>VZTG01001555.1:421788-484811 GCA_013397845.1 Melanocharis versteri
CCGGCGGAAGGCTGCCCAGGCCTTCCCGCATCCTCCCGGGAGGGCGGCGGGGCACGGCAGCACCCACGGGTGGGCAGGAGAAGCGACATCCCTCAGCGGCACCCCCGCGCACCCCGGCACACACGTGGACACGGGCACCCGCGCCCCCNCGCCGAAGACACCTGGGTACGCCCGGCGTGAGCCTGTGTGGCAGCACGGCTGCCCCGCCTCGTGTCTGGGGATGCTCGGGATCTAAATCCCGACCTAGGTACCGGCACAGGCTCCCTGGTCCCCTGCGGGACGGTTGGTGGGGGATACCCTGAGTCCCAAGCCCGTGAATTAACCCCGGGCATCCTCCTCGTCTCCCAGAGCTCTAGCTTGTCCCTGTGCGTGGAGGAGCCGGTGGCTGTTCGAGGATTGACTGTGGGGATATCACTCCGTTCCTAAACTCAGCTCCCCGTTCCTAAGCCCAGCACCCCATTCCTGAGCACAGCCCCTTGCCCTGCTGCCCACCTGCTCCATCACACACGCCTTCGTGGTTTGGCACACCAGCTCCACGGGATGAGTGTTCATCAGGGCTGGAGTGACCCACTGCTCCATCTCCCCAGACCACTCCAGCCCTGCTGCCAAAGGTCTGGCAGAGGGAACATGGCAGAAGAGCACAGCACTTCATCCCCATCCCTGCAGCCATGGGGGCACAGACTGGGTCGGGCAGTCCCAACACACCCTGTTCCCAGCACTGATCCATACGGTAGGCATCTTTTGGGATGAGTGGCACTGCCAAGACACTGCTTGGGTTTCCCCATCTCAGTGCTTCAACCTCCTTCAGTGCAGCAAGCTGCCCAGTGATGCCAGGATTGTCCATGTAGTTGTACTTCTTTCTCCCAGGGGCTGATGGTGGCTTCTCCCTCCTCCATACTGTGCCAGATGGATAAAGGCAGGTAGGAAGAAATGCAGCAACAGGTTGAAGAAGAATCCGCTCACTGTCACCACGGCCCCATAAAGGGGCACAGCAAGACAGGAACTGGCCCAGTGCCATCGCCACAGGACTGGATGGATGCAGAGAGGACTCCTGGCAGCTCCAGGCACTGGGAGAGTGCTGTGGTTCACAGCAGTCTGAGGCATTGCTTTTTCGCATCACAAAACCCAGCTTTGCTCAAAGTTTGGGTTTTGCTCAGATGCAAGACACAGGGAAGTTACAGGATGTGGGAAACAGGCAAAGAAGGAAAAAATATTTGTTGGTGAAATCAGGTTCCTCGGTTCCTGCATCTGTGCATCTCCCATGACAGAAGTTACCCCAGAACGATGTTTGCCATGTGAGCTGGGCATCCTCAGAGGTGCACTTCCCTCCATGCATGTGTGCAAGGCAAGGTGCCAGTCAGGTGCTGTCCCTGCAATATCTGTCTGAAGCTTTGAAACTGAAGCATCTATTACCTGTCTCCCTGAAGTCACCTAATACAGGCTGGGGTTGTGCTCAAACAGTGGAGCAGCAAATTGCAAATATGCTGCTTTTTGATGTGGGGGGCAATGTGAGCAATCACATCCTTGACCTTTTCAGGAGAAAAACTACAGGCCAGTGCTTAGGGTACTAGACTTGGATTAGAAATAGAGGGTCAGTTCCTTTCTCGTCTTCAGATGCCCTGAGTAGGAGGGAGAAGATTAAGCCCAGATTCAGGTTTTTGAATGCCTAAATCCTCTGCAAAATCATGGAGAACCTTGACAATAGAGTTAGACACCTCAGTCCCCAGGAGGAATTTGCCTTGGATTTTTCAGATTTTCTTACCTCCCCCAGAGATGTTAGCTTTGCTTATAAACACAGGTGAGCCATAAACCAGCTCGGCTGTAAAATGAAGGTGAAATTTTGCCCTTCCTTGTTAAGTGCCTGTTCACTGTGGCAGATGAAGTGGGATGAGGGCACTGCTGTCCAGTGAATCCACTGAGTCCAGTTCAAAGTGGCAATTCAAGCGCTACTTTCTTGTCATCTTCCAACTTTATCATTTGGTTGGGCAAAATGGGACACATTATTTTGGTTATTCTGCTTCCCAGTCTGTGTCGTGGGGGCCTGGGGGCAATCTGGCTGTACTGCCCTTGGCCAAGCAGATCCAGCCTGTTCAAGGGCTTATTTTGTTTCTCATTCTGGCCCCAGGGTTTGTGCTCCTTTCACCTACTGCTGCATGGTGATCAGTGATAATTTTGTTGCTAGAAGAACAAATATATCAGGAAAAAAGATTACCTGCCATCTCGTCTTTCAGTAGCATTGCAAGGACTTGGTGAACCATACTGTTATTTTCCCAAGGAAAAGATTCTTTTTTCCTGCTGAAGTACAAGTATTGTTTCAATTTTCTCTCATGTTACTCATTTTCTGCTGTGTGTTTTTTCATGATTTTCAAAATCTTTTTTCCTGTTCAATTCCATTTTGATTTGATAAACTGGTAAGTGACCACAAAGGATGGCAGATTGGAGAGCGAGTTTTCTAATGCCTTGTGGTTTGATACATCTGATAACCTCTGGGGAGCTGTGTCTGCCCAGGAGGGCAAGGCAGCTGCCACTCGAGCTTCTCCCCTTTGCAGCTGCAATATTTTAATATATTTCATATGTACTTAAAAATTTGTTTATTTATATGTTTTATTAAAATATATTGTTCTCTCTGTTTGGGAATAGCTCCAATATTTTAGTATTTCTTTGTGTGTTTGTTTGTTTGTTTGTTTGTTTTATGTCATTCTTCTAAGGAATTTGGGGAAGGAAAGAAGTTAATTTTTCACCCCTTTAGGTTCTAACCTGCTCAGCCAGGGCCAAGTGCCACCATAACTCCGGATCAGCAGAGTGGATCTGACAGTGCTATCTCTTTTCACTGCCTCCATCCTGCTTCTCCCTGGCAGCCATGGATTCAGGAGACCCACATTATCCCCACATCCCATGTCTCTTATACTCTGCCACAGAAAACAAACACCTCTCGTGGATATCCCAAGCATTTTGGTGAGCTACATGGGAAGGAAGAAGCATTTCCAGGTGCCACCATGGCTTGGTCCTTAGCGGCCCCCTGCATCAGTCAGCATCCCTGCACCATCCCAAACACCTGCTGGCAGGGGAGCTCTGAGCGATTGCTACTGACAGACCTGGGGCCGGACCCCTGAGGCCCTGCAGCAGGGATGTGGCCATCCCAAACCACGAGCACACCCGGGTATTGATGCTTGTTACATTTGCAGCCAACCACGCGTGTAATCCCACAGATTCCAAATGCTGCAAGCAAACAAATAATTGTCCCGCTCCGCCTGACACTGCGGCAACCCCAAATGCCTGCGCACAATTCCACTTCTTGCTGTCGCTGCTGCTTTTAACAGCGGCTGATGGGCAGACAGAGGGTTCCAGCCCCATTAACACCACCTCTGGGGATGGCACAAATAGCTGCCCTGCAATGCGGAGACCACAGCAAGAGCTGAATCAAGAAATCAGAATACGCTGCACAGAAACTTCCACCCAGGCAAATTTAGTAAATGAAAGCCACAAAGCCTTTGACATGAAAGATGTCCTTACCGTACCTCAGGTGGAGAATACTCTACCTCTTCTTGATAGTCACAGGCTTTACCTGCCCTGCAGAGACACATCTTCCCATTCTCACCATCCCCAAAGGACTTCTAGCTACTGCACAGAGGCAGATCCTCTTGCAGCATTGAAGCACCACTTTCTAAATCACATCTGCAGAAGGTTTTTAAGTAATCTTGTAACCTGGCAGCCAGTAAACTCAATGGTTTGGGGAACCCCAAAGAAACCCATCCTACTAAATAATTAGCCACTGTTAAGATTTCTACCATGACAACTGTGCGTATTTATCAGATCGCCTCTGATACACATTTCATAGGCAGAATTGTATTTGGAGGCAGCAGAAATATCTCTGCACATCTGTTTTTCCAGTTCTGCCAAAGAGCTTTCATTTTTCTCTAATAACTTGACCTCTTTGGTTTCTGGCAGAAGACAGCTAAGCAGAGCACTCGCTCTCTGGATTCGCTCCAGTATGGGATGAGGTCAGGACAACAAAGGAAAAAAAACAGCTGCATGGTTACAAAGTAGTGGGAAGAAACAGGGCAGGGACCAGGGCTTTTTCTTTCCTTCCCTTTTATATCCAATGGGATTTTGTTTCTGGGTGTGTTTATTCCCCAGGCAGACAGTATCACCAAAGCAGTATTTCCTGCAAGCTGCTGTTGTGGGGAACCTCCTCCAGCAGGCTGACCATGCCCAGGGTGCACTTATAAATAGCACAGCCAGCTAATTCCCTCTCTGGTCGGCTGTCGGGAAATGTGAGGCGCAGGTCCTAGGGGTTTCCACTGATATATTGCATCTCCCATACATATTCATCTCGATTTTGGCAGGGTGAGGTTCATACCCCCCACTCCCACTTTATTTTTCCATTTCATCACATCCTCATTACTCTGCCCAGGGCTTTCTGTGCTGGGGGCTTTCACCTTACATTTTTCATTCAGTCTGCTTCCTTTTTATCTGATATTCAATTAGATAATCTTAAAGCAGCAAGTAGAAAAAATGCCAGTGGGGTGGGAAGGAGGTGGAAAAGAGAAGACGGATGAGGAAATGGAAAATGGGGAGAAGATATGCCAAGCACGGGAGAGACAGAAAAGCAGTCTGCACATGTTCCTCTGTTGGGATAGTTTTTCTCTCCCTGATCTCACTTTCTCCATAGTCAGAAATTCCACCTCAGGATTTGCCAAGGAGAAAATGTAGCATTTCTCTGCTGGGCCACAAAGCAAGTGTGAAATGTTCTGTTTTAATCATTTACATTTACAGAACAAAAGGAATACAACAGTCACCATCTGATTCATATCTGCTGAAATCCAGCAGCCAAAGCTGTGGGAGAGGAGAGAGAGATGAAGAAAGGAAAGGAAGAGAAGGTGTGGGTTTGGGTTTTTTTTCTTCTGGTTAGTCACTGTGGACCTAAGGAAAGACAAGAAAGACCACGTTGCGAAGTTTAAGAGCTCCTAGTGTCCTCTCCAGTAGATGACTGCAGAGAAAATACATAGAACATTACAAGTGCTGTTTCCTCTAGTACACGATCCCATTTCCCTTCCTGAGCCAGAAGTTTTAGCTGCATCATCAAGTTTGAGAGCCCTTCATAGACCTTTCTCCCATGATGTTTTCTAATCACTTTTTGAGCCCTTTCATACTTTTGGCACCCTGGACACTCTGTGACAGCAAGCTGCACAATGGCATTGTGTGCTGAGTGAAGACATACTTCCTCTGGGCTGTTTTAAGCCTTTCCCTCTTTCACAGAATCTGACTGGCTGAGGTCAGAAGGGGCTCTGCAGGTCATCTGGTCTGACCACCCTGCTCAGGCAGGACCATCTAGAGCCTGTTTGCCAGGACCATGTCCAGATGGCTTTGGAATAACTCCAAGGATTGAAAGTCCGCAACCTCCCTGAGAAACGTGTGCCAGTGCTTGGTCACCCTCACAGGAAAAAACTGTTTCCTGATATTCAGAGGGAATCTCCTGTGTTTCTGTTTGTGTCCATTGCCTCTGGTCCTGGCACTGGGCAGCACTGAAAAGAGTCTGATTACAACCTCTTTACAACCTCCCTACAGGTATTTATACACATGGATGAGATCCCCCAGAGCCATTCCTTCTCTATGCTGACACGACCCAGCTCTCCCAGCCTTTTCTCACAGGAGAAGTGCCACAGTCCCTTCATCATCCTTGTGGCTCTTTGCTAGACTACATCCACTGTGTCCACATCTCTCTTGCACTTATTTACTTCTATGCCATTCATAATTCTTGTACTTCTACTATACCTTCCTTCAAGCATCTCTTTTCTACCTAATTCAGCTGTAGTTTACTCAGAGGCTGCTTTCATGGAAGCTGCTCTCATGGAAGCTGCTCTCTCAGTCACTTTTGCCTCCCTTTCCTGGTACTTCTCCAGGGCATGTCAGAAATGTTCTTACTGCACAAGGTACAGGTGAGCCATGCACTGACTTACACAGCAGCAGACCACAGAGAGGTTTTCAAAGGTCGGGCATGGCAAAGCAGAGCACAAATCTTTAAGACAAGGAGAGAAAGAAAAGCTAGGAAGAGATTTCCCAGTCATTGTTAATTCCATCATTGGAAACTTTGGAATCACTTAAAGTTTTGCAAACATGTAGAAAATGAGAATATGGTAACATCCAGCACAGATCCAGCAAGAGGAGCTGTCAGACTCATCTGACCTGCTGCAATGAGGTGATAAACCTGGTAGATGAACAAGAAGGTGCAGATGCTGTATGTGTTGGTGTATAAGTGTGGCTTCTGGTACTGTGTCATATGGTGTTGCTACACGCAAGATGGGAATACCTGGGCTACAATAAAATATGAAAAGATGGATGCATGACTGGTCAAAGCATTTCTTAGAGGTTAGTTACTCATGGTATGATGTGATGCAAAACACCTCTCATGAATCTGGTCCTGATCAGCATTTCCAGAAATAACGCAAAATCCAAGCATAGCTTTTTACATTTGCAGTTGACGGCAAGCTGGGACAAGCTGACAGAAAGCTGGACACAGGACTATAGGTCAAGGAAGACATGATGAGCAGGAAAAAATGGATACACCCCACTGATCCTCCATTGGATACCCCCTTCAGCCCCTGCAGAGTGGGCAAGAAACTCTCAGTCTGACCCATGGAAGGCCTTTTTCCTGCTTATGCCTGCCTTTGGCTTAAATTACAGAAATCTAATTAGACACTGAGGAAACCCTTCCAGTGCAGCAAAGCACTGGGGTGAGTTGCCTGGGAAGGCTGCTAGGATGAGTAGGTCCTGCACACAGGGTGATGGGTGAACAGGAGCCACTATCCCTGCCTGCAGGCAGAAGTGGGATGTATCTGTCTTCCTGAAGTCCTGCTCAGACCTGCCATTCTGTGATTTTTATTCTGATGATGCTTTATTATAATACTGATGTTTTGTCTCAGACTGTTGTTATTACAATATTCCTTTATCTGCTGCTCCTCTACTAATAACTCCTGCTGTTCAGGTGGCTGGTTTGACCAGGGCTGAGTATTTTCAACCTGGTACTCTTTGGTTACACAATCACTTCACGGCAGAAATCCAAGGTGCTGCTGGGATGGTCTTGTCCTCTCCCTCTCCAACCTGTGCTTGGTCTTACCGCCTGTCTTGCCTGGCACTGCAAACCAGACAGCTGTGCCTGACTTGGGTCAGGGGACTGATCCAGCTGAAAACATACCAGCTGGGAGGAAGGCAAAAGGAGAGATCATATTTCCATTGTGTGTTTTGCTATCTCATATCCTTTGTCTGTCTTGTCTACCTTGGATAGAGTAATCACATCTTGTGCTATGTTTGGAAAGCAGAGTGGAATTGTAAGGTGATATAAGCACTGGTTTGGATAATCTTTTCCAGACTGAGGGATGTCTAAACTGCTGTGCAGAGGAAACTGGTGTCTGAGGAGCTCCTCCTGAAATGGACCTCAACTTGTTACTCGGGACAGGGAGCTTTTTCTCTGTCACTAAATACCAAGACCTAGAGAGTTTCCCAAGGTTAGGAGAAGTGGGCACATGCCACTGAGGAAAGATACTGTTCAAGGCATAAGACAAGGAAAACCAAGAGGATAAAAGGAGCTGGTCTAAGTTCTGTCACAGAAAATGCATTTTAAAGTGATTTGGCGTGTTTTAACCACAATCAGGTAATGAATGAGGCAGCCAAAGGAAGGCTCTTGGCTTTATTCCCATTCCCTGTTAAGACACTCCTCTGGGTGATGCATGTCAGAGCAGTCTCTATCCTGACACCAAGTGGAGAGAGCTCACACGGACTGCTTCAAAATGTGATCAAGTGTATATCCTCACTGGCACTGAGGACAACCACTCGATGTGCCACCCATTCTAGAACCAGTGAGGCACCACACAGTTTTTAAGCATTTTTGTATTTCTAGGAGTTTTTTTTCAAGAACCTGTCTCCTAGCAGCAGAAATATACACTGGACATAGTTATACTTGATAAAACCCACTTCCTGGTCTCCTGCGGTTTTACCCTCCTATCTCAAGTTTCCACCAGTGCCACACATGATGAGTACCCAGTGAGTGCATGTTGATCATCTTTACTGGGGTCAAGGTGGGTTTCAAGAGCAGCAGGGTAGTCACAGAATCACAGATGGGTTGAGGTTAGCAGGGACCTCTGGAGTTCATCTGGTCCAATCCCCTGCTAAGCAAGGCCACCTACAGCCCATTTCCCAGGTCCATGTCTAGAGAGCTTTTGAGTATCCCCAAGTATGGAGAAATTCTTGCCCTGAAAATGAAGAAGAGGGTGCCTTTTCCTTGTGAGGAAGGGCCAGTGCTCAGTCGTGTCAAGGTGATGCACATTGCAGTGTGGCGGAGTGGTCCCACCATGCTGCCAAAGAGCAAGGCAGGGTACCCAGTCCTGAGACTGGCATATCTCCCAGCACAACTTATTCACACTTTCCAGCATGCTCTTCCCAGGAGGGGTTGGGGGCTGGTCAGTTCTGGGCTCCTCAGTACGAGAGAGACGTGGAGCTCCTGGAGCAGATACAGCAGAGGGCTACAAAGAGGATTAAGGGACTGGAGCATCTCTCTTACAAGGATTGCCTGAGGGCCTGTTCAGCCTCATGAAGAGATGACTGAGAGGTGACCTTGTTAATGTCTGTAAGTATCTGAAGGGAGGGTGTCAAGAGGATGGAGCCAGGCTCTGCTCAGTGGAGCCAAGCAATAGGACAAGCGGCAACAGGCAGAAACTGATGCACAGAAAGTTCCACCTGAATATGAAGAAAAACTTCTTTACTGTGTGGGTGACCAAGCACTGGAACAGACTGCCCAGAGAGGCTGGGGGATCTCCCTCACTGGAGATATTTTGGAGCTTTCTGGATGCAACTCTGTGCAATTGATGGCACTTGAGCAGGGAGGTTGGACCTCACATGGTCCCTTCCAACCTTACCCATTTTGTGATTCTGTGATTTTCCCCTTTCCGTGCACGTCAGACCTCCAGTTCTGGGTGGCCAGAAGCCCTCCTTCAGAAGCTTCCCATCCTGCAGCTCAAGTCCTCACCCCACCTAGAACACCTCTAACTCATCCTGAGAATCACACCTCTTTTGACCTTGGCCCTGGGATTAAAGGGAGATCACTGCCAGATGAGGTTCCCCCAGGGATTCAGCCTCTGAAGGCTTCAGCTTCCCTTGCCTATTTGAGGTTGTTTTCTCTCCAAGAGTCTTACTCTTCACTCTTGCTTTACACATTTCTAACTCTGCCTCCCAGGTATAGAAAAATCCCTCATCATTTTGCAAGGTGCCAGAAAACCACAGAAAGTCCAGTACCAGCCGCTGGCTAAGCCTCAAACCCCCAGCCAAGAAACAACAGCATCCTACAGGGCTCTGCACCAGAAAGGTAACAGCTTCTCTCCCAGGCGAAAAAACCCCACATCAATTTAACACAGAAAGTTATCAAACACATCTAGTGTCAAGCTATTCCATCCCTCTGATGGATGGCATTCAGAAACAGCACAGAAAGGAGGCACTGGTACTGATAAATTTAAAAGCATTTAGCAGCTGCCCTGTTGTTTAAGCCATCTCCTAATTATTCAACATAGAAAAAAAAAACAGGGAGAGGAAAATGTGTCATGCATGGACTTACCCAGCTGATCCAGAGCAAAGAGGGCTGGGGCACCTTCGGAGAGCTCATTGTCTGAGGGAAGAAGAACAAATGCTTGGAAAGTCAGCTGGAGAGGTAGATGAGGACAGGTGGGGTGACAACACTGTTTTAATCATGCTGCAGATAAGCCTCTGCTCAGCTTGCTTCCAGTTCACCCTGACAGCTTTCATGTGCATATTGTGGGTTTTCTTTTAATTCAGATGTTACTGAAAAACCTCAGAACCAGCTCAAGACAGAGACTTGTCAGGACAAACCCAGAGGAGCAGAAGCTCCACTGCCCCGTCTGTGCCCTCCCTGGGATCCCTGGCAGTGCTCCCCTTTTTGTCTGTACCACAGCTCTTCACTCCCGTTTTTAAATTTGCCCAGTGCTCAGGGCATGGCCAGGAGCACCCTGCCTGCAGCAAAGCTTTCCTGTATGCTACAGTCTCCAACAACAGCAGCTGGGAAAGCTTTAACCAGCAGGAGCAAGAGTTATTCAGAGGCTGACCAAATTTTTGAGTCATCTGATAACAGCACTGCAGTAACTCAGTGCCTGTGACAGGCTAGACCACGAGCTTTGGAAATCCCTGAGCTGGTGGCATCTCTCACCAAAAACTTGTAGGGCTTTATTTTGCATCCCATAAATGAGCCCACCCAATCTTGTCTCCTCCCAGCTGCAGAGAACAAAAGTCAGCTCCCTCACTGCCAGTAAGATCCACAACCACACACGAACATGTGACCAAGTGCTCTATTCCATTTGTGCCTTGTAGATGGTGGGGATTTCACTATTTTCAAACATTTCCTGCAATGTCAAAAGTGCTGCTAAATTGAAAAACCCAGTGCAAATTTAAAAAAATTAAATTGCAGAGGATGGGGGGGTTTGTGGTGGTTTTATTTTTTTCCCTTTACGATTCATGGCATTTTTTCCATGAATGGGCTTGACTTAAAAAAACTTTTGGTCTGGAATCTGTGGATCTCTGTATTCCTAGGGGTTCCAGGAGGACATTTGAGAAGGGCAGGTGCATGATGGCCTATAGCAATCCATACCTGTGTCCTTTCTAAGAGATCTTGCCCCCTGTTATAAAATGCTCTTAGGCCCAATGGTTAAAGCTGTAAGCCACTAGTTTAGGACAGCAATGGGCTGCATACAAAACCAAAAGCCAATGTATATCCACATTCAATTGTTCACCTGGTTTGGGTTTTTATGAACTCCTGATGGCAGTGACTCAATTTACAGACACGCACGGTGCAATCCTGAAGTCAACAGGCATTTAACCAATACAGCTATAAACAATAACACAGACCATGCACATAGCAAAGACTTTTAAGAAATAATAGAAGCAGAGATTGTTCTGATGGGGAAAAAGAGTGGACTGCAGCAGGCATCCCTGTGCTGGTCCCCTGGAGCCACCCTGGGCTGGGTACCTGCAGAAGCAACAGATGTTCTACCATGAGGATGTTGCCCAGTGGTGCTTTGCTGGGGATACTGAACCCAGGGCTCAAAAGCATAAATCTACTTATGGGTTCAAAAGCATAAAGCTACTTATGTAATTCAGCTCTCACAGAAAAGGAGGCAATGCCACATCTTGGTTTGTCCCTTTCCCTTCCCCCAGCATCTGGGCTATCAGCGGGAAGCCAAGGGAAACAGATGGAGATAAGCGAGCGCTTTACCAAAGCAAAGTGTTTCCGTTCCCAAGGTGCTGCCATCTGGAAGGCTGTGGGTTTATTTTGGTTTTAGTCTGGGGCACAGCACATCCCAGACAAAGGAACTTTGCCCAGGGAGGGACAGATTGTGCTGGCCCAGGGGACAGGAACCTCTGGTAAAAAGGATGACCTGGGGCTAAGCAAGGAGCACTTGTGGCTGCTCCTGCCAAATGTTCTAATGGGGATTAAAAAGCAAGTAAGAGCAGCTGACTGGAAATTAGGTAGAGATGAACTGACAGAGGAAATAGGACTGCTGGCTACTTCTCATTGCATCTGCCCTGGGTGCTTTCCTGATGCAGGCAATTTCTAGAGAGCAATGAACCCTAGCCTGGAGGTGGGATGTCTTGTGTCCACCTAAGGCGGGCTGAAGCCTTGAACAGTCCTTGCACAGGGAGCCCCAGCTGGGGCAGCCCCCCTGTCATTGCCAGGACAGCATGTATCCCTGCAGCCATCCTAAATTGTCCCGCACAAATGTGACTGAAGAGAACATTTTATCAGTTCTCCTGTCACTCCTTCCCAACCACGGTAATCTGCAGAGGCCTACTTGTGGAGAGTGAGGGTGGTTACATCTAGCACAAGTGGCACATTAACTGGCCAAAGATGGGTGTTGGGGCTTTTTTACTTTCTTTTCTTCTCTTCTCTCTTTTTTTTTTTAAAGTCCACTCCAAAGAAGGAAAACAAGCCGCAGACTGAGTGCCTGTGTCAGTGTGACAGTTTAGGTCAGACCTTTCCCACTTTCATGCCCAGCTCTGGACATGTCCCAGCAAAACCCCTGGGACCACTGCAAGCACAGTGAATGGCAGCAGCACATTGGGAAGGCTCTCAGCACTTTCACTGGGTGGATTAAAAACCAGCAATCATATCCTACCTCCTTTCACACTGGAAAAGGGGTGGATCCCACCATGAGATAACCAGTTTGTTTCATCCAGCTTCCAGTTTTCACCAGGGTCCATCTCTGATCCGCAGCATCAAAGATCTGCTTGCAATGCCTCCTGCTGCTCTCTCTGGGGAATAACCAAAAGATACTCTGAGCATCTGTCACGCTGCTAGACCAGAGCCAGCTGCTGAGAAGCTCACCTCAGCAGAGGAAAATTTTGTCAATATTTCAGGAAAAAATAAAGCAATTAAAAAAAAAATTGAGGAAAGACCCACATGGCTCACGGGGAATTCTTGGACCAAGGAGTTGCTGACTCTACCAAGCCTCAACTTATCACGTCAACAAGCCTCCCCACTGCATCAAAAGGCCACCAACACTTGGACCTCTTCCATTTTCTGTTATCAGTCTGACCAACACTTAGAAATTCCTAATCCATCATGATACTTGCAGGGATGGTGTTTTACTTCTGACTGGGCTGATGTTTCACTAGGACATCCATTGGGGATGTGCGTCTTGGCTTTACATGCCCAGCCATCAGGTCCTGGCAAGTGAGGGGAGTGGGCAGACTTGCTGGCCCTTGTTCCCACATCCCAGCTCCTCCAGGGACAGGAGTTGCAGGCTGGAAGTTACAATCAGTTATACATTCCAAGGCAGTGCTACCACTGGCCGCCCAGTTCTCACAACTGCCCCAGCCCTGGAGCGGGGGCTGTGGGCCACCAGGGAAGGATGGGGATCATTGAGCAATTAACACAGGAGCTCTCCACCCTAAAATGTTCCTTTCTGGTGTAGACAATAAATTATTCTCCTGACTATCAGCCATTCAGTGCAACCTGCAGGTTTGTTGCATCTGGGAATCCTCATGGAGACATTTTCCTTCCCTTGATTCCTTGGACCTGTGCATCTGGGCAATCCCAGATGTGAGCAAAGAGTGTGAGAATAACTCATGGAGAGCAGCCCTACAGAGGACTTGAGGTTGTCACGGATGAAAAGCTGGACATGAGCCAAAAATGTGTGCTCACAGCCCAGACAGCCAACCTCATCCTGGGCTGCATCCAAAGCAGTGTGGCCAGCAGGGCCAGGGAGGGGATTCTGCCCCTCTGCTCTGCTCTGGTGAGACCCCACCTGCAGTTCTGCGTCCAGCTCTGGGGCCACAACACTAGAAGGACACAGACCAATTGGAGTGAGTCCAAAGGAGGGCCATGAAGACAATCAGAGGGCTGGAGCACCTCTCCTATGAAGACAGGCTGAGAAAGCTGGGGTTGCTCAGCCTGGAGAAGAGAAGGCTCCAGGGAGACCATATAGAACCTTTCAGTACGTAAAGGTGGCTTATAAGAAAGGTTTAGATCAGATATGAGGAAGAAATTCTTTACTGTGAGGGTGGTGAGACACTGGCACATGCTGCCCAGAGAAGTTATGCATGCCTCATCCCTGGAAGTCTTCAAGACCAGGCTGGATGGGGTTTTGAGCAACCTGGTCTAGTGGGTGGCTCCCACTCCCACAGCAGGGGTGTTGGAACTAGATGATCTTTAAGATCCCTTTGAAACCAAGCAATTCTGTGATTCTGTGGTTCTATGATCCCTGGTGGGGTAGCACATACAGGCATTTAATGCATCCCTAGACCTTCAGGATTACATGGATTTCAAAGGGAATAGAGTCCTTCCAGTATCAGCAACTTCTAATTTATTAAGGAAGCATAAAACAGTGTTGTGATGCGACAAGAAGTTTTTGCCTCTATTGGAAGATGCTGAAAAGGAGGTGAGAAGGATCTTCCCTAGCACTGTCTGAGGCAAACCCAGACCCCAAATGGCCGCGATGGAGCTGATTTCATGGTGAGGTGAGGCCCACGAGACCCATCACACTGACAGCTGGTCATCTCTACTCGGCCTCTGATTTTCTTCGTCATCATTTGCAGGAATTTTTTGTAATTTAATGCTGTCACGACCCTAATTCAGGGCACTCCTGGGAGGGACAGGCAGGTAGCAATGGAGGGACACCATCACAGCAGCACCATCTCCTTAGGAAATGAGGCCAAGGAAGAGATGGATGCGGCTCTGTCTCCACAGGGAAGCAAAGCACAGCTGAGCCATCCCACCGCACTTCTCAAGCACTGGTACCTCTCAGCTACCATCTTGCTGACAGGGGCTGCAGGGAGGGGCAGCAGCCCCACGCTGAGGTATTTGGCTCCCAGTGGCTCCCAGCATGGCACAGCCCAAGCCCCTGGCTCAGCCCACTGCCAAGTCTCACCAGCATGAACTGGGAGCACGCTGGTGCATCCCCGACTGGCCAGACCTGCAGGAAGTCATTTCACACATTCTCTTCCTCAACACCTTAATTGAGTAGAATTAAATACTTGTCCATATGTGTTTGGTGAGCAGCAAGCAGGACAGCTCACTGCACGGGCAGGCAGAGCTGCACTGGAGTTTTTTGATGTAGCAAATTCACCTGAATTGCAATTAAGAGGTACTGAGACTTCAGGGGAATTTGGGTGGACTATGTAATTAGTTTAAGCTGAAAGAGAAGAAAAAGAGTCCTGGGAAGAGCAGCAAGGCTCCATTTTGACATTTAAAAATGAAACTTTTTTCTTGTTCTTTCAAATGCTGGTTTCGGTTTGAAAGTGACCTAGTTTGCTTTTTCTTTTCTTTTTTCTTATATTTTTAAAGTTATGAAAAGCAGTAAATAATCTCAAACCAGAATGTCTCATGCTACGCTCATGAAAAGAAATCAAAGAAGAAAAGAAACATTCTCCTTTAGGGGGTGATCCAAACCAAAAAGTATTTTCAATTTTTCCCTTCAGCCACTGAAATGAAAAACCTATTATTTGTACAGCTACACTACTGAAAGGCATCTCTTCAATGTGTACTGCTGGCAATTTCTTCTTTCTACCTGCCAAGGGAGGGGTTTGTCTGCAAGTTCAATAAAAGTATAAGAGAGAAAGAACGGAAGGGCAATTTATCAACGTAGCATAGAAGATAAAATGGCTTTTCCACATTTACTTGTTTCTCTGAAAGAAGGAACCTCAGCTCTTTGCCTGCTGCCCCACTCTGCTCAGAATCATATAGACACAAAATCATATAGACATGAGTCCCATGCTTTCATCACACAAGGATTAATTGCAGCTGTAAAACCTTCTGAGTTCACTGACATGTAAGATCTGACCAACATTGGAGAAAGAAAAGGTTAAAATTTATTTGGGTCAATAACACCAGCAACGACAAACGCCCAGAAGATCATAAACCTCAGTCCTTGCTGTAGCTTTGGGGCATCCATCTCTTCCCTTCACAGCAGAACCTGGTGTCAGCAGAGGCTGCTGGTGTTGGGTGTTCAGAGACCAGAGATGGGTTTGTGGTCCCTGTCTCAGCACAGAGCACTGTGCCCACCGTCTGCTGTGGCTGCCCAACAGGATGGGATGGGAGGGAAAGGGATGGGTGAAAAAACAGGACAGGGTCCGCTAGCTGCATTTATATTCATGCAATAGACCTCTTGCTAAAATGCAGAGCTGCAGAAGGAGGCATCGCTGCTCAAGCTGGTGTTTCACCAGGGCTGGGATGACAGCTCCAGATGCTTGAAGGGATCAGCCTTGCTACAGTCAAAAATCAACACCCATTTCCTCCATCTTTCAAGAAGACAAATAAAAGGTGAGATTTTCCAAAGGGCCTGCACTCAGGTTCTGTGTGCAGTATTCCCCTAGGGCAAGGGGTGCTCGTTTTACACACCTAGAGCTTCTACCATTCCTCTGAGGAAAAACGGCGTGAGAAAAGACTCACAGTCCTCCTATATCCTGATACAATATTAAAAAAAATAGTAGGAGCTGAATACATTAAGACACCTTTCACTTGGCAGCTTTTACTGTACCTCAATAACAACAATGCAGACGACAAAGCACCATCCATTTTCAATCTAACCTGCAAATCTCTTCCAAACTGCAGAAAAAAATAGCGTAATATTGGAATGACCATTTCAGCAAAGCTTTACAATCCCTCTAATCTGTCAGGAGTGGCTGTTGGAGCACAAGCCCCAGTTAAGCTCCTCTTCTGGAGCATTTCCAGTTCAAGACAATCTGCCACACAGCCTCTCAGGGCACTCAGCAACTGCACAGGGATAGTTTTTTTTAGTACCATAAGCTGTAGAATTCACACGGCCAGAACAGCAGGAAAATAAAATTTAATGACCTGAGATTAACCCAGACAGACAAGAGACTAAAGCATCAAACCCTAAATGCTACAGCACGCAGGGGCTTGATCCAGTGGACAAGTATAGGCTGGAAGTGTTTGCCCTCAAAATTGGCTACATCCACATGGCTCAGGTGCTGCTGAGTGGAGATGCAGATGCTGTACAGAGAATCTCACATTTCTCTGAGCTATCATGTCTCCTTGCGTATGGTTCAGCTTTAGAGCATCCACCCACTTGATGGGGAGTAAAATTCATTGGCTCTTCCAGAAGACACAAACTCAGCTACTTCTCCTCTTCTCCATGAGGAACAAAGAAGGGCACAGTGTCATGAGATACTCAATTCAGCTAGATCACCGCTAGGGCTGGTGACCACTTGGGGCTGGTGATGCTCACACACCACCTTGCTGGTCTGAGCCCCCAGAAGAGCACCCTGGAGCCCTTTGCATTCAATGATTTCTTGATTTAGATGAGCAACCTGTTCCTGTCCACGTTGCAAATCCTACGGGGGTGGCTGGCCATTGCTAGAGTGTTCTCCAGCAAGAGAAGGCACTGACCCTAACATGTGCCTCTGGGCAGCTTTTGGGGTTTGGGATTGACACTCACCACACCAAAGGGATGATGTGGGCAGACAAGGTAGAACTGAGGCTGAGACAAGAAGCAGGGACTGAAAGAAAGAGCTTGGTCCAGCTGGAGAGGAGGAAGAGAGCTTGGCCAGACTGTGGGAGAAGGTCTCGGGCAGCAGCCTTGCAGCAATCACATCTGGGATTAAATGCTGAGACAGATCCCTTTACCCGTGATGTTTCCCAGTGCCCTGCAATAATACAGGGATAGCCTTCTCATCAGGCATGCTCTGGGAACCTCCTTCCCCACACTCACCAAAGTGGACTTATGGTGCCTGTACAATAACCCAGATTCTTCCCAATCCAAATGAGTCCAGAGAAGTTAAAGTGACCCATAGTTTTGCTCAGAGTAAAAACTGAGTAACTTTTCTACAACTTCTGTGTCAAAAAGGCCATGTACTCGGAATGTGGGAGCAGTGCCAAGGGGAAGTCTTGTTGCCTGGGCAAGCAGCAGCTGCTCTCGGGCAGGTATCACTGCTCTGCGAAGGCACTGCCTTCCTGCAGCTGTTCATCTGCCCCAAGGCAATATGAGCAGGAATGGGAAGGTCTGACTGAGCCTTACAGAGCTGAGCAGGGCAGGATCAGGACTCTGAGGGGCATGTTACAAATTCGTTTAACCTGGAGCAGCGTGGGCACAGTGAAAGGCACAAGGTGATGAACTACTTCTCCCGTACCCCAGAGCTCAGCCTGACGGCTGCCTTTAATCACCCACAGCTGTTCTTTACTGCCTTGGATGTGCTCTCCTTTAATTAGCCCAAAAGGTGACTAATGAGCTATTTGTTAATGTCATCAATCAAAAAGCTCTTTTTGTAGCTGGTCTGAAAGAGGTATTTTTAAAAGCATCGAGTTTCAGCCAACTGGCACGGACCATGATCACAAGCTAATTACATGATCTCATGGCAGTTATCTCGAACTAATACATCATTAATCTGATCTTACGACAGCTAAAGGAGAAGCCCAGAGCCAAGAAGCACTTGAACGCTCCACAGTTCTCAAGACAGGAGCCCTTTTTATAAAAGCTGCAGGTTTACACACAGCAGGCACATGTCAGGGCAAGCTGCAAGTCGTATTGCTCCCCTCACCCTGACAAACAAAAACATTCACAAGCCAGGAAACACACAATCTCCTCCAAAGGGAACCTTCCCCAAAACACAGCCAGCATCCCCCTGACTCAGTTCAAGGCTGCAAGGATGACCAGAGAGGGAAGGGGCTCAGGGACAGGATCCCAGCATTGCTCAGGAAAGCCAAGGCACTTTTGATAAGCTTTCTTTATGACAAAACCCTTTTGGAGGACCTGTCCCAGTCTGGTCTCAGGGGACATAATGGCAGGTGGGTAGGTCACCTGCACTGATGGGGGTGGGCACTAGAAACTCCTGTCTATCCTCTACATCCCTTTAGATGTAAAGGTAGGAGGCAAACCAGTAAATAAATTCCCATTTACATGTCATGACTTCACTTAAATAGCTCACGTCTAGCTAGGGACAACCATCTACACAGATAACCAGACAAAATCTTGAAAACCTTTGAAAATAGTATCCTTAGTTTCAGCCAAACTCTTACTCTCACTCTTGAGCAAGGGTACCCCCCAAAATGGTCCGAAAGGAGCTGCTCACAAACCTGTCCCAGCCATTCCACAGGTATGGCAGGACACCAGGATCCACTTTGCAGTGCTCCAGGACCATTGTTCTGATGACACAGTACAGGAGGTTCTGGGTATGCATATCAGTACAGATTCAGGGTGAGTTTAAGATCTGTAAGGTCCTCCAAGCCACCGTGTGGAATAAAATTTCTCTTTCTTCTCTGGTTTTCTTCCAAAGTCAGGAAATTGAATGGCAACTCCACAATTCAAATGTTAAAGCACTTGAAGGAAAGCCTGTGTCTCCTTTTGTGTCTGTTGCAGAGATGTCTGTACCAAACTAGCAGCACCAAACGCCACCACACCTCAGCTCTGCCAGTTATCTTCACAGGCAATTAGCTGCCAGGATATTTTAGCCATAACAATCACTTATCTACTTAAGAGTGGATAATTTCTCTGTGCTGTTTCCCTGACCTCTCAGAAAACACACGACTGCTTTTTTTTTCAGCAGTCACAGAGGAAAATGTTCCTGTTCCAGCCTCAGTTCAGACAATATCTTTTAAAAAAATGGTGAAGTAGAAATGGTAAATCTTACCTGACAAAACACCTGTGATTTCTCTGGCGACAAAAAGCGTCTGTGCCTCGGTGCTGCAAGACCAAAGCTTTCCTGGGAAATGTTTGTCCTCTGTTGGGTAAGAGCTCCACAAAAACTATGTAGCCATTGCCTGGACTTGCTTTGGTTTGGGTAGGTAAGTCACGGGAATTCAGCTGCTCTTGTGTGTTCAAAGAGCTCCAAAATGCTCTACACCACCTATCGCATTATGGTTCCCACAAGTATGCGAGGTATGTGTCTGTCTTCCTGAGTCACGTAATTATCTATGGGAAAGTAACCCACGGAAACACAGCAGAGGGGGGAAAAAACCCAACTGGCTGTTTAAATCCCTCGACAGCCAGAAGTAGCCCTGCAAGGCGATCTTCTCAAACACAGGCTTTGCTAATTCCTATGTCCAAAATGCCAAAGCTAGCAGAGATGCTGGGCTGTCTGCTTCCCACTTTCCTCAGCAGTTTGCAGCACCACATGTGGGAAGTGCCAAGGAGAAGGGGCAGCACAGTCTCAAAAGCAAGCACAGCACTGTAAGAGACAATCTGAAGCTCATTGGGTTGCACAGGTTATGGGATGGCCTCTAGCCAGGAGGAAATGTAGGGTGAAATAGTACCTGATGACTGCTGCTAATGAAGGCTGAGTCATTGGTGACATGGAATGAAAAAATGATGTGATGCAGCGGTGTCTGGGCTAGTTACATCTTGATAAGGATGGTGGGTGTCTTCCTGGGTTTTCCCTTGAGTCAGAAGCACCTGGGGAAAGTGATACCAGGAAAGGGATATCTGCCATGATCAGATGCCACCTCAGGCAGTCCCAGAAGAGGAATAAATAGTATGAGAGAATGGGATAGCATGTAAGTTAACTTTCCAGAGGAGTCACTTGTACCAAGCAGATGGAAGGAGGTAAGGGTGACCAACGAGGAGCAAACAGTGAAGGGGGAGTTGATTACCCCACCTTTCTGCAAGGAAAAAATGGTCTTACCATGGTGAGAATGGCTCCAGCAGATGTTCACACTCTGCAATCTTTTTTCAGAGTGGCCAGTTTTCCCCTCTAATTTACAACAAGGACATCCTAGAAGTGAAGCTCCAAATCCTACATGACATCCAAAAGCTCACTTGAGCATAGGCAGCCCACGCACCTGCAGCAGATGTGAACAGATCTTGGTTTGTGCTCCTTTTCCTGAAAGACCATCTCCATCCATCATGTCTCTTGATAGCTTGTAGTACTCAGGAGATTATATAAAATTTTGAACTTGGTTGTTTAGTGCTTCCAGCTACCAGGCTAGACAGAAAACCTCACACCTCGAAGGCAAACAGCCCCCATTCCCAGGGCCAGGAGGGCTTCAAGCACTCCTGTGTGCTGAACAACAAAGAGAAATGTGCTGTGCAGCATTCGAGCCAGCTCTGAGGCCTGGTCTTGTCACCCCATTCCATTGGCCAGCATTGCCTGAGGCCTCCGTCGGTATCTGGCTATGCTGGGCACCTTCATGCAGCGTGAGCAGGTTGGGATGCTGCCAGGCATGAGGTGGGTGGCAGACCACCTGTGTATTCAGGAAGCCAGCAGGTCCCGGAGCAGCAGATATCAGCCAGGGGACAAAGACCCTCAGATACCCTGCATTCCCATGCCTTCTCCAATGGCGCAGCTCTGGCCACAAAGGAAAGAGCATTCAAGCTCTTACCAAGAGGCATTTTGGGGACTGCCACCATGGTGGCAACTGGTGCTGGCTGTCTTGGCAGCCAGTGTCTGGAGCAGTGAAAGATTCTGGCTGTGCCACCACCTACGCACAGGGGAGGAGCTGAGAGAGCCCCGGCTGTGCTGGTATGTCCCAAGGCCCTCCTCACACCCAGTCTCACTCACCACAGCTGTAGAGCAGCAGGAGTAGCACCAGCAGTGTCAAAGCTCTCCCACCAAGCCTCTGAGGTGCCCAGAATCCATCCTGGAGGATGGGGATGCCACCAGGCTTCAGCTCTGTTGTGGGAGAAACTTGGAGAAATCACTGGTTGAATAGAAGTCAACTGATGGACATTTGTGTGATGGAGACTTTGGGTTAAGCTTTTTTTTCCAAAAAAAAAATACGACATAGTAGGCTTGTAATGACAGAGATACCATGTCCTGGTGGCTTTTCCAGGCCTGCTGACTCAGGGCACGCTCTTACCTTCCTCCCGGCATGTCTGTGCGGGACTGTGGCCACTCCACCATGGCACAGGCTCATCCGCTCCTGCACAAACATCCTGGGGAGCCAAAACCGCCTTCAGGAGGCTGAGAAGCCAGTGCTGCATAATTCACGGCTCTCCACGGCTCTTATGCTGTGAGTCATGAGCTTCCCAGGAGATTTACAGCCAGAGGCACCGATTTGCCTCGAATCAAATGGAGTGGATGGTTTCAGCCCAAGCCAAGATCCCAGGTGAGTCTGGGCAATGCAGAGATGAGCAATCATTGCACTGCACTGCGTCTGCTGCAGAAAGGTTTGCCCACAAATTGGGTAAACCCACTCTTTCCTCTCTTCCTACCCTGTGCTGAGGACAAGGGACAGTGCTGGATATCACCAGCCTCCTGCCCTTTCTCCAGCCACATCACCTGAGCCATGCCCCTGGATGCCCATGTAAAAACTCCCATCCCTCACTCCTCATCCTGCTCACCAGCTCTTCTGAATTGGTGGGAGAAAAGTCTTCACAATGGGGCCTGTCTTCTGCTACACATCTGCCCAGATGTAAACACTGTGCTTCCCAAAAAGAGTGGAGTAAATGGAGACAGATGACCATACCAGTCAACAGGAGAGAGGCCATCCCACTGTTGTTGGAAAACTGTCTTTCCTAGGAAAGACTTTCTGGCCTTCACATCGCAGGGCAGCTCAGGCATGAGTGAGGTTGGGTGGGAGACTGTCCATATCCTGAACACTGGTGGGCTCCTGCACATCTGCCTCTCGAGACGCAGTGGAGTTTCTTGGCTGAGGGCTGGTTTGTCCCCGTCCCCATGCCTAGACCATGCCATGCCTATAATGCTGCCTCGTTCAGAGACAGTGCTGGGTTACCTTTGCCAGGGAGAGGAGGAAGATGTGACTGGTGGTAGGAAGCAGGTAAGTCCCGAAACAGGCGCAGGCAGTAGGGAGTCTCAGGTTACTTGTGGGGCAGGCAGCAGCAGTGCCTGGGTTATTCAGTGATGGGAGTCAGAGAGGAAGAGTTCTGTCTCATTGAGACCCTGACAGACAGCACCACCATAATCACCATAATTTTCTCCCCGATGAAGGATGGGGCAGGCTGAGGAAGCCTTTTTGCTCAAATATCCACATACATCCTTCAATGCAATTGAGGCTCAGGCAAGATCCCTGCTGGCAGGTAGGAAACACTTTTTGTTTAAGCTGCAGTATTTTCCAGGGGACTGACTTGGACATGAAATATTTACAGCTCTCTCTTCAGAGAAACCTGCTTTTGGGGCTATCTTTCTGTGCTAAACTAGATTGGAAATATGAAGAGAAAAATACAGAAGGAATCCAACCAGCGTCTCACTGAATTGCTTTCCTCAGGATCACACAAGAGCAGAAAAGAGGTTGGTAAGGTGGTGGTGATTTTGGTGACTACGGGAGGAACTGATGGCAGAACCAGATCTCAGTGGCCTGTGTGAAGGGTGCCTTGTCCATCCTTCCTTGTCTGACTTCTTATAGGGGTTATGGCATCCTGCACCTGGGCTGGCTCCTAATCCTTCCTCATTCAGTTCAGAGCTGACCCGGCACCTTTGCTTCCTGTGACTCACCAATGTGCAGCTCTGATCTGCCCCAGCCCTGCATTTTTCCATCCAAGGGCAAGCCCATGCTCACTCCCAGCTTTTCCAGCACCTGGCATGCCTCCCCTGGAGGAGCCCAGCACTGGGCACCCCAACCCCAGCTCTGCCAGTGGAAGATGCAGGCTCTCAGGAGGTGCTGGTGTGGGGGGCCTGGGGTCCTGGTTCCCAGCTAACTCCCTAGCAGGCCTCATGGCACGCTTTGTGGGACAGTCACACGGATGGATGCCCACTGATGGTTTCATGTGGGTGAAAGAGGGGAGATCAAGTCTTCCTTTGGTAGGCTGCAATATTAAAAAGCAGACCAAATGGGACCTTGAGATAACAGTAAGCTGCAAGCTTGTGCATGTCTTCCACATAAAATGGAATGTGAAAGTCCTGCTGTGGTGTTGGGGAGAAGAGAAACAAACCTCTTTTGTCCCCTTACACCCAAGAGTCTGGTGCCAATTTATGAGGGTGTGATGATCTCTGCCTCTGGGGTCAGCCATAACACAGACACCTAATGCCTTGCCATTGGGATCACAGAAATGCAGCCGAGAGTTGCTTTCTCCTGATTTTCTCCTGGCTGCCTGCTCTTCCCTGTGAACTGTGTGGTAGAATGCTGTGGTCACTTCCTACTTCACATTCTCTGCAGGTCCCTTCTCTAGTTGCAGGAGGCCCTGGATGCATCCGGGGCAGAGCCCCACCTGATGCAGGGTTCCCTCTACCCACTGGCACAGGGGAGCCGAGGCTGGTCCTGGGGTATGAGGGTGGTGCAATTATAACCCTCACCAGTATTTACACTGAGCAAGATTTTGGCCACCAGTCTTATCGAAGGCATGGCAGTGGGTGAGTCCCTGTCACCAAGTCCCTGCCTCATTCTCTTCAGTTCTCATGAAAAACTAGAGAAGACCTGATCCTCTGCATCAGAACAAACACAAAAGCTGAAACTTCTAAATATCTCAGTAAAGAGAAATGCCATTTTCCAGCCGGGTCTACTTGCTATGTAAGGAAAAAACCTGACTCCACCAGAAAAATATCAGCATTGCAGTTGCACTTGTTCCAGCTGAAATGTGAAGCACGTCATCTCCTTTCAGGTTACCACCTGAGTATTCGTTAGACTTTTATTTTGTATCAATAAGGGGGTTTCATTTTGTGCATGTTATTTCAACTCTCAGCAAGGAACCAAAGCAACAATTATCCACCCCCTGGTTTGGTGATTCACTAGAGACTCTGACGAACGCTGATGCTGTGCAACCAGTATGAGCTATCGGTGGGGAACAACCATAAAAAAATGTCTGCTCAGGTCAATTATGGAAGAACAGCGTCTGACAGGATATGTCCAGCTGCATCCTGGAGACTGAGACACCCAGTGATTTAATCATCCCTTGAGGTAGTATTACTTTCACATGCACATTACTGAAAAATTCATCAGCAATCCAGCACTGGTGGTAGCACTTCTCAAATGGAAACAGCTCCAGGTGTGGGGCAAAGAGAGACCTCATCAGGCCAATAATATTTTCCCTGACTTCAAGAAGTGATGGAGCAGATCCCCCAGTTGCAGCAAAGTAGATGGACGGCGATAGCTCTTTTTTATACTATATGGTACCAAATAACTGCCCTACACTTCTTAATAGCCAAGAAGATACCTGCATTAATACTGACATGTTTGTGGTGTTGCAAATAAACTAAAAAACCTTCCTTTGGCTTTACCAGGCGCTTTATTGTAACAGTCAGTCCTACCCTCATTGGCCACTACAATTCTCTAATCAGAACTATCGTACATATTAACTCTTTTCACAGGGTTGCTGAGGGGCTTTTTGCTACCACGAATAAATGAAGAATAAGTTTTAAATTCAATTAAATACATTAATTTTTGCCTGACTCCCTCTCCTCCAAAGAAAGCAACTGCTCTCAAGTCTTTTTCTGTTCTTATGCTGGAAGCTTTCTTAGTAGGTCTGAGTGAATCAGGGGCACCTTCTTCTCGGGTATGAAGCAATTCCATGTCTCTTCCCAAAAAGATGGTGTGACATAGGCTGCCCTTTCCCTTTTCCTTCCTTCCTTCCTTCCTTCCTTCCTTCCTTCCTTCCAGTAAGCCACTACATTTAGGCTTCCCCTAAATGGCAGTATTTGATTCCCTCCATATCTCTGTCTTGTCTCTCTCCAACAAGCAGACACGGTTCCTTGCAAACCCATCTTCTCCTCCCCTATGGAGACACTGAACCACACTGAATGTACAGATGGATTATCTGCAACACCAAGATTTAGGCTTTTCCTTCAAGATTTTTTAATGATGGATGAAACATTGCATATGTTCCATGGATAGGGCCTGAAGGAGACCAAATCTACCTCTTTTCCCCCATGAGAAAGCTCCAACAGCTCATTTTTGCCTGTCTGTGGCTTGGACTGTGCCAGTGGGTTTTCCACTGCTGTTTTTTTTGCCAGGCACTGGAGCTTGCCGACCAGTCTATGCAGTTTTCCAAAGGGCTGTCATTTGTGTCCGCAGTGGCCAGGACACACAGAGACCTCAGAGATGATCCCTACCCATGGAAGTGCCTTGTCCACCCAACACTGGGACTCATGAGGATCGGCAGCAGCTCTTGCAGCCCCTGTGCCCACCTCATTACCTCCCAATTGCCAGAGGAATCAATATTTTCCTGGAAAATACCAACTAATCCTTTTCTTTCTTTCCTCATTTCAGGAATGTACCACTTCCAACGAAACTTCTGCCAGGAAAAGTTTCTTAGGCTGAAACTTTTAGTCCATGTGTGGAAAAACCGCCTGGGAGGCAGCAGCAATCAGCAGTTAGGGCAGGACAATGGTGGGAGCTCAGCTGGCCTGTTTCAGTGGAGATCTCTGACCCGAGCTTCTTACATCCTTAACCCTTTGGTTATGATCTTGGGCTCTAAGTCTTCTTCCAACAAAACTAATAAATCAAAAAACATAAAGATGAGATTTGATCGTCCTGTGAAGCTGGAGGGGGGGAAGCCATATAAAGCTCGAAATGTGCTTCTTCCCAGCCTTAGCGCAGCCTGCTTTACTCCCAGGGTAAGTTCTCCACACGTTTCCCACAATGCTGCATGTCCCGAGCCAAGATCGCATTTTCCACACTCTCTGCAGCTCAGCTCTGGGAGATGAGAAGGGCTCCAGGCTCCAGGGGTTGTTTAAAAGCCTGCAGCCAGACTGAAATGCAGAGGGGATGGATGTTCTGTGCTGACTTGGCTCAGCCCTTCTGCCCATCCATGTCCTGCCCGGGCAGCAAAACACCACATACGGCTGGGACTGCTTTTCCCTACCAGCACCGAATGAGCCCATCCTCGCAAATAACAATGCCCCACCAAAACATCTTCGTGGCAAAACTCCCATTCCTCACATCTCATCCTGCTCACCAGCTCTTCTGAGCTGGTGGGGGAAAGGTGTTGTGCTAAACATCTGCCCAGCTGCAAGCACGGCACTCCTCCAAAAAAGCAGACAAATGGAGAGAAAGGGTTGCACCAGGCAATGGGATGAGAAATTCTTTGGTTGACAAATTCTGTCTGAATACAGACACTTTTTCCTAACACAGCCTTTCTGGGCTTCACTTCTCAGGGAGGAGGTGGGTGGGAACTAGTCCATATCCTGAACACTGGTGGGGTGCTGCACCACTGCCTCTTGGGGTCAGGAAGGGAAGGAGTGGGGTGGATGGGAAGCTGGTGGGGGGCTGCCACCCATCTAGTATTTTTGTGAAACGAGCCCTTTGTTTCCCTTGTTTTCCTTTAGCCAGCACCCAAAGTCAGACAGGTATCTCCAGCACCATCCAACATTTTGTTTTGAACAGAACTTTATCTTCTTTACTCTGCTATTTTACTGACAAAACCAACAACAGAAAGTAACACCAATTTAGATACACACCGGAGTGTGTTTCCTTTCCTCATCCAGTTTGTCAGCTCAGCAGCCAAATCAAACACAGCCATCCCCATGCTGACTCTCTGGCCATCACTGCATCAATAAACTACAGCACTCCATTTCCAGCTTACCTTGAGAGGTCTCTCCTTGCACTGTCGGCTCTATCCAGCTCTCCTGTTGTGAGTTTTCTCAGCCCCAGAATCTCCTTCCCCCCAGCTGTTTGGCTGAACCACCTGCACAGCGAAGGCTTACGGGTCTCTGTTACAAAACTGGGCATTGGGTGCCACTGCTTGGGACGGGATTCAAATCTACGTGGTGGTGGAGTTATTCCTGGTTCCTATCAGTGTGTGTGGGCACAGGACTCTGTGCAGGGCGCTAACATGAGCCTTTGACATCACTGGTTAAATTTAGGGAATTAGCACAGTCCTAAAATGCTCTGGAGGGAAGCTACTGCCAGGTTGATGAGAGAGAGACAACACCCTGCAACCACCCACCCGAGCACAGGGCAGAGAATGGAGCCAGGAGTTTCTACGCCAGTCCCACTGCCATGCTGCATCATCCCTCCAAAAATAACCCCCCACCAAGGTGCACTGTGCTTTGCTGCAGCACAAAAGCAGACAGCCTCCACAGGCTTGCCCTTGACATGGACAAAGAGACCCCTCCTGAAATCCCACAGCCCCATGGAGCCGCTGGTCCTTGCTCCACTGGCGTGGGTAGAAGGTTGTGGAGTGACAGAGGTGCCCTCACATGGTGGGAATATGGCAGGAGAGGTAAAGCTGGGCAAGTCCCAGCCCATGGACTCCCCCAACACCTCGTGCAGCTGCTGAATCCCTGCCCCAGAGGGTGCTGCAGCTCTCACTGACTAGAGCAGCCACAAGAGTGTCTCCAAGTACCTCCAAAGAAAAGGAATGGGAAAAAGTCACAATAGAGGCAGCCTCCCCCAAAAGATGAAGAGGAAACTCTAAAACCCAAGAGGGTCCTCTGACTCCCAAGTCTGTCTGATGTTTGTAGAGCTGGGTGGAAGCTGTAGCTGTGTAATTGCAATTCAGGTTGGTTTTGGCAACCTCAGTCCTGCTGGAAGATGGCTTCTGCAGTTTATGGTGTCTTTCATAGACATTCTACTTTCCTCTTGATTCTCTGCTGATTCTTTGCTGATTCTTGCAAAGCCCTCTCTAATCTCTGTGTGAAGCACAGCCCGGAAAGCTATTGCAATAATAGCTTTGCATTTTCACATGCCTTCTGTATGGAGATTGTGAGACACCCAATTCAACATGACCAGAAGCAGCAGTTCTCTATCTCCAAGTGTACCATCTTGCATGAGCAACTGCCTTGTTTTGCTGCAGTCCTGTGGCACCTGAAAAATGGAGACTGGAGTATTTTGGGTGTGAGGAAAGAACATCTGTTTGTTTTCCTGAAGGAGTAGCTCTGCAGCCACAGGAAGCACCTGATTCCAAGCCAGACTGTGAGAAACAAGAGAACCCTTAATAGCTTTCTCAGTGCTTGTCCCTAGCCCGTGCTAATTGCAAAAGGCAGTGGAGCTGAGCAGGCTGATGGCCCTCAAGGCCAGCCTCTTGTTTCCGACATTAATGCTGCCTAACAGTACACTAATATAATCTGTAGAGCTTACTGTTAGTATAATGAAATCATCTTCAGATCTTAATCAAATTTATTGGATATGTGGGAGGGCTGCTGAGAGTATTTCCAAATTTCTCTGTCTCACGGAAAATCATCACCATAGCTTCAGCCTGTGAAGCTGTGCCATGCCTATGGGATGTGGGAGGTTCAAGTCCAGGGTATTCCCTCCACAGTGGAGCGCAAACAGGCCCTGATCAGCACTGTAGAGGGAAATAATATCATGGCATCAGGAACGATGTGTTTCTCCCAATTCCCAAATAGTTGCAAAATTCAAACACTTTTCAGAGAAAAGTCCAAAAGTTTCAGTCTTGGGATACAAACACCTGACATCTTCAACGACCAGGTACCATCACTTTCATTTTCTTTCCAATATTGCTACTTGTACATCCAGACATTAATTTACACGTTTCACAACCACTTTCATTGTGCATCATCAGGCTTTCAAAGTCTGTGACCACTGAGGACATCTGCTGCAATTTGACTCTCCAGCTAACAAGAAAGACACGGTGTTGTTCTCAGATCCGTCATCCCTCTGCCCTTTGTTGTTCCCACTTTGATTAATGTGTTCTCTTTGATGCTGCTCAGGGACACGTTACAAGCACCTTCATCTTCCCACCTCCCACTGCAGTCCCTGGGCGTCATCAACCATTTCCACCAGGGCAATTACCTCTGCCGAAGGGCAGCTGATTCTACCTCACAGCTTTCATGTCCAAGCGTTTGAACATAATGAACTTGATGGTGATTAGTGTAGATCCAAGCACGCCTTGTGAAGAGCCATGGTGGTTATTAACTTCAAAGGTGCTCATTATATTATACTAGAACCAGATAATGCCAGAGCAGAGCTTCTGTGCCATCATTCTCCGTTGCTGTCTGCCACAAGGAATCACATCAGGAGATTGTGCTAAACCAGCTAAGGTAGATCTCACAGCTAGTTTCATCTTCTATATCCATTTTTACTCTCAGAAGGATGTTTTCATCTTCTGATGGTTAAGGACATTCTTCTCATTTCCAGTCTAAGTACATTCATGGGCAGTTTATATCCATTGGTTCTAAAACCTGTGTTCTCTTCTAGTTTAAGTAGTTTGGTCCCATTCCCTTTTCTAACCTAGGAATCTATTTTTAAAATTGCAATCAGTATATACAGCACTAAGCTGTTTTATACATTTTGTCTGGTGTATACTGATACCCTAAGTCTCAGACATGAAAACATTTGTCTGCTTAATTTAATTCTAGCATGTAGGTCTACCAAAATTAAAGAGACTACTTGGAAACAAATGAAACATAAGTTTGCAAGAAAGTTGGTTGTGTAATTAGCTGAATCTATGTGTACTCTTCATTTAAAAGGTATGTTCTTCTTTTTAAAAGTATCATAATATGTATTTTTGGTTAAGAGAAATTAGTATCCTTTGATTTGTCTTCTTTCATTATGAAATTACAGAGCGCTATGACAAATTAATACAATTGCTTAGGTTTAAAAGATGTCACAAGCATATCTGAAGCTGAAGTGTTTTTTCACTAATACTGTGTTAAGAGTAATACAAAAGCAAAACCAAAACCCTTCATCCAGAAAAACCCTTTGCCAAGACAGCAAATGATCAGCATCTTTAATGATAACAGTTCCTTCTTGCTCAGGGTGCAGCACTCTGTTGTTTCTGATTGCTATGTATGGATTTTGCATACAATTTAATAATGAAAAGCTAAGAAAACTTTGGCCAAGTTAACACTACATCACCCATTAAAATAGAATATATGCTGTTTTTACCTACACCTGAGTTAGTTAGCCTGTAGCTAAAAAAAAATATTTATTGAGTGGTAGAGCAACAAAATCTTCCCACCAGCTTCACCTACACAGTACCTGTGCACAAAACTGAATTATTATTCTGCATTAGAATGAACTTCTGGTACAGAAATACCTATTTCAGATAAAACTGCTTTGCTGTTTTAACCAACATGAATTCCTAACTCTGAGTGCACAAGCACAGCCTCAGCCTGTAGTAACTGGCAATATGACGTTTCAGTGCAGAAAACTAGTTTGTCTTGTGCAACTATACTGAGCTCTTTCCTCTTCTAACCTGTGTGCTGGAGCATAAAGTGAGCTTCAGCAGCTCCTTCCCTGTCAGTTCATTTGATTTCTCTCTGTGTGTAGGGATAGACAGAAACCTTTCTCCTTCTCTCATTCTCTCTCTCTTTCCCCTGACCCAAGGTTAGACAGCTGGCTCGTAGGTAAACACCTTGGCTCAGGTGTCAGCCCTGTGAAGCTGCATCCAATGTCCACTGCTGCATAAATACCCTGATCAAACAGTGTTTGAAGTCCCATCCTCAGGGACTACTCTGGGAGTCACACTCCTAATTTTACCCAGGATCGGAGAATTTATGGGATTTTATTTGTCTGGCGCATGTGTGAGTCAGCTTAGGGCTCGCTTCCCCTGCACTTCTGTCCAGTGCTTTCAGCAGTGCAACTACCAAACCAGCCCCAGACTCTCCCCCTACTAGCAAACCCCTGCATTTCTAGCTCACAAAACAGTCTCCGTATTCCCAAGTATACTTTTTTCTTATTTTCAAGCAGTTTTTGTTAACAGTGACCTGCCTTATCAGAAGGCATGAGCATCTCCAAAGGATGATTCAGCCAACCAGCCCACCAGCTCTCCCAAAACAGATGACTGTCCTGCCAGAGGTGCCCATTCTTCTCCACTGGTTAAAAAGAGAGCCTAAAGCAACTACTTTAGACATGAATATATGATTTCTGAATGTCCTAAAGCAGGGACGAAAATGGGGTTTTTTTTCCCAAAAACCCATGGATTTACGATGGCAGACTACTTTCAAAACTTTCTAACCAGGAAAGGATACACAGATGAGGTTAGCTTTACCTCTTTTAAGCTCTGAAATTCATCCCAGGAGAATGTAGGAGCCTACTTTCAGGGTGAGATTAATGGCACCAAATTCCTGACCTGGCATGATTTGATTCACCCCCAGAAGCTGCATCTCTCTCTCATCTCACTGACACCAGCACTCAGATGGACAGTCGAGATGAGCCATAGCTCGGAGAGGGTGGCCACTCCCTGCACTCCCTGTGCTCCAAGAGAGCTGGAGCTGGGGCAACCATGGTCAGCTTTGGTTTGTATTTCTCGTGTTTAAAGGCTGTGAGCTTCTAAATTCTTATAATGTCTTAAGCTTTAGGTAGATTTCCATCCCAGTGCCCAGTGACATACTTGCAAAGCTAAATTAGGTACGCACACACGTCCCTCCTGTGCCTGTTAGGTGAGGCGTGCTGATGAGCTTTGAAGGTTTTCTCAGGAAGAGATGGTGTTCTGCAAACTGTGTTTTCTTCTGGCACATTTAGATGCTCTGTGGAAAATACCCTGTGGGTATTTTCTCATCTGTTTTTGCTGCTGGCATGTTCAGGCAGACTGAAGTGTCAGTGAGCATGGCAGAGGGATACTGCATGCAGAGATGCATCTGCACAAAGCAACAGCCAGCTCCAGAGAGAAACGCTTCCCTACAGACTGGTGTGACAGAAAAATGTTCCTTTGCCTGCTGTTAAACAAAAATATCGCATTGAGTCATACACAAACCTCTAGGGAAACAAGCAGGACACTGTGGCTACTCTCTGGGCTGCAATTAGCAGATTATTTTAATAAACCTGAAGTCACCAAAGCATAGAATCACAGAATATTTTGGATTTAAAGGGACTTTAGAGATCATCTAGTTACAACCCACCACACCGTGAGCAGGGACACCTTCCACTAGATCAGACCTCTCAGGGCCCCATCCAACCTGTCCTTGAACACTTCCAGGGATGGGCCATCCTCACCTTCTCTGGGTAACCTGTGCCACTGCCTCACCACACTCAGCATAAAAAATTGCTTCCTTACGTTCAATCTAAACCTTCTCTCTGCCAGTTTAAAGCCATGCTCCTTTGTCCTATCAGTATCTGCCCACGTAAAAGGTGATCTCATGATGACGGATCAGGTGGAAAACAGAATTCCTTTCCATAGCATGGATGTGTCTCTGTCTCTGTCTTATACACACATGCATTTTGTTATTCCTCTCCGTTCTCCAATTCTTGTTTTTGCACTATGCCAGTGGCTTCAGTTCAAAGACAATTCACACTTTCTCTGCTTCAGAGTTATTTTTGCTTTACAGCTCTATGGCTGCAGGGACCATACCAGTTTTTCCTGACACTTTACTTTGGAGCTACGTAGAGAGTTGCTTCAAACACAGGACCTGCAGTTTTGTAGCTCATCTGCAAAAGATGACCTCCTCTGGAGAAACAGCGTGGGTGAGTGCCCAGCTTTGAGCTCAGCCTTCTGCATCTGCAGCCAGGATCTGCAGGCAGATGTCCTTGGCTACTTGAACCAAAACAGGTCAGATTGGCAAAGTTTTACTATTTGACTCAAAAATTCTACGACAGGCACTTTTGTCAGTGGTGCGCACACCCAGGGTTGTACTACTTTAATTAAACCAGCGTAATACTGCATGTTTAAGCAGATACATCTTTCAGTTTAGCACTGATCATTTGGCATGACATAGCTGGGTCCACACTCAGTTTAACAGAGTCAAAACCAGACCACTCTTGTAAAATTTAGAATAAACATCATGGGCCTTGTCCTCTTCTGTTTTATTCTGGCAGTTATATCACAGTAGTTATACCATTAACTTCACTCATGATTCTAAGCCTGAGGAGGGAGGGAGGAGGGCTCACACATGCTTTGTATCTCGTCTGGTTGAAGTTACGATCACTAAAGCAAAATTGGTTTCTGTTTTGATTTCCCAGAACTCAAAAAAAACCAAAATAGGCCACTGAGATTGGCGTAATGAGTTTGAGAGACAAATCATCTGGGAATAGTGCTGACCGTGAAGAGCAATTTTGTATTACTATGATATTCATCACTTTCTGGAGGATCTGAGGTGGAAACCTGAAGAAATCAGCCTGAATTCCTCTATCTTGCTGCTTGACAGAGGAAAAATTCCTACTGAATAGAAATGGCCATGAAGAAATTATCTTTTCATTAAGTGTCTGTACACTTGCCACTTTTGGAAATAAAAAGCATTTTACCTTAAGCGCTCATATGTGCAGAAAAACCCCAAGCAGAAAGCCAACACACCATGTTCTAATACAAAATGAAATATGACCTTTTAAGAAACCTTAAACTTCTGAAGAGTAAATGTTAAATCTATATATAATGTGAAGTATATCAGCTAAATTAGATGCTGGATTCAAACCCATCCTGAATAAAACCATTCTCACATTCTTTTTTTGGCTTTTTTTATTCTCTATGGTTTACTAAAAGACTTTTGAAATTTTTCTGCTATTAGCCAGTTTAGTGCAAGGGGAAACCTGCTGTCAGAAGCAGAGTGGCTGCTGTGCCCATGCCCATATGCAGCTCCAACAGCCAAAGTGCTCAAGGGCTTGATCCAGGCAGGAGTGGGGCTCTCCAGAGGTCAGATGCTTCTCAAACCAGCTCTTGTCCTGGGACAAGAGTCCAGGACAGAGTCTGGGTCAGGTCATGGATAAAATGCAAGGTGAGACTTTGCAAGGTGATGTTCATTTCCTGGTCCTCACCACCTCTGCTAGTTAGCTGTTTGCTGAAAAGGTAAGTTATTTCAATAAAAATGTAAAGTATTGGATACTGCTGCATCAAGACCCCATAGTTTTCCTTGACCCACAAATTACTCTGCTGCAATGTTATCAGGGAATAAAAACAAGGAGTCAAAACCACTTTTATGATGTTAGAACTCCCACTCTTATTTTGAAATTAATTTACTTATTTGAAAAGAATTTGAAAAGGAAGTACAAAAGTGCGTGTATTGCCTTGGCAAGAAGTGTAATATACTTGTATATGTTTAATAGCACCACTGATTTAAAGAAAGTCTGATCCAACTGGGTATGGCAAGATAGCAAGAACTGAACTAAATTTGGATTTTGAGAGGTCTTTTACTGATGTATCACTAATGACAGGTATCCCTGACAGTTCTCAGTAAACTCATGCAATCTCTTCCCCTTCACTCCTTCTTGAAAATAATTTCCACAAAATTTTCTTACCGTTTCAGAGCATATCAGCTATTTATGTGCCAGTATTTAAACTCACAGTCACATATGGCTCAGGTCTCCTATAACCAGCTTGTGGAAAGTAATTGGGGAAAGACCTTGGACCAGCATGTGGACAAAACACAGGGAGATTGACAAATAAAGGAAACAGTAGAGGTGGAAAAATGTGGATGCCAGTATCACCAAACCATCTGTAAATGAAACGACCAACCTGTTACCTTCCTAATATTTGAGGTATAAGCAGAAAATGCACAAAGTACTGCCATTTGAAATGTGTGACATGATCTTTTCATCCCCTTGGATTCATCACCTGAACATCAAGGCTTATAGTACAGAAAATCCAAACCACAGTAGGAGCATTCTTCAGTGCCACATTTGCATGGCCAAAAGCTGTGCTTTAGATGAGGAAACAGTTTGGACAGACACCTAATTGTGTCCATCAAGGCTGGACTGGAAATATGTAAACTTCTTGCAGAAAAGACTTAGTCAGAGTCTGTCTTTACAAACCATGTGTTTTGGGAGCCAAAACTACACAGCAGGCCTGAGCACAGCCCTTCTTCAGGTCACTGGTGGGGGCACAGCAAGAATAAAAACAACATCTGAGTTTCACAGACTGAGACCAGAGCAAGACCTGGAGCACTTCCTTCGTTTCCAGCCACGTGTAAGTGGGTTTTATGTGTTCATCTGTTCCTACACTGCACAGCATTGACATCAGGGTTCGTTTTCCAAAACATCTGTGCCAGTGCCTGTTTCCTTACCTTGGTGTCCAGATTAACAACCGAATGAGTTCAGAAAAAGCTTCAACATAATATATTTTAGTGACACAATGTTCATATTATGTATCAAAAATATTCCTATGATGCAATGAGACTTTATCTCTTAAGAACTGTTTGAAATTTCATGTAAGCAGACTGTAAATAAATTCCGTAAATGGAGAAGCAACCTTGAAAAGAAACCCAGAAGTCAAATGTACGTGCCTGCAGAGTAAGATGTGGTTTATTTATGCCCCACATCTCAGGCCACTAGCGGGGGTTTTGCCCCTGGACACCAGAATGTGTATTTAAATATCATCATTCCTGATGCTCTGCTACCCTGGGCACAGAAAGTCCTCAGCTGTCCTAATTTAGAGAACAGAGTATTCCCCATTTTAAATGTAAACCCAAATGTTTCCCCCTCGCTAATGAGAGGGGAAATGAGAGATGTGGAACAAGGCTTTATAAGCAGCCTTGAGATTCCAACGAGATTTCAGAAAATCATTTTTACAGTATGAGGTTATTCACTTCACTGGGCAGAGGAGCCAGTCAGGCAGCTCCAGGCTCCCCGTGGCTGCTCTGCCTCCCGATTCGTGGGCATGGGGTGCTCACAGGCCAACCAGACCCTGTGAAAAAAGCATTTGAGAAAGTAAATGGTCATTTCTTATCTGCACCAGTGCTTCTTCTTTTTCTTTTTTCCCCTGGACACAATGCTGCTATGGAATTGCTCTCCCCATCACTGGTGGCCACAGACCACCCAAGGTCACATTCTGCGTGTTCAGCCAGAGGCTCCATTTCACAATGAAAACTGTATTTTTTGGACACGATATATATAGTCAGTGGAAGAAAAGCTGGGTTTTACTATTTTTGGACTAAACATGCCTAAAGCTCCTTAAAACTTGGCTGAGGAGCAGGCATGACTCCTTCAAGATTCCTCTCTCCACCAGCAGTTGCTGGATGTTCTCGGAGGCTGCTGCTTCTCCCTTCCTGAGCCCTTCCTTACCCCACCCGGGCTAACCTGCGGGTGATCGGTCACTGCTCTGCCTGTGCCTGCCCACGGGACAGCCCTGCCTTCCTCATCCGCCTGCCCCCATCGGGCTCAAAGGCAGGGCTGGCAGCAAAGCACCGCCCTGTTGTGGCTCCTGCTGCGATGTCCTGGTGAGATGTTGTGGGCAGATGTCTGCTGACTTGCCTGCTCTTCTGTCTGCTGAGACGAACCGGTGGGATGCCTGCAGTGATGCCTGCATTGATGCCTGCAGTGGTGCCTGCAGTGACGCCTGCATTGGTGCCTGCAGTGGTGCCTGCAGTGATGCCTGCAGTGATGCCTGCAGTGATGCCTGCAGTGGTGCCTGCAGTGATGCCTGCAGTGCCGCTGGGGTGGTGCCTGGTGGGACGTCAGCTCTGATGCACATTGAGGCACCACTCTGGGATGCCTGCTGGATGCCTTCTACATTTAGCCGTCTTTCGAGACAACCGAGACCAAGCATCTAAATATCTGTAATTTTTTTTTCCTTCACCACAGTGCACGAGTGTGTGTGCTCTGTGTAGATACGCAAGTGCATTTAAATTTTTGTGTTTACAGGCTCTGTCTTGTTCTGGAAGGACAGGTGGCCCAGGCTCCACAGCCATGCTCCCAGCCAGCCCTCTCCAAGGCTCTCATTCTCCCCTCAACACTAGCAGGGAAAGAGAAGCTATCAGCTTAGATTCTCTCCTGCAGCTGCCAGTGACACTCTTCACAGCCAGCAGCCCTTCACAGGGACACTAACAACAGGTTCAGAGCACAGGCACATTCCACAGTTTTTCAGCAATTGCAGGCTTCCTGGGAAGACTTTGCAGTGCCTGGCAGTGTCCCCCTTCCCTATGCCCACTGCCAGCCTGGACAGAGCATCCTGTCCCATGCCCCAGATGAACTCTCTGATTCACCAGGAGCCTCATGGAGAAAGCTGTGTCTTGCCCAGCTGCCCCAGGGCTCCCCTGGGCCCCTGGGACACCAGAAAGGAGCTTCAGCACCGGCAGCAGTGCTTGCACCCACAGAACCTGTGCTGCAGGAGGTGGAGGAGCATTTTGCGCACATGAGCAAGAAATGCCTCGGATGCAGAGGCTGCACATGCAGTGAAGGGTCACAGTGTCACACAGAGTGCCTCTGCCTCTGCTGCTGGCTCCACATTCACCTCTGTAGCAAGCCTTTTGTTTATTTTCTAGGAAAGTCTTTCTTCTCCAGGATACCTCATTTTCTGATTCTGAATGTAATGAAATACCCAAATGCATACTTCTTCTATGCATGATTTCACAATGTATTACCTGTTACAATACTTATTTAATACAGTTTCTTGGCCATTAAGGTTATTATTACACTTCACTCAAAAATTGTACTGGCAGCGATGCAGAACTGCTGTGAGAAACTGTGGAATCAGATTTATGTGGATCACTTAAAGAGAAATTCTGCACTTGTATTTTTCTCTTCCAGGAGGAACATGTATTAGGAATTACCTCTAAAACCTAAGACTACATGTGTGAAATTGTTCTATATGTAATTTATTCTATTTTTAATGAGCTGTGATAATTCTAAAGCAATAAAAGAAGTTCATATGGATTGCTATGCACTCTTTGCAGTGCAACTAATGATTCTGTCAGCAAGTTCCATACTGGAATTTCAATTTATATCTGTAGTTTTAAAAATATGAGAATTTCTGTAAAATAGTATAGGCAAGGCAAGTTTTATTAGATGAAGAAATGCTAAAAATAGCCATGTACAGCTTCATTCAGTTCATGTTTATGGTCTGCTTTTGAATTTAATGTTTTCTCAAAATGCTGAGTGGTGGCAGATACCCTCTGAGCCACCTATTCCCCCTTAGCTTGGCCCTCTGCACTGGGGCTGTATGCAGATGCCAAACATTTGCTCAGTGGGCTGTAAAGGTCTCCTTGGCATTCAGGGTGCATGCAAGGAACCAAGGCATGCAGTTGTCCCAGACCACAGTTGTGACAATTTGGGTCTTGAAACAACAGAGAAAACAAAGGCCACATATCCAGGCACTTTCATATATATACTTTCTAATTATAAGTGAATTTAAGCTCAGGTTTATCTCACATGCACTTGAAGCAGCCAGGTCCTAGGATCCTGTCCTGGCCCAGGATCCCTATGGAATGCTGTGATGCACTGAAGATGAGCTCAGTCCTTGCAAGGTCTGGTTTCCTCCCTGGCCCTCTTCACTGTCTAACAGTGTAGCCTACAGCAACCACACATCTTCACTGTGAATACAGCAATTTGTTGGGCATGGAAGAAGAAAGACATCCGGTGATATAAAACTAGGCAGTGTCTCTCTACATCCAATTTCCTTAGAGAAGTAAGAAACATTAAGACTTCAAAATGTTTGCATATAGGTTTTTTGGGGAAAAAACTTAAACTCTCAAAGAGCAGGTAAGTGTTGAACCTGCTCAGGTTCAACCTCCTAGAGTGTGAAAAACCCCAAAGAAATCTCATATATCCTATGGTGATGTTTAGCAGTGGGGAAACTTCAATATCTATGGCCATCTCTGGCTGGTTTTACTATCAGGATAAAGAACAGAATGGGTGTATAAGGTGTGTGAGTTTATCCACTGCTACACATGCTGTTTAAGACATTCTCATCATTGAAGACGATGTCATGCTCTCAGTTTATTAGAAATCCTGGGTGGCCTGGGATGCCTGATTCCCGGTTAGGGCTGTATTTCTGGATCCCACAGCTTCTAGATGAGTCATTTCTCGTGGTTCTGCTGATCCATCTGTGCTTCCCTATACCCATTCACACCTCAGCTGGCAGCACTCCGACAACTGTTAGCTGACTGTATTCACAGAATCACAGAACCACAGAATACTCTGGGTTGAAAGGGACCCACAAGGATCATCGAGTCCAAATCTGAACTGAATGTGCCATACAGAGATTTAACCCACAACCTTGACGTTATTAGCACCATGCCCTGACCAAAGTAATGATGATTCACCACCACTCAATCACTGCCAAAGGTACTAGTAAAAGAAGTTTAATATAAATTTGTGAAAGTGGAACAAAGTTCAGTTGCAAGGTTCACTGTATTACTTACTGTATAGGTGAAGCACACAAAGAATAATCAGTTTAGAATCAATCTAGAATGATTCACACAGGAATGCATTCTAGTAGTTGATGCATTTCATGATGTTGCAGTAACTTCTTCACCCATGTAAGATTCGTTCCAAGGGGGTAGGCAGTAATAGTTAGATTGTAAGATTTGGTGGATTGTGAGAGGACCATCAGACTAGGCAGATTAAAACATAAATATACTTTTCTAAATAAAAAAAACTCTTGAAAAATCATGCCTAGGGCTGCAAAGCTAGTGTTACCATGAGGAATTATGCTCAGTGTACTGCTGGTCCTCACCACATGCTCTTATAATCAAACCATTACCTCAACCTTTTTTCTCATAAAAATTCTGGGCAGTCAATTACTTAACATGTAAATGTATTTAAACCTCTTGATGAAAACTGCTCTGTAGAGTGGAGTACATCTCGAGTGCTGGCTAAACATGCTGAGGACAAAGGATGTGTATTTTCTACTGTGAGCTCACATTAAGATTGCATTATTTGAAATAAAGGTTAAGCCTTTGCCAATTATTTGCAACACCGTAATGCTTGTATGTGGCGTTCATCAAAAGTGCTTCACATTTTGTGAATTACAGAGAGATGAGTAATGAAATGCTGCATTTTAGTGAATCATTGTCTGTATCTGACAGTTGCAAAAAGTGAAGTACGACTGTCCATATGACCAAGACACGGGAACAAAGTGTAATTTAAGCTGCTTCTTAATGATGGAAGTATTTACACTCTTATAAGACTAAGTATTTTGCTGAATCTCTGTCCAAGTGAAGAAATAGCTCATTGGAAACTAAGCTGTGGTTTTGTGCCAGGCTCTTGAACGCAGCTCTGTGTGCCTTCCCTGGGCTGTACTAGACCACGGAACGAGGCCAGCACCGCTGCTGAGGTTCACCCATTCAACTACCACGGCTTGCATCAGGAGGGGCAAGGGAGTCACCTGAATGCACTCTCCTTTAAGGTGGAAGATACCTGTCAAATAAATGTATCTGATTTAAATACAGCAGAGGACTGATCATAACCCATGGCAACATTTTTTCCAAAAATCAGAAATCTTATTAAAATTATTTATTAGCGATTATTATTGATCGCTCTCCTGAATCCATCTAACTTTGACTTCAGCCATTGGATTTTGCTGTGACTTTATCTGATATACTGGAAAGTCCGCAATCCAATTTGTTCCTCAAATAAACAGTTACAGGGATCAAAGCTGACTCTCAAGCCTCACTTCATTAAGCTAAGTAGATGAGCTCATTAAGAGTCTCACAGCAAAGGCACTTTTCCCAATACTCCATTAAATCTGTGACTCACCCCTAAACTGTCCCAGTGTTAGATGACTACCAAAACCCTCCGCTCAAGAATTACCACAACACTGCCAAATGAGAAGGTGCATTAACTCATCTACTGGATATTTTCCTGTACATATATATGCCTGCATGCATTTCCCTTGGTAACACTGGGCTTTTCCATAATATGACAGAAAATTCAGGCTAAAAGGGACCTTGGGAGGTCAACTCCAAGATCCGCCTGAGGTACTCAGAGCTTCACTCAGGTCTGGACAGCCTCCAAGGAGGGAGGCTGCAGAGCCTCTCTTGGTGGTGTGGTGGGTGTCCTCAGAGAGAAAATGTTTCTCCTTACACCCACTCAAACCTCTCATATTTTAGCTTTTGTCCATTGATTCTCATCCTCTTGCTTTGCACTGCCATGCAGAGCCTGATTTGGGCTCCTCTATGCCCTCCTTGCAGGCTCTGGAGGTGTCCTTGGCTCCCTCCCAAAACCACACACTTTTGGGCAGGACCAAAGCCCCATGCTGCATAATCAGGCTGACCAGATGAGTCACTACCTCCTGCTTTTCTGCAAGAATTTGGCTGTGGCTGGAGGTAATTTTGGCATCTGCAGGTTATGCTCCCTCTTCTTTTACCCGTTTCCTGAAGCTTGGGTCAGCTGCAAGTGTTATGATAAGGGTTTTGCCATGTTCCAGTTCAGTGATGATCTGATCTGTCTGAGGCAGTCCAAGGAGAAATTAAACCTCAGACTGCCCTAATAAGGAAGGCAGGCACAGCAATAATAGCAGCAGTGTTAGCAAAGCCTTACCTCATGATTCTGGAATTAGGGTGGGTCACCAAGCCCATTACCTAGCCTTCTGCACTGGTGGGATCTTTACCAGCACCCATCACTAGGAGTGACGTGAACTGTGAAATAACATATTTAAATTTGGAGTGACTTAGTGATAAACTGATTTTGATGAGCTGCTAATGCATTATAACATTTTCTACATTACAATTTTTGTGATGCCTCATGCCGCTTCCTGCACCTTGTACAATCCCTGAGCACTGATAGAGGTTCTGAAGGAAATAATTTGGTTTATGTCTGTATTTGAGGCAGGAATCTTGCCAGTACTGGAGTTGGCCCCTGACATCCCCATGCACAGAAGTCAAACCAAATGGGCAGATTTCAATAATGAGGCCAATACTCATAGTGATGGGTCACTTCAAATCAAAGTGCGTGACCCAATTATACTGGCGGTTGGACTTCTACGGTGCTGACAAACCTTTTTGAAATAATTAATATGCGGGAGAAAAACAATAAAGACAGTTTTCCTGCTGATGTGTCAACAACATAGGGGCAAAATTTTCCTATTACTAATACACTGATAAAAAGTACAATATTGTCTAAATAATTGTCTAATTGTCTAACTAAAACACCCGCTTACTTTTGAAGATCAGGAAACATTTTAATGTGGGACTAATCCACCCTCAAATGACCAATTAGAAAAGGAGATAGAATTAACTTCTATCTACTGGTGAACAGAAAGAGCTAATTAGTTTTACAGTACTCTCCCATGTCAGCTACTTCACATAACCCGTCTGAAAGACCCCACACACAGAGATGCCTTTGTGTTTATTATTTATTATAATTAAACCTTGATATAAATTTCACAGAACCCATGTCCCTCCCCAGGAGACATGGAGGTGGTGATGCAGTGCTCTGCTTCCACACAGCACTCTATAGCAAGGTTTTTCCACTGTTTTAAACACATATAGTTTTTCTCATGAAATTGGAAGAATTTATGAATTCTGACTGATCTGGTTACCCTGCAAATTTCTTTTCCATACAAGATGACAGCTGGAAAATAAGATCCATGTAGCAGAGCTGAAGATATCTGCCCAAATGGACTGTGTTGAATAAACCGGTGACAGCTCCAGACCAAATCCTGCCAGGATCAAACAAGCTGAAAGCACTGGAGGGGAGACCTCTGTGGCAGCAGTGCTTCCAGACCAGGGAGAAAACGCAGCATGCTCACTCTTACCCTTTTCTGGGGGGCAAATAAAGCAAACTTACTTCATTAGAGGTGCAGCAGGACGTAGTGTCCCTGTAGCTGCTGACCCTGCACCTACTGCACTTCCATCCCGCTCCCCCCTCAGCCTCTTCACATCTACCCTAAAAAGCAAAGAAATGACTGCACCGTGCACAAATGTGGCTTATAAAGCTTTCGATCAGCTGCTCTAAAACCCATCATGGCCCAGCCATGGAAGCAAACCTCCAGTGCAGGTTGCAGGGCAGAATGTAGCCCCTCTCCCTTGCAGTCATGCTGGTACCAGTATCCGAAATAACTGCTCTGAGGTTTTTGATCTCTGCACTGTCAACACTCACTTCCCTCTCCGACTCTCCTCCCTAAGGGCCAGAAGTCAGGCTGCATTTTCTTCAAGTGCAAAACAAACGGGTGGCTGAGTAAACAAAAGGCAGTAATCCCAGCTGTGCCTCAAATTTGAGTGCTGTTGCCTTGCCCCAGGAATGCCACCCTGTGCTTGGGCACTCGTAATCTGAACAAAACCCCATGCAGTAAATGCATTCAGCCGTGCACTAACTTTGCAAATACCAGTTTGCTGCTCATCTTCCAAGATGAGGGCCAGTCACCAGCGTGATACCATATCTACCGAATATAATTCTCAGAAAACTCCCGGTTTCGCTGTTGGGATATTTTTTTTTTAATCTGAATTTTTGGGATAACTAGTTCAAACATTTCAAAAATGGGTCTATAAACGATGCTGCAGTAATACCTACATGCTGTAGCATGATCAACAACAGCTTCTTCAGGTAGCAGCAGACACTTTGGCCACTGTGACCCTGGAAAATGACTCTCTGCAGACGCGCATACCTTGTTCAAACGTGTATGCTGGAGTGAGTTCAGAGGAGAGAACACCTCTGCCATAAGTACAGGCTGGAAGAGCTGGGGTTGTTCACTCTGGAGAAGAGAAGGCTCTGAGGAGACAGTACAGCACCTCCCAGTACTCTAAGGGGGCTTACAGAAGAGGGACTTTTCACTGGGATATACAGTGATGTGACAAGGCCGAATGGCTTTATACTGACAGAGTGTAGGTTTAGGGTTTAGATTAGATTAGATATTAGCAAGAATTGCTTTACCACGAGGGCAGGGAGGCACTGGCACAGGCTGCCCAGAGTAGCTGTGGATGCCCCATTCCTGGAAGTCTTCAAGGCCAGGCTGGACAGGGATTTGAGCAACCTGGTCCAGAGGAAGGTGTCTCTCCCCACGGTGGGGGGTGGGTTGGAACTAGACGATCTTTGACCAATCCATACCTCTTGGTGATTCTGTGGTCCAAAGCAGTTGCCCCAAGCAAGGCCAGCTCTAGCGGGAGCTTAACCTGTGAAACATGCTGGGTAATGAGCACCAGCAAAGCAGAGAGATGCCAGCACAGCACCTACCAATGCCACTCACTTGCCTCCCCACACCTCCACAATCAGCACAGCTTCTCTTCACAAACAACCTCCTCCAGCAGCAGATAGGAACTGTCATTCCCAAGAGCTCCTGCACCTTGATAAAGAGGCAATCCAGAGTCATTCCCTACAGAGCAGCAGCTCAAGCAGCTCCTGCACCCAAGGAACTTCTATTCATGGAAGCATACACCACAGATATAAACTGTGTAATGCTGAATAGCAATCCCCTACATTAAATCAAAGACCATCTTTATTTTTCTTTATGACTGATATAAGGACATAGCTGTCCTGTCTCCAGGAGCAGGCTTTTCTTCTCATGTTTTGAAAGTCCAGATGTGTTATTATAAAGAACACTTGATGGGCAGTTCCACACTGTGGAGACACGCAGAAATAGACAATTTATGGTGAGAGTGAGGTTTGTGAACTTACTCTCCACTCTTCTAAGTTTTGTCATCTGTGGGAGCTTGTTCACTCAAAAAAATTTGGCACACAATCTGCAACATCAGACAAGCCTCTGCTTCTGCAGAAGCTTTTTCTTTGATATAAAAGACAAGAACTTAAGGGCACACTAACATAATTAAGAAACACCTATCAAATAAGCAAGCTTTAGTTTCCAAAGAATCAGGTTTTATTTCCCACAATTACTTGAGAAAAGCAACCCGGGACTGGCTGATTAGATCGGGTGGCAGCTGCCAGCAGGATGTGACCCCTCCAAAGACCCTCTCAGGATATTGCCTGTTTTATCAGCCTGTCCCTTCAGATCGCAGATGGAGCAGCAGGAGGTAGATGAGAACCACGGTGCTCTAACCCCACCTAGGGGACTGAGCCACAGCCCAGCTCGTGCATGTGCAGCTGGCAGCCCAGGGCTCGCTGGGGAGGGCACCGCTTTTGAATAAAAAAGCACCGTTCCAGCCCCCAACCCCCACTTCCCCTGCCTTTCCATATAACTCATTTGTCACACAGCTCTTAAACCCTATTTTACCTGCACTACATCACACTCTTCTTGTTTTCGGGTTCCATTTAGTTTTACCACATGTTGTGCTACTCTAGTCTTCATTTTCCCTGCTTGTTGCCCCCAATAAGTCCTGATTATATATAAACCTAAGTATGTGCTTTACAATATCCAATACTTTATGAGGGATTAGACTGGCTAAACATGATTGAAACAAACATTATTTTTAAAAAGCCAGTAAACCCATGAATTTGCTACAGTAAGAAAAAGCCAAATCAAACCCGACTTTGAAAATGAAACATTCAGCTTCCGTTCACATCAAGATTAGCACTGAGGAGCACAGTGCATCTCCCTCTTCTCTCTGTTCATCCTAGACTTTACTGAGTGCTTTTGCAGGAATAGTCCTCACTTTTAGATGCACGGGCACTGTGGGTCCCACTTTTCCTGAAAAAGGTAGAATTGTAGAATGGTTTTTGTTGGAAGGGGCACTCAGGCCCAGAAGGTGTAATATTTAAGGTGCTCGCAAAGCAAGGAAGTAAATTTTTTTTTTCACTTGCCATACACACATTCAAAATTGCATGCCTATTTATCTACCTCAGCAGGGTTAAAAGCTTCTAGGTTTTGTGACAACACCACCAGGTGCTCCTGCTTTCCTATGAAATTCTTTCAGGCTGTAAAGCCAGGCAAGTAGCAGGCACCCTGAAGCCAATTTTGAGTCTATCATTATGTAGTATTGATATAATTGCAGCAAATCCTCGGCAAACCTTACACTATAGAGGCTTGTGTCTGCTTTCCCTTCAGATCCACCACAGAAGCCAGTTTTAAGTGAAAAAAATTGTTTTAAGACATTGTTGGTAGAAATATCTTAGTTCTTATTGATTCATGATAACAGTATCTTCCCTGGTGAAGCATAAGAAAATTACAGAAGCCTGAAGTGAGAATAAAAAAAATATTTTTCCACTATCAATATGTACTACCTTATGGAAATTATGAAGATAGCAAAAATAAGGGGAAAAAAATTAAACTCACAATTAAATATGTAAATTGACACTGAGTTAACATTCAGGGGTCTTCTGAAGGACTATGGAAACAAGACTCAGAATCAAGAATCAACTGCACTGAAAGCAAACCCAAAGAGCCCTGCAAATTTCTGTCATAGAAGGCAGATGCCTGTAAAAAACTTATTTTCAGCGTTGTTAGAATATAACAGAGAATTGGGGCTGAACGGAAGAGTTCAGACAGAACCCAAATTCCCACTGACAGGCAGTGTAACAAGCACACGCCATTACGGATTTTTCCTGGCTTCCAACATAACGGGCTTGCTGCAACAGAGCAGCATCTGAAAACAGTGTGAAACACAGTGAAAGCGCTGCTTTGCATTTCAGCATCATCCTAGGGCAAATCTCTCACGTAGCAGCGGATTACATCAAGCAGTGCCTCTCAGGAAGCGCGATGCCATAATCCCTTGAGTAGGGATTAGGAGAGGCGCGGAGCGGCCATCCCATCCCATCCAAACAGCTCCCGCTGGAAAGTCAGCAACAGAACGCAGCCTGACCAGCTTCCTGACACGAGCCCACTGCACCCCGCCGTGATGTGCAGAGGAATCTCCCTGCAAAGATCTAACCCAAAATGTCCTTCAGGTAACTGCTGCTGGAGCAATGGGCCCTGCATTTTCCCTCTGCACCATGCCAGTGCGAAAAAAACTAACAGTCTTTCTAAAGATTACCGTATAATTTGAGCAGATTTAAAACCCATTACAAGAGACAAACAAAAGGATGTTCATAGCGAACGGAACACAGCAAGCATCTGTTTCTAAGGAGCAAAGAGGCTGCTAATGGGCTAACACATCAGGGTGCCTGATGAACTTGGGAGGTGCTTGGTGTTTGCCAGGGAAAGGTGGGTAACACACGGGGGATCAGTCACCTTGATGCTGTGTGTCTGAGGAATCCTGGTATTTCATTCTGGTTCTCAGCAATGCTAGCAGACAGCCGAGATGACAAGCAGCTGTGAATGTAAATTTTAAAAAAAAAATTAAATTTGTATTTAACATCTGTATTTAAAAAATACAAATAATGTTTGCTAAAAAAAAAAAAAAAAGAAAGCTTTCTCTGCTATTTTTTAAGCAGGATTTTGCCCTCAATAGATTTACTAGTGAACCAAGACCTTGAACCAAAAAAATTGCAAATGCTCCATACAACTGTCTTGTCAGGAAGGAGTTGAAGCATGAAAGAAAATTGGGTTGTCAAAAACCAGACACCTCAAAATACTCTCTTGGCAGAGGGAAACTCCTACACATGTTCTGAGCACCTTCTCAGAGGTAATGACTACCCATAACCGGAGATGAGAACTTTGCACAAGAGTGCTTTTGTGTTTTCAAGAGCTGATTGAGTCACTCCTGAGTCACTAACAGCAAAAACGGTGAGGTTACCTCCTTCCAGTGCTCAGCCACTGTCCAAACCCCACCCCATAAATGCAGGGAAGGGAAATAAAAAAGTCTTTATTTTACACGGTTTGTGACCTCTGCCATCTGACACTGTCTTCCTGGTGTTTATTTCTCAATCCTGAACCTTACAGTGAGCCTTCCTCCCCCTCTCTGCCATTGGGAAACTGCTCCCTCCTGCAGCATGGAAAAAATGGAAATATGGAGAAAAACCTAAAATTATTCATTTTTAATGGGTCCAGTGGGGTTGATGAAGTTTAGATACAGCTAGCATTGCTGTCTTCGGTTTCTCCTGGGTTTGTAAAATGAATAGCAAGTCTAAAGGTTCATTATAGTTAATTGCTTTTTATTTGCCCAGCAGAGTACTCAGCATCGGAATGCAAAATCAATCTTACTAAACTTGTCCCAATCAGTTTAATGACTGCTATGGCATTAAAACACATTAATTCTGTTTTTCAAAAATGCAAAAGACAAGTTACTTTGCAAAACACTGCAAAGTTTCATTAAATAATAAACAATAATAAATTGTTTTATAAACAAAGGTAAATTATTTTACAAAACAAAAAGCGTTTCATTTTTATACACATTGAAATTGATTTATTTATGGTACTCTTTGCCTAAAGCAGGGAGAGCCATGGTACTTACACACCACTCACTGCACACCAGAGATGCCACAGCACCCACCTCAGCAAGCCATGACCGTGGAGGTGTTTGTGCGGGTTATTTCATCGCCTACAATTTTTTTATAACCTCCAGATCGAATTTTATTGCATAAAATCAATTAATTTTGTGTTTAGTTTTGGCATAAGAGATCTGATGTCTGGTTTACGAACAGATTTTTCTATCCAAGCTGTGAAACCAAGTTAAGGAAGAGTAGAGTACAACAAAAATGGTTACAAAAGACATCTGCATCTGAGATGGTCATTTAAGACTCCTTTTATAGTCACTGGGCAGAAACAGTCCATGATTCATCTCATCCTAAATATAACTGGCTAGAGAGGCATGGATAAAAGATGCTAGAAGATGAGAAATAACCACTCTTCATATACATTTTTGTGCAGCACAGAAAAAACACAGTATTCATTGTATGTTCAGTATAGTAATGTTTTCCAAGAGTTACAAGCAAAACAAGTCTTCCCAAAATTAATACAGCAATTTTCTTTTTTTTTTTCTTCCAGTTAGAGGAGTGTAGAGTGGACATTTTCATAATGTCAGTGTAAAGAAAAAATATAATTAATTAGGACTGTCATTTCTATGTATTTGCACCATCCTAATTCATGTTGTTATTGCTTTATCTATCTGAACCTGGCTTCTGCTGTAGCAGAGAGAAGTGGGGGAGCAGAGCTGGCTCTGCTGTCGCCTTCTGCCAATTCACGTGAGCATGGAATCCATCTCCCACCCAGCCTCCCACACTCTAGCTAGAGATACGGGACACTAAAGCACTGAGCAAGGAAACCACCAAAGCCCAGCTTTACCTTGCTCTTCACGGAAAGCTTTAACACTCCAAAGGCAAGGCAGTGTAAAAGCAACATCACGACAGAGGCGGCGAAGCAGATGTTCCATACACAACGCTTCAGCTAAACCAGCAAGCTCAAGGAGGGGAAATCAATAGCAAGAGGAAAGAAGTTAAAAACTCCTCTCCTGCCTGTCCTCAGCTGCACACAGACATTAATTACTACTTGCAGGATGCCAGGCTGTTGCACTCTCCCTCCTGCGTTTGCAAAAGCCTGTTGAACCCAATGCCCTTACCCAGTCCCACCTACTTCTTGCACCCAGGACAACACATGCTTCTTTATGAGAGGCAATTTTAGCACCCTGCTACCTGCAACCTGGTGACTCTCCCTCCACAGGGTTCTATAGATACACCTGTAGGCACACATGACACCGGGCTGGATCACAGGAATTTGTAGCATCATTGTGCTGCAGGAAACACCAGATCCCATACTCTGATATCTCATGATATCATACTATGCCATCCCATACTGATGGCATGCAGACTAGGAGATGGAGTTTGAGCTGTTTTCTACTAAATCTGAAATACCTGAAATCTGAGATCTCTGAGGCATCTTGGAAGAGTTACGGCAGAGAACACGCTCCTGTAGCAGCTCTGGCAGGTGCTAGTGGAGTGGATTTTTGCAATCTGACAGTGGAAGTCAGTTCCTCACCTCTCAAAACCAAAATGACTCGAATCTTGTAACATCCAGAGCCTGCTGTCACGCTTATCTCAGTTGCTGGGCTTTTAAGGACAACTGAGCTCCTCAATGAAAGGCTGCTGTAATTATGATTTTTTTTTCTTATTTTAGGTTTCAGGAAGTCTGTATGGCTTCTTGTTTGACACATGCAATCCTTATGTTGTTAACGGAGGTCAAACAGAGGCAGTCCTAGATGAATCCTTCACTCTTTTTGTAACTCTTAATGCACACAGGTAACAGAGAGCTTCAAAGTACAAGAAGTACAAAGTATGAAGTACTTGTCCTGGTTTCAGCTGGGATAGAATTAATTTTCTTCCTAGTAGCTGGTACAGTGCTATATTTTGGATTTAGGATGAGAATAGTGTTGAGAATAATGCTGATAACACACTGATATTTTAGTTGTTGCTGAGTAGTGCTTACTCTAATTCACGGAATTTCCAGCTGCTTACTCTATCTTGCCAGCGAGGAGGCTGGGAGTGTACAAGAAGATGGGAGGGGATACAGCCAGGACAGCTGACCCCAACTGGCCAGTGGGACATTCTATACCATATGGCATCATGCTGAATAATAAAACTGGGGAAGTTGGCCAGGAGAGACCAATCACTGCTCAGGGACTGGCTGGGCATCATTCAGCGAGTGATGAGCAACTGCAGTGTGCATCGCTTGTTTTGCATATTCTTTTATCTTTATTATTATTATTATTATTATTTTCCCTTCCTTTTCTGTCCTATTAAACTATCTTTATCTCAACACCATAGTTTTAGCTTTTTTCCAAATGGCTGGGAGGTGTTTAGCTGTCTGCCCCATTAAACCACTGCACAGCTACACTGCTAGAAAACTGATAAGCAAGTGAAGTGCATTTATCAATGGACACAGCAGAGAGAAGCCGTGTCTTTTGAGTTTTAACAGAGACCATTCTTTTTGCAAGAGCATGCACACTCCAGCTGTCCTCACTGGTGACACTGTGACAATGAGAAGAAAAACAAAGGAAATTGATATTTCCGTGTATTTCTCCATGGGCGCACATTCTATTCAAACACTTATGCAGTTAACTGCATGTATGGTTGTCTCCATTTAGCACAATACTTATACCAAAATGTTGGCAGCTAGATGAAGATTTGACAAAGAAAAGGCCCCAGGTGACAAACCTTTTGATCTCATTCTCTTTGCCTATGTTCTAAGGAAAACAGTTTGCCAGTAAACAGTGATCTGATTATTTGTTCCTTGTCTGACCAAGGAAGGGCAGCGGAACAAAGGATTCAGTGTTCAGGTGAGTCCTGGCCTCAGGTGAGAGCCACCTGGCAATGCCTCAGCAAGGACTGAGAGAGCCTAACTCATTTCTGGAAAGGAACCAGAAGAAAAAGTGACAATTATATCCATGTACCCGACTGATGGGAATCAGCCGCCGCTTGTAATAGAAGTACATAACAAAACAGAAGCACCATGGCAGCCCGACCTGCTCTTGGGGAAGGAGGAGTTCTCTGTGTACCTGGGCATTTTTCCAACCAGGCCTTTTTCTATGTAGGCTTTGTCTCAGTTATCTGTGCTTATCTTACTTTAGGACTGGATCGCAGCAACAGAAGGCAATACATAGCCAGGCCAGAAAATTGTTCTCAGGCCATGGTATGAAAACCTGCTCAACTGAGATCCAGGGTGGTCTGCAAACTTTTCCCAAGGTGACCCCATGGGCCTGAATTTCACTTCTAGAATTGAATTACACCCGTGTCTTTCACCCCTCTGTCCTAGGACACACTTCAAGTCACACACAAAATCCAAGACACTAATTTTCACTCAAAACATCCGGACCTGGTAGGCTACTAAAGAGCCTGTGATTCTTTTTGCTCAGTGCTGTCTTATTCAAAATTGGCAGCAGCTTTTGAACTAGAAGCCCACCCTCACTACAAAAGGACATTGCCTGCAGTGAGCTCCATTAGCCGGTATGTATTACTCTTCAGGGCACTTTTATCTCCAAAGCTGGGCTGAGGATCAAGGAAAGTTGTTCTTTATTTGGTAGGTTATGTTTCTTCTGTTCACTTTAGCCCATTGTTTTGAGGTTCTGCTCTGGATACCATGCATGTAAGAGCAAACGAATTTTTTATTAGCCTTTGAAGAGAATAGGGAACACCACCTTCAAAGATGAGGAAAATCACCTCATTTTACCCAAAACATGTAGCAGCCTGGCAAGGATGGATGTTGGTGGCTGCCACCATCACTGTTGCTGTTTGCTCCACGAGGCAATGGCCCACTGTCCTGACACAGCACCTCCTCTTCCCCGTGGCCCCCGAGATTGTACACACTTTTCTGAGTGCAGACACAAATGCATCCCCCATTGCCAGTGTGCGTCCCCAGGGGGGAAAATGAAATGTAGCCATGACAGGTAGAGCATCAGGTCATTGGAAATCATGGTGTGTCCCCTGAAAATCAAAACACACCAAGACATGACCATCTGACACCTCTTCTTTATATTAAAGAAGGGTATCTAAGTGGTGAAGAATAGAAACCTCTCTTTTGCTCTGGGCTTCTCTGGAACTTTGAAACGCAACCCATGAGGTCATGCTCACTGCAAACAAAGGCACATAATGTACTATTGCTTCCTGCAGACCCTGTCCTGTTTGCATTGTGGTGTGTGAGATTGCAAAGATCAAAGAGATTAAAAACACCAGGGGTATATAAACATATTACTATATTAATGCAATGCAAACAGCACACATGGAAAGAACAGTTTGTCCTTATTTCACTTTCTTCTGCTTTCAGAATAAACGTCACATCAGCTCTGGTTGGTGTTGGAGCAGTCCTTTTGTTGCATCTCCTGTGATAATTTCTGTGGCCATGTAGGCAAATACAGCCCTAACACATGGGGTGATACACCAAGACAGCCTCTGGAGAGATTTCCCTTGTGTTTTGGTGGGACATGGGTGAACATCTTTGCCTGAACCAGGTCAAGCTTACAGGGAAGTGCTGACACGAAGGAGACGTTCCCATCTCCATCATGTTTACAGTGTTCCTCTCCAAGACAATATGCAGAGGATGGGGATAGGAATGGGGATGGGAGTGAGGTTGCCCTGCATTCTCAGAGCAGAAGTGACAACTCCAACTAGAGCCTCAGCTTAGCAAAGATGAAAGCGACTTATCTCATAGAGGTCACAGATCCAGGCTGCTTTAATACAGCAGTCTTCTCATCTTACTGACTGCCATGCACTCCTTTAGTCTCTAGCATCAGCTTCTTCATACCACTGTGGTAGCTTTTTTGTTTATAGATCTCAAAGTACTTTATTAATGGGGGAAAATACCTCACAATCCCCCCAGGAAATAAGAATAATATTGGGTGCATTTACAAACAGAGGGATTCTTTGCAGCTTACTGTAATCAAAGTGAGGGGGAAATGAGAACAAGGAATGGTTTGGGCAGGTCCTGCCTTACCCCACTGAGGTGTTCCTAGGGCAAATAATCAGGCTGTCCCAAACATATCAGCAACCCACCACCATTAATTACTACCATCCCTGAGCTCAGATAAGAGCTGGTCATGATCTACATCTACCTATTCTGAGCACTGTTTTGTGTGAAGGACAGCTGTAAGCACACACATGGACCTGAGGTGTTAGGCTACATGGCAGTGACAGGAGACTCACCCTAAGACAACAGGTTCCCAGCCCCAAAGTTGCCCTTTAGTTATGTAACTTCAGATAAACCATTTGAAATTAGCCCCTTCATTCTTAAGTTTTAACCTAAGGGTTATAAAGGGACAGTTTCATCTGAACTGATGAAACCTGTTCTATTTCTTCGCTCATTTGCACATATTTTTGTGGCAGCATTAAAGCTGCTAGACTGTGCCAGATATGCAAAAGTAGCAGAGCATAGTACACCAGTGCAGTAAGTGTACTGTCCCAGCATGATTTAAAACACAGATCCCAATCTGGACCAAGAGAGATGGACATGCCACAGAGAAACTTTTCTATTTTTAGAAGTCTTGCTCCAATTGCTGGCTTCCTTGCACATACTGTGGTCTAGAGCGATAAGAAGCAGAAATTTGCATAAGAGCTGATGACACTTTATATACTCCAAAACTACTTGTGAAATCCACGGGATACATGGATGTTGACAGAACAATACAAGCAGCATGTGGCTGAACAATATGCCAAGCAACCAGAATTTTTTGGCAGCCTGCACATACTCCAGTAGTTAACATCAGGGGAAAAAAAAAGCAGACTACTTTGTCTTTGGCCAGTATAACACTCTGCCTTCTTAAAGTAGCATTGCAAAATAAATGAAGTTATTAATGAGAAAACACACAGGATATGGCCTAGATAACAGTCTTTCTGAAGTATCCGATGCCTCATTAAGGGTGTACCTAGAGATATCTGGGCTACCTTGTGGGTTTGGCTTGTGAGCCTGAATGAAGACGTGGGGCCAAGATATGATCTGCTGTTGTACTCGTGGCTTTTCTGTGCAGAGCCAGCATAGCCACAAGTAACACTGCTCAAGTACTAAGACAAGTTACAAGATGCGGGGGCATAGGGCGACGTAGGAGGAGCTGAACAGTACGGTCAGGTCTGTCTCTGCATCCCCCAGGTAGATGTGAGCATGGGATCTGGGACACCAGCACTCACACACAGAGCTTCCTGTCCCCTCCAGGCCCTACACATCTGCCAGAGGAAAGCAGATAGCCCCAAGGGCAGGTTAAAACAGTCCAGATCCCCTTGCAGTTCAGTGGGATCAAGCAGGTGAACAAGCTATGGCACAAGATGAGGGAGTGCTCTGAGGCAGTCAAGGATCAAACCTGAATTTGTGGAGAAGCAGCTGTCCAGAAAATTAGAAATGGTGATTTCTCCATCCCCATTTCTACCACTGTCATGGGGAACATTACAGGGCAAATACAGAGAATTTCTTCAATTTGGCTTTTAGAGACACTTATCTTCTAGAAGCTCTTATTTTCTTTGGGTATAATTAGCTTTAGTTAAAGCAAGAAGATACATCATTAAGTTCTTCATTTCACTTTCCTTCTCTGCCCAACCACAGTCCCCAGCCTGACTACCCACAATCCCAAAAGGCCACCAAATTAGAAAACCATGTACATAACTTTTGTTTCATGATGCTACTTTTCTGTTAAGTATCAAAACCCACTAGACCAGATTAACCTGCCCAAGTAGCTGAGCTGGCCAGCAGTCCACCAAGAGGGAAATGAGAGCAAGATGTGGAAGTTGATCCACAGCAGAAATGTTACAGATAAGTGCACAGGGAGATACATCAACCACTAGAGCAAAAGGAAGAAATCAAACACTTTAACCCGTAAAAAGCCTATTCAAATGCCTAAGTAACATGTCTATCTGTCCCACAGCCAGCAGACACTGTTTTAAGAGTCCATAGCTCACCCAGCTGGAGAGGTTGGACAGCTGTTGTGAGAGTTTGCCAAGTTCTAAGACCATTGGTTATAAAAAAAAAGGTTGGCTAAAACCACTTCTGCCCTTGAGGCAATATTGGGAAAAAGATTTTTTCCTACAGTATGTCACAAGTCAGTAACCAGGGCAAGGAATGCAGCTTATGCCTCTGCCTCACACACCTACAAGAGGAGGAGTGAGATTCATCTTTCTTCTGAAACACTGGAGATGCACCTTAACTTGTTCCTCAGCGCCCTGATGGTCCTACCGATGATACTCAACGCAGCTGAAAGGATGTATCTTGCTTCCATGCTCAGGGCAAAATTACTCCCAGATGCGAAATCCAAGAGGAACTCTCCCCTAGATCCTGTCCTGGTCAGGCCATCAGGGCTGCCAGTCAGCCTCCCAGGCTGCTGTGAATTTTTCAACTAACACATTTCTTTTACAGCCTTGGTGATGTCCTTGCTTTCTTCTGCTCTCTTCTGGCTGCTTACATGAGAAAAAGCTTATGGGGCCTTTCTGCCTTGTTTCTGCAGCTTTTATCCATGGGAACATTTTCAGACTATGGCAAAGTCTATGCCTGTGACCAAAAGAGTCTCCTTTTGTGCTCTGTTGTGAAGTTCCTTGCCTTTCTCAAATGCTTTAGGCAATGGGGCTCAAAGTACTTCAGTAACTTTAAAAAAAACCCACCACTTTGGTGACATTTGTTTATCTTCTCCATCTCCCACATGGAGTCAAGCCCAGGTCTGCTATTCACTCATACTACCAGCAGTGATGGTGCCTTGGTGCTGCTCCAGAATGCCTCTCTCCTTGACTCTGAGCAGGAGGCCAGATTTCATCTCCTCTGTATCAGTAGTCCCATAAAAGATTCTTTACTATAAACTCAACAGCTCCTGTGGACTAAGCCTCACTTTAATAAATACCCCAGCAGTAGCAACAAAAATTACTCAACTGTAAGAATAGCACAGAAAACATTCCTCACCACACACACCCTAACAGTCAGTGTGGTGAACCTGGTTTTTTCATTAAGGATTCTCATTAATATGCTTTATCAGAGCCTGAACCCAGGACAACCTGCTCTAATTAACCTGACAAACTTTTTCACAGCACAAACTCACTGAATGAAGTGTCTGTGTTCTTAGTCCATCTCTGTGATTCTCTGATTCTAAGACAATACATCAGTGGGACTATTTGGGGATACATGATACAGTAATCTTCACCACTAAACAGAAAATTCACACCATAAAGTCTCAGCCTTAAAATCTGATTAGATGTTCCAGACCAGGCTGGGGTCTCCAACAAGATGCTGCCATAAAACACACTTCTCTGTTTTGCATCCAGCCTGTACTGCTCACTCGCACTTACCCCAGAACTCTTGCAAAATACAACCAAAATTCTCAGCAAATATCCATATACCAACTTATCTCCTCTTAGCTCTCCTTCTTTAAAGTGAGAAGGCATCAATGCCTCAGGTCTGTGCACATTTGAGGAGCAACATGTGAATGATAAAGAAGGGAAACCAGCAATAAGGCAACTAAAACAAATATTTGGGACTGGAAGGGGAATAAAAATGTTCAGAGCTCTGCCTTAATTTCACGAGGCCATTCCTATTCAGAAGTAAATGTAAGCATGAGCACCAGCATGACTCTGAACCTATGTTTTCTGGTTTCAATTTGGGCTAGAGTCAGCCGTTCCAAGAACACTCTGTTTGTTCCCACTTAACAATTTAAAATGTCTATCCATGCTTTCCCACAATTGCATGCCTTTTTTTTTTTTTAATTTCAGTATGGTTTTTCCATTTTGAATCCAACTTTGCCTTTAGGACAATTATTTTGCTTTATATCATGTAGTCCTGTTGTGTTTGCTTCAAATAAATCAATCATTTTTATACTACCCAAAGTTATTTGGCAGCATTACAAATGCACAAAAATATATTCACAATCCGATAATCTATGCTTTCTATTTGCAATCATCTTTCTGCCTTCTGCTTAAAAGCAAGATGGCCAATTTCCAGTCCTAGGCATTCATGTGACCAGGATCTCAGAGCCATAGTAGGCCGCAACTTGGGCATTCCTAGTGCTCTGTGTTTTCCTGGACTGAGCCTCTCATAATCCAAAACATCTACAGCATCTTTTACATCAATGGCAAATTCAAAGATGCAAATGCAGAATTTTCTTTCATAATGTATATAGCCAACCTGTGGGCTGATTAACTTCAAAATATATTTTGATAAATAGAGAAAAATTCAAGTTCTCTTTTATTAGAAGAATATTAGTAAAATATTGAGCATTCCTGAAATAAAGTTGAATTTTAATTTTGTTGCAAAAATTAAAACCACACAACTATAAGGACCTAAAATCATTGAAGGAATTCAGAAAAGTACGTACTCCTTTAGAGAAAATTTTTCAATTAAAAGGGGGTCACAGCTTCTCGATGCTTCCTGAACACATTGAGCACCTTTAGAGCCAGCAGTAAGAAATCCCTGCAGCTCTCAAAGCACTCCTGAAAAACAGGTTCGACTTTTTTATATCAGATAATCTTTGGGGTGAGACTCTCAGGAACAGCTGCCATTGTGTCAAAATTAAGCTTAAGTATTTAGCTCAAGACAATAAAAAAAATCTGAAGAATGCAAAAAAGTCATAGAAATTGCGGCCTGGGGTATTGTTTTTTAAATGACCACACAGAAGAAAATACATAATTATGCAAATCATTAAACTGAGTTGGTTACATAAACCAAGCTGGTTACAGGCAAGTTATTCAAGTAATGACTTTTTTTACTGATTAAAAACAGGCTATTTTACTTGGATCCCAAGTTATCTTTAGTTAAACACCACTTAAATCCACATTAAGTCACTGCGTTCTCGTCAACACATTTTAGATTGAGTCAGCTCTGTGTGCCCTACAAAGGGTTATTTACTCTCTTAAAACAAACACCATTTCATACGACTGTTGGATAGAGAGCTGTGTGAGTTTAATCAGGCATAACTCACTCAAGAGTCACCAAACAAGCTTGAACAAACGGTACCCAATATTTGTGAGAAAAATAGTTACACCAGTTTCCCCAACCCAGTGTTCAGTACCATCTGGAAAAATGTCTGCAAAAAAATGTTTGCCCCCTCAGGCAGGAGTAAGCAAGCAGTCCGTTTAAGCTCTACTTACAGAAGTTAGATGTGATAATGATACAACATAAATCACCTTAGGGGGAAAAGCAAGGACTGTAGCTCTGACCCCTTCCTGGCTGGACAGGAATTTTCAGAAGTGCTTTCTCAATACTGTGCACCAAGCTGTACAGAAGACGAGTAAAGAGAGGGGTAAGCCATCACTTGTGCAGCAATCATCGTTAACACAAGCTTAGGGAAAAGAGCTTTTGGCCCTTGGTCTTTTGTTGCTCAGTTGAAGACAACCATGAAAAACTGTGAAAAAAGCTGTAGCTAAAAAGGTGTATGTAGCACTACATGCTGAATACCAAAATAAACATAGCCTCATTTTGAAATTTAAGGGGGGGAAAAAGAATCCAACCACATTCAAATTCTCTGTAGGTCAAGAGAAAGTTTGTTTTTTTGATTTTGTTTGAAATGACATTTTTCCAACACCCAACTTCAATAAATGCACCTTTTCACATAGAAAATAACACAGCCTCTCCTATGAAAATATTTTCCTCCTGGCAGAACCAGGTTTCATACCTAACCTCAGATGGTCTGACTACTTTGAGAACAATCAGCCACTTTTATTTATTAAACAAACATGAAAAGACATTCATCCTCTTTAAAAAGCAGTTTTCTTCAACCTTTCTTCAACACAGACAACAGAATAAAAATAGGGTTGTTTTGCACTACTTCCTTTAATTTATTGAGTGTCAATCTATATAATTAATATAAAGTTACCTCATTCTATGAAGGTCAAGACACCTTACAATATAAAATTCCCTGAGATACAATATGCAATTTGAGGGATCACATAATTCTCTATTCCATTTACATCATAATCAAAAAGTAATGGTAATTCTTCTCATTATAAAACCCAGAAGATAATGATCTTCCTTTCTCTCCCTCCACCCCAATATTTTAAGGCATAGAATAGAAACTTCTTCAAAATATATTCAAGGAAACTTTTCTACTTAAAATAGAAAATAGCTTTCCCCAATTTTTACAACTGGATTGTATACATCATCTGCAATGCCAATGTACAAACCAATTTGCTCAGGCAAACTTTATATTTATCATCGAACTAGAGCTCTACAAAGCGCATTACGAAAGCTGGTCCTTTTCCTGCAACAGTACACTATTAGCTCGTGGTGTGGATGAGCCAAAAACTAGAGATTTATAGAAATGCTGTAATACTGACTTCAGCAGCTGTAGGCCTGGGCTGTGCTTCCTCCCAGATGGAAAGCGACAAGTTTGCAACACCCATGTAAGAATGATGAAATTAGAAAAGGCTTCTCTTCTCCCAATTCAAGTGCTCTGGAATAACTACTACAAATCTGCAGTTTTCACCATACAACTCTTGAAAATCCTCAATGAACAATTTACAAATACTGTGCAATTCTGATCACTTTACACAAATATGATGCTTTAATTGCTTTGTAGCTCTTTTCTGAATTTTACAAAAATACTTCCTCAAAGATTTCAACTGGGGTTTTTTTGAGAGGCCGAGAAAAAAAAATTAACATTTGCGATCTCCAGAAATTCCCATGCTCCTGTAGCCTGATCTTCTGCCTGTGACATCACTAATGATTACACAGAAGAACTGTGTTCCTGGAAACTTTCACAAAATACTAAAAAAATTGGGAGGACTGAAAAAATGCACTAGTTTCAGCAGACTGATAAAAAGTAGTGCAATCTTAAATATTATTTCATCAGTTTTAAGATTGGGTTTTTGTACACAGTTATATGAACTGCGATAAAAACTGAACAGAAAAAAGATATTATAAATTCAAAGGGAGACAGAGAACCTATCATCCCGACACTTAGGTATTACTGTTAATGCTACGCCTAAATTGGAGCTTTTAAAACATCAAACCCAGTGCTATGGGAGTAGTAACCACCAGCAGAGAAACAGATGACCATGCCATGAAGGACACGCTTTTACTTTAAACATCACTTTATACCTCTTGAAGTGAAAGTGCAGCATTAGGAACCATCCCTACTACACTCCACATTGCATAGATTGTTTTCGCTCCCTTCCCAGTAAATATTCTACAGCAACTCTGGCACTGACAACAGAAATGTTCATCAAGTACTTTCCACCATCCCTCCTTGCACAAAAGCAGAAGGGAATAACTGCAGAAGCCTGCAAGATCTGAACTGGTAAAAATGTGCAAATTATTAATGAACTTCATTATCATTAGGTTTTTTCCCAATAATCCTTGGTTCCATGCTTACCTAATCATGGGGAATATCTAACTGGAAATAAATTACAGTAGACTGCCAGCTCATACATCTTAAAAGCACTCATCCAATATCCCATACTGCTTAAATCAAATCTAATCCTTTGCCAACTTAAATACGACTCACAAATGCCAGTGAAATTACATGTTCTGATGCCCATCTTTTATTTGCAACTGACTTTCTTCTTTTCCCACCTGTTCTATGCTCATGATTTTATTCTGAATGAAGTCTCTGAGTAACTCCGTGGATTATCCAGCTCCTTAAAAAGGAGCGGAATGAATGCTTTAATCATTTGGGCAGGTTTCTTGTAGGTTGCCATTTCTTTGCTACCAAACTTCATAGCTGCAAAAAACAGGGAAGCTCAGCTTGGCAATGATGTATAATTGTAAATGAAGTTTCTTTCTGGCTTTCTCTAAGCAAGACTACATTTAACCAAAAAATAACGACACATGACTACTAGGATGGCTCCAGCAAAATGTGGGAGTCTAAAAGGGAATAACTACTGTAAATGCTCCTGACAGGCACTGAGCAAAGGAAGTTCTACCTTCAAGAACCTATTTATTTATTAAAAAACTGAGCCAGAAAAAGACCTCAAAACCAAAGGAAAACAGTAAATTCTTGCCTTTTTATATTCGTTCCTAACACAATCTGTATTTTACCAACAGCGTAGATCTTATTCTCTATGGTAATTTTCTTTTTGAACGGAAGTGATTTGGGAGTTTGGGAGTTTTTTGGTAATCATTATTTTACAAACAACAAAATAGCATTCTGACTAGTCTGTCCCCCAGCAGAATTTTTAAAAATGCATGCCATAAACCAAAACAGTTGCTACACAAGAGCACTGTCTACTGATAATTGAGAAATAAGTTAGCCTTTCTGTATATATATTCAACACAGTAATAAAACCCCTGCCATTTGAGCCTTTCCCTGCATTTTTCTCTACGGCCACAGTTTTGCAGAGAAAAACACGCAGATATCTGTAAACATTTTCTAATTCCTGAATAAAGGGAGGGTGGAAGTGTTCCAACTTTTTTTCCTACAGTCTGTTTTCCTGTACTTAAAGTTCTACTCTACTTTCATACAGGATAAACGTGCCTACAGTTTCAGCAGGTAGTAGAAGAACTCTACATCATCTGAGCTGTTTGTCCACTCAGATTCAGACCCCTCCATACGCTTTTTCCTAAATGGAACAATTATTTGGTTCAAAGCATTATTAGCGGGCTGCTGCAATTTCAAGCATTGCTGAAAGGTGCTACTGTATCATAACATTCTTACATTCAACACTTGCGGCACAGAATTTGTCTGTAAATAGCTTTCACGCGCATAAAAATCAGTCAAAAACATTCATGTTTGTCTTAGTATTACAGAAGATCAGCACTGATCATGTATCCTCCTAGCAGAGGAAAGTTTCACAGTCCAGGAAGTTGTCATAGCTGCCGAAATTGGTTTCAGCTGTACAGCTGAAGAACTTGGCATCAGATATTTATGTTGAGCTGTGCAGAACTTTAAAAGTTCTGTAACAGTACAACTTTTGGAAACTAAACTTTGCTCTTCAGGAATCATCTGGCATAATGTCTCTTTGTACTTTCATAATTTTCTCTTTATTAAAAATCTTCCTTTTGTAGGCTTTTCACAGCTTGTTTTCCTGTACCTGTATGCTTCCCTCCCTAATGCCAGTCTTCTGTGGCTAATGCCGACTACCTAATGATCTCTGTGAGACCCATCCTTCCCTACACCTTGACGCTGGTCCAGGCTGTCCAGGCAAGCCTCACCCGCCAGGAACATCAGCTTTCAAACCAGCTGGCCAGATTTCGAACAGTCTTGATTTGATTCCCAGCTGTCCTAACAGCCTCGCAGACCTTGCAGAAATGCTCATCCCAGAACGAGGTGACGTGGACTTCGTACTTCTTCCTCCAGGCAAAGTACCGCCTGTAGTTGGGTTTGTTTTTATCGAGGAATTTCAGGTAGGTGGCCAACAGCCGGGGGCTGGGGAAGTCGTCGACGTGGATGAAGGAGTCGGGCGGGATGAAGCGCTCGTAGTTGGCCCTGCGGGGTCCGAGGACGACGGGCACGGCGCTGGCGGAGAAAGCGTTCCTCCAGAGCTTCTCGGTGATGTAGTCGGTGTGCTGGGAGTTCTCGAAGGCCAGGTAGAACTTGTAGGCTGAGACGGTCTCCACCAGGCCGCCCTCGGCCAGCGCCAGCCCCCGCGCCCCGTACACGTCGATGGGCAGGTGCTCCTTCAGCTGGCGGTAGTAGCGCACCCGGGCGTGCTCCTCGTTCCAGTTGCTGATGACCCAGGCCACCAGCCGCGTCTTGCGGGGCAGGACGAAGGGCCGGGGCGCCGGCGGGACGTAGAGGTACCCGTAGGGCACGAACACGTCGGAGTCGCGGCGGTAGGACATGGTCCAGTTGAAGAGCCCGGCCAGCCCCCGCAGGCCGGGCGAGTGCGACGGCGACTCGAAGTTCATCCACACCCAGCGCTGCCGCGGGGGCCGCGGCGGGGACCCCCGGGGCAGCCCCTCGGCGCCGTGCCACGCCAGGTCGCGGTGGTGGAACAGCACCGCCTGCGCCTCTGCCAGCCGGCTGCGGTCGGCGCTGAGGCGGCA
>VZTG01001555.1:498786-650912 GCA_013397845.1 Melanocharis versteri
GGGCGGTGCTCGGCCCGAGCAGCGGCGGGATCGGGAGCGGCAGCGGGTGATGGAGCGGGCTCGGTGATCGTTCGGTGTGGTCGCACCTCGCCGTGCGCCCCGCGCTGGCCCAGCGCCTGGTTTCGTCTCTTGCGCTTCGCGTACCGTCTGTGGAGAGAGGAGCTGAGTCCCTGAGCTGACCGACTGCGCTGTGCCAGAGCCTTCCCGTCAGGAGCCTCGGCACGAGGATGAGCGCCATCAGCTCGCAGTAAGCTCCCGTTGTCTGCTGCTCCGTGCGGTCCTGGCACGTCAGACAGCAAGTGTTTTGTATGTCTGGGATGAGTTAAGAAGAGCTGGGATCATCAGTTGTGTTTTCCCTCAGGTCCTTACGATCATCGTGCTTGCCTTCGTACACATGTGGATTACCGGTGCAAAGAGAGAATTAGACTGTTCGAGTATTTTTAAAAACAAAAAACATACGAAGGGTTCTTCAGTTTTTGAATAGATACTTCAGAGGGGTGTTTGCAGCCCTTTACTAGAGCAGAATGAGTGGGATAAACAAATCTTCCAACTGGCTGGTTTGGCGATGTGCTATTTGCAATATAAGTAGTGAAATATTTTGACACTCTTACAGGACTGATCTTTGGTACAGTTTTGTGGCAAACTCGGCGCTTCATGACTTTGGACGGATCAGCTTACCTTGCTAAAGACTGTGTAGAAATTCCCTATGCGTATTGCTCTCTGACATAAGTTTTCCTGTGTTATTCAGGGATGATGAAGATACCTTTAAAATACTCGTTGCTACTGATATTCATCTTGGCTATTTGGAGAAGGATCCAGTGCGTGGAAATGATACATTTGTAACTTTTAATGAAATTCTGGACCATGCTCGAAAAAATGAAGTAAGTGCTACTTTTTGGAGAGGGAGGGATTGAGACTGTTGAAAATACGATCCAATCTGCCAGAAGCTGTAAAGCTTAGTCCTGGTACAGTCTCTAGTGACACCAAATCGAGTGGCTGAACTATTTGTTGCATTCAGTTTCGTTTCTGTTTTAGTAAAAGGAGTGCCTGGTTCTTTGTGAGACCATTCTTACTGAATCATGACTTTGGTTGCATTAGCAGTGTTTTTGGATTGCCTGCACTAGTTTCAGTGGAATTTACAGGCGGTTTGTCACTGCAAGGAGGAAAAATGATTGAGGAGAGTGAGAGTAGCGATATTTGGTCTTCTGACAAATCAGTAGAGATTTGTTAGAAGCTTTTGATGAGTTGCTGAAGTGAGCAGCTCCGGTGCCTGCACAATTGGCAGCAGAATCCTGTAGGGTGGTGGACAGAGGGGCTTCCTGAACTGGGGCAGCGTCATGGGGAGCCGAGATTTGGAGCCGAGAGCCGCTAGGAGCCCGCAGCAGCTGATGGGACCTGGGCTGGGTCAGGAGCAGTGGCAGCCAAGTACCGCCCCGCACACGCCTGTAAAAGCAGCTCCTGGGGAGTGGCAGCAAGCAGGAGCGACTCCAGCATGGCAAACAGACATGCTGTGGCAGGACTTTTTGTGCAGGAACGGCACTTGAGCCCTGCCAGCTGCGCCAGGGAGCGGTGCTATCTGTCCAGCAGAAAGCCATGGCCTTTGTCTGCATCCACCACGACTGACAGAGCTGCCCAGCCAGAGCTCCCTCTCCAGACACAGCTCCGGTTGAGGAGTGTCAGGGAGTGTGTGTGAGAGGCTACTGGAATCACACCCTACCTTCCTTGGGACAGGCCTGACAGGCAGACAGGACACGTGTTACAGGGGATTCCCTATCCTCACTCCCTCTGGATGAACTCGCTGAATTAAGGGACAGGGGACAATGGCAACAAATTCTTGCCCAGCACAGCAGGTGCATCTTTTCTGTGGCTGCCCCACGTGCCCTGGCATAACAGGTGTGAGGCTCTGCAAGTGGAACTGAACAAGGACAGTGGTTCATCTAGCACAGAGGTGTTGCTGAGGTTAAGTTGCCTGTGCCCAATATCAAAACTCCTTCCATGAAGAAAAAAAAAGATGGGTTGTTACAGGAGAGCCCCTTCTGATGGGAACAGAAGGTCCAATATACAGACTGGATCCACTTCTTAGGGAAGCTCTTGCATTCCCGGGGCCCGAATTGGTTGAAGGCAGCTGAACATGATCCAGCATGTTCATGACCAGGTGGCCAAGAATGCCAGTGGCACCCTGGCCTGTATCAGCAATGCTGTGGCCAGCAGNGACTTGATCATCTTGGAGTATTTTCCAACCTAAATGATTCTATGATTCCATTTTTAAGGACTAGATGTTTATTGGTCAGATTCTTTGTAATTTTGATGAGGTTTTTTCCTAATGCTTTTCCAAAAGCTAAATATATACAATGTATGCAGAAACTGCAACTAGTACCTTCTCAAAATGAGGTGGCGATAGCTACTGATTTCTTCCCACTACATAGTGCAGCAGTGAAAAAATAATGTAGCTTTTCATGCCTGTCAAGTGTTCAGGAGCCAGTTTGTAGACCCTTATTACAATAGCACACTGATCCTTTTTTTTTACCACTATCAGTTGTATTCTCCTATGGCTCTTCATAAATGTGTCTTTTTGGGTTTGATTTTGTTTTAATTAATAATTTAATTACTTTTTCTTTTTCATAAGGAAGTTAAATATTGTTTCTGCTACTACTAACTCCTTTTACCTAGAAGTATATTTCCTCATAAATGAGGAAGTATGTGGAACTCCCTAGAAGAAATAATTTAAACAATTTGCTTAGAAGTCTTTCAGGGTAATGCAAAATGTCGTATTAAAATAATAAAGCTTTTTGTTACATACAGGTGGACTTTGTTTTATTAGGTGGGGACCTTTTTCACGACAACAAACCCTCCAGAAAAACAGTACACTCTTGTTTGGAGTCACTAAGAAAGTACTGCATGGGTGATCGTCCTGTTCAGTTTGAAATTTTGAGTGATCAGGCAGTTAATTTTCATTACAGCAAGTAAGTATATTACTATAAACTATCACGTAAAGCTTGGTTTGTGTTTTGGATGAGTGTGTTGTGATTTTTAATTTATAACCTCCATGACTGGAACCTGGAATTTTTAGGCCTGTGTGGGACAGTTTACAGGATAACTTCACCTGTCATCTAAGTCTGTAAAGGAATGCATACAATATTTTGAAAAACTTCTGAATGTGCTGTGACTCTTGATATATTTCTGTAATGTCTAATTTCCATTTTGCAAGTACAGTACAAGTAAACCAATTCACATGAGCTGTTTCGGTAAAATCAGCAGAGTTCCTTGTATGTAAGCAAAGGTTGCACAGCCTAATCCACTGCTACACAATTTTTTGTACAATTTCTTTCATGGATTGTTCTAAAAAAATAGGTTCTTTTTGCTACCCTATTCGCCATGGGAAGTGCCATTCCAGACCTGAAGTAGGAATCTTCTTATGCTTAGGCTTAAGCTTAGGCTTATTCGTAATCACTTCATTCTGATTTGTGCCACTTTTATTTGTGATGAAGTTAATTTGAAGAGAATACTGAGAATCATACACAAATTTGCAGGTATAGTTTAACTTCTTTTCCTCTTGTTGTTCAGGTTTCCTTGGGTGAATTACCAGGATGAAAATCTCAACATTTCTATTCCAGTTTTTAGTATTCATGGCAATCATGATGATCCCACAGGGGTAATTATTATCTTAATTGTACTGTTGCATTCCAAAGATATAGAAATAGAGACTTGTATAGAAATACAGTTCTGGGAGATCACGCTAGTTTTAGTCAGTTGCTCCACTCTGTGTAAATATTTTGTGTATCTTTAGGAATTCTGTTAATAAGTGACAAGTTAAGTGTAAGTGTTACATTAAAAAGCAAATGGAAATAAGTTAAGAGATCCATTTGAACTGTGTTTAATTTCTTAATTTATGTAGATTTCTGTCATTGAGAACAGAATCGCTTTTCATGCCAAGAAGTGGCAGTCTTTCAGAAAGTTTCTAAAACATTCCATCTGTAGAGACTGAAAGCTTTTTTCTTAAAGAAGGAAAATTTTGATATTTTGATTTGTGCCTGTGTAATTTATATGCATCATGCATTTTTAAGGAAGATAATGTGATGAAAGTGAAATGGTAGCTTAAAAACAAGCTACTAAAAGTAAGCAGGAAAATGATGTTTAGAAAGCATTAAACTGCATGTGTTGAATTAATAATTTTGCATTTTATGTGAAATAGCAGTGTATCATGGAGATGAGTGTTTTAGCAGCAGTTTAACTTTGAACTTATTATGAGGTAGTTACCTTAACCAGTTATTTTTTGTAGTAGTTTACAGACTGGCTGGTTTGGATGGGGTTTTTTGTGGTTTTGTTTTTCTGAATGATTTAAAGTTTAATTTCACATTGTTCAAATGACTTGTGAGGAAAAGGGACTTTCTTCTGTACTCTTGAGTACTAACAAAACCCCTAGCATATGTGATGGGGTTTTTCCACTGCAGAAGTTACTTAGGGAAGGATATTGTCTCTTAAGACTTTCACTTAGACATTAAAGAGTAAATGTTCTGTTCAAAGCTTTATATTTGTTTCTTCATATTTTTTGTAGGCAGATGCACTGTGTGCACTGGATATTTTAAGCTGTGCAGGACTGCTGAATCACTTTGGACGTTCAACTTCCGTGGAGAAAATAGATATTAGTCCCATTTTATTGCGTAAAGGTAGAACAAAAATTGCCCTCTATGGTTTGGGTAAGTATTTGTCTGCCAGACTGTGACTGGACTGTTCATGTATCACTGAAATTTAATAGGTCTAAATAAAGTTGGAACAAATGTATAGGGCTGCAACAAACATGAGGGTCTGCATAATTCTAAATTAAAGGATATCAATTCTGTGACAGTGCCAGGTTTCTCCTCCTGCTGTGTGTCACTGGCTGACAGGGTTGGGGGTTTTTTGCTCATTTAGATAAATCTTCCTAAACTTGGTTTTTGTACTTTTATTGGTGTTAAATGAGCCCTGCTTAAGTTAACCGTAGATAATGCCTGTGTATCGTCTCAGAGCAATCACACTCTTAAATTCTCTCTGTTGTGTATTAAGCTTATTTCATCCTACTTAGGCAAAACTTAAACACCCTATGTTCGTGTGCCATTTTGGTTATATTTAAAAACATAAGCTGCCTGAGCAGAAACCTAATGTCTTATGTGTCTGTCTGAAGTGGTTTGTAAGTAACATCAGCCATGGGTAATCACAGTTTCTTTAAAGAAACTTAAGAGTTTCATACTTTAAAGTGGTTCTATGATAAGTTTTCAACTTCAGTTTTGTTCCTTTGTATTTTCTCTACTGAATTCCCCTCTACCCTCACTTGTCACTTAGAATGGTTATTTTTGACTGCTTCCTGTCCAGAGAAGTTAACTATTAAGATCTTATTTTTTCACCCTTATTTTTTGTTCAGTCATGAGTTCTTAAACACTTAATTCCAAGCAACTTTTATAGCTATAAATTAAGTCCTAGTTGGCCATGATTTTGTATGTTTAATGAAATATTTTGAAAGCTTGCTAGATGTTTGAAAGGTTGGTAGTTATTAGAATGTTGTAATACCAAAATATAAAAGTTTTCAATACCAAAGTTGTTACTGGGAAAGGCAACAACTTTCTAAAGTACCAGTGCTGGTGCATGAAGATATGCATGATGTGTTTCTTTGTGTTTGTGCCTGAATTACTTATACCTTTTTGACTTTCTCTGATTCAGAGAGCATTTGTTCCTGTACAAAATACGGACACTCCATATGGGATTTATTGATATGCATCATGACCCTGGCTATGGATAGTTTGGGGTTTTTTTTCTTAGTTAAAAACATCAAGGATATAATCAGTGACTTCCAGGGATGGGACGTGCACAACTTTCTTGGGCAAGCTGTTCCAGTGCCTCACTACCCTTACAGTAAAGAACTTCTTCGTAATACCCAATCTAAATCTGTCCTCTTTCAGTTTTAAGCCATTCCCTTGTCCTATCACTGCTTTCCCTTGTGAAAAGTCCCTCTCCAGCTTTCATGTAAGCCCACTTTAGATACTGGAAGGCTACTATATTTTGTTCTTCATGCTTTTTTAATAGGGTTGCTAGTAAAAATGCTATAAAATGCATTGTTTACCACACAAAAATAATTTATTTTTTTTTGGTTTGTCCACTTCAGGAGCTATTCCAGATGAGAGGTTGTATCGTATGTTTGTCAATAAGCAAGTAACCATGCTGAGACCAAAGGAAGATGAAGATAGTTGGTTTAACTTGTTTGTGATTCATCAAAATAGGTAACAGTACTGAATGAATTACAGCGACTTACGGTTTTACTTCATTAAACTGCCTGGAAAAGGATAGGTGAGCAAGCCAGCTGTGTTAGTTCATGCTTCTTGTGAGTAGCTAGTTTCTTAAGATTTCCACAAGTGAAAACATTGTTTTACAGCTCTTTTTGGAGAAGAGTCGTAAAGGAAAAGGTTTGACATAATCGAGTTAGGAGAGTTGGGAAATCTCTTCCCAAACTTTTATGGTTAGGGGCAGTAGAGGATTTGTTGTGTAATATGCATGTAATTAAATCCTTTCTGCTTTTTAGCGCTGGGAGAACATCAAACTTCATGTTGTATTTTCTATCCTTGTTTGAACCATAGTTCAACAAGTACCCTGTGTCCCCTTGCACTGCTGTGCTTTACAGATAGGTAACGTGTTCTGACTGCCTACAGGCTTCTCCCAGCAGTGGTAGTAGGAGCAGGCAGAGTTCTTTTCAAAATACTTTCTTCTAATTTTTCCTGAAGAAGAGGGCAATCATGCTCAAATAATGGTGAGGTAGACATAAACAAATATAGCTCCTATTACCCTATGTACTGATTTCTGTCTTGTAGGCTGAAGGAATTCACTCACCCATCTCCCTTGTCTTCTGGAAAAGGATTGGGGATGGTGTGTCCCATGTCTGTTTAATTCAGCGGGTTTTACCCCACCATTTAAAAACAAAAAACAACCAAAACTGATGGCCATGAGGTGTTATAAAAGCATTCATATAGGAAAAAACTAAACTCTTGCAATTCAAGTAAGAAGAAAAGGGAAATCCAAATAAAAGGAGGGGAGCAGAAAACAGTGAGCTATGTAAAATAGTGAGCTGTGTAAGTTGCCTTTTTGTTTAACCAAACATTAAACAACTGCGTAAGGAATAAACATGAAGAAGACCTGATATATATGTCAGATGTTATTTCTGGAGTTCCTGTATCATTTTAAATCACACTGATTTTTTTCTCCTCCTTCGCTCTCCTCTTGCCCATCCCTTATTCTTTTCTTCTTTTAAACAGGAGCAAACATGGAGCTACCAACTACATTCCAGAGCAATTTTTAGATGACTTTATTAACCTTGTTGTATGGGGTCACGAACATGAGTGCAAAATAGCTCCGTTCCAAAATGAACAGCAACGTTTCTATGTTTCTCAGCCAGGAAGTTCAGTGGTGACATCTCTGTCCCCTGGAGAAGCCGTGAAGAAGTGCGTGAGCTTTTCTTTTTGTTCTTGCTTATCCCTTCTCTTACATGTCTCAGGTCTTGTGTTGAGAACAGAAAAATGCTTGTATAAAGTACGAAAAGACTTGTATTACTGTGTGGATTAGCTTCAGAGTGTGACATAATAAGCAAAGTAGATGGAATGAGTACCCGGTATAGCTTTTGCTTTGCTTACAATTTAATCTAACGTTTGAAGCAAATGGAACTTAGCTAAGAGGAGTTACATCCTGATAAACTGGAATACAAGGAACTGAATGTGAGTGCTTGTGTGTGGAACAAGCACAATCTAAATATAATAAAATGGAAGTTTGGCAGGGCCAACCCTGAAGTACAGATCTTCCTATAGCTTTTGAAATTTTGTCCCTGAAAAGTAAACATGAATTTGAAAACGAATCTTTGTATCATAGTTCTCTTAAATTTATCTTCTAGTAAGTCACCTTTCTCCTTCTAGACACATAGGTTTGCTGCATGTTAAAGGGAAAAAAATGAAAATGGAGAAGATTGCTCTAGAGACAGTGCGAACTTTCCATATAGAGGATATTGTTCTAGCTGATCATCCACATCTTTTTAATCCTGACAATCCTAATGTTACTCAGGCAATACAGGCATTCTGCATGGAAAAGGTAACTTGTGATGCTAACAGTTTATGGGTAACAGTGTATGGACAGGGGATGGGATCTGTGACTGGTTTTGAGACTGGAAGATGAGAAATCTTGTGTCTTGCCCCATATTAAAACAAATTTAGATAGCGTTTCCATAGGAAGCTAATTCTGTGACATTCACTCTGCAGCCTTAGCTTCCAGATTCCGTGATTGGGATGACCTGTTAAGTAGGCTGGAACTGCTTTTTGGGTGTCCATATCATCTTTGTACAAAAGCTTGCACCTAAGAGTGGGGCAGTGTTGGATGTGCACTTTGGAACCAGCATAAATACATTGACCTAAACCCTGAGAGCTCGGCCGTGCAGTCTGAAGTGGCAGAAGTAACTAAGCAAGTTTATTAATTGCTTAGTTCTTAGATTTATAGAAGTCTCTTTCTGCTTTTCCCTGGAACTAGAAATTTAGCAAAACTTAGTGGCTATAAAATATGAGTGATCAGTGGCGTAGATACTGCTGGACTACACTGAAAGATAAGCCTTTCATTGTCATATTTGTCTCAGTCATTCTTAATGGTTTTTGGCTGGATGCTGGTACATACGTGTTCAGGAATGAGAGCACATTCTATAATGATTTATTTTGATAGCTCCCGTTGCAACTGGATGTATTTTAAGTTGTGCTTGAAATATTCAGGCGTCTGTAAGGGAACAAAGTGGAACTGAGTTTCTAACTCTCCTTCACAGGTGGAATTGATGCTGGACAATGCAGAAAGAGAACGCTTGGGAAATCCCCGTCAGCCAGAGAAGCCTATCATAAGATTAAGAGTAAGAAATTGTTCAGCTTGAATTGCTTTGTTTTTAAAGGTCACCGTGAAAAGTTTCAAAGCAAAGTTATGTGTAAACACATAATATATACATTTTTTTGCTGTGTACAGGCAAATATAAACCACCTACCATACTTCTGTTTACCTGTGTAACTAGTACTCTAAGGTAATGAGATTGGTCATAAATGTACTTCACTGCTGGTCTGAATAAGGGCAACAAAAGTGGCTATTTCCTGAGAAGTTTTTTTAAGTCATATTATCCTGTTGTGCATTCCTAACTTAATCAGGAACTGTTGTGAAGGCTAGTAAATGAAACCAATTAGGAACAAGTTATAAATATAAGCTGTTATTAGCTATTCTGTTAATGTTATTATTAGCTGTTATTAGCCATTAACTATTCTGCATAGCAAGGCATTAATTTTAGGTTAACTTATTTCTTACTTCTATTTTTTCCTTTGAAGCATAACAAATTTGTTTTGCATTGTGTGGCTTCTCCATTTCTGTTTGTTTTGTATTTAAATTTGTCCTTTTCTCTCTTAGGTTGATTACACAGGTGGCTTTGAACCATTCAGTGTCCATCGTTTCAGCCAGAAGTACTTGCATAGGGTGGCTAACCCAAAAGACATCATACACTTTTTCAGGCATCGTGAACAAAAAGAGAAAAAAGGTGATTATGAAAGAAGGAATCATTGGCTTGCCTTTGTTTTCATTCTTCTTTATTTTGTTGCCCAGCACTTGCAAAGGCTTGGTGTCTACCATCTAATATGTTACAGGAGGAGTAAAGATGCATTGTCTTATTTAAGTGTATATATTGTACAATTATTTCTTTTCTATTTCCGGGTTTGTCCAAAATTCTGATATTTAGCACAGCATCTTGTGACAGTTACTCATAAGCAGTTCCTTTTTCCTTTGGCCTCAGACCTTATTGAGTTGCTTATAGCAATACATATAGCCTCATGCCAGACTGAGTTACTCTATGGTTCTGTGATAATTACCATGAAAGGCATTAAGTGTCTCACTCCTGAGACTTCTTAGAATAAGATGATTGGGTTTGGACACTCTGAAGGAAAAGAGATGGGTATAGTACTTTTTCCCTTTGTATTTTAATTTTATTTTGTAGTACGTCATTTCTTCATACCTAAAATAGTAACGAAGGGTATGGGCTTAAGAGATGTTTATATATTTTTAAAAAAAAGGTCCAAATGTAGGATAGCATTTTGTTTGCCCTACTTAATCATGTATATAAGGTGCTCTTGTTTTGTCTCTTCCAGGTATGTTTCTGTTCAAATATTTGTGCAAAACAAGTAATAGCTGTTACTTTTGCAGCAGTTCTCACCATGCCAAGAATTTTTAATAAATGGTTAATAGATGTTATCCAAATACTGGATTTGTAATAGTACCTAATGAAGATTCGGCTTGTACAGGAACATAATGTGCTAAAAAACTCTTACTAGTTTGCATTAGTGCGTTGTAAGTGCATTGTCCAATTCCAGTGACGGTTTTTATGAATACTATCAGTTCTATAAAGATCAAACCGTGGTTTCAGGAATAAAAACTGCTTTTAGTGAGTTGTTTTTAAAATTATACTGTATTGATCTTGATTTATTTTGCTTTGGTTTTCTTTTTTCATAGTTGTGTAATCTCATTAACATTTTCAGAATACACAGTAGCTACCACATCTGTCACCATGTTTCACCAGTTTACTTTTCCTACTTAATGTGCATGTCAGCTTCAGGAAGGGAATATAAAAGTGATACCATAGCTTTTGCATTGCTTTGTTAGACAGCCTCTAATGCAAGGGAAGTGGCTAATGAGGTACTCAACGTTTTCATTGTATGTGGACATGGTGGTTCAGTGCAGGTGATGTTAAGACTTCAGGAATTCAGAAGTTATTACTGTTTCTTTTGTCATAGCTCCTTAAATAATCCCGCAAACAAAACAATGTTTTGTGCTTTCGTGTGGTAGACGTATTAAAGCAGTCTATAGTCACTTTATGTTATTTGTGTGGTATGTGCTAACCTCAGGTGATTATCGCTCTCATCCTTCTGCCATTCCTGCCTTGCTGCCTGGGAAGGGGGGATGACCTTATGAGCATTTTCTATTGAAAATCAGTCAGCATGCTGTGGAGGAAAATCTCTTTTCTAGTAAATGGGTTACTTATAAAAAACTTCTGTGCTTTGATGGCTCCTATGATTTTCTTCCATTTGTGATCTTCTAGACTTCAATTATAATAACCTTCCGAACACAGTGTTCAGTATATAATTCCAGGCGTGTGTTAGTTAGAAGAATTCTTTATATCTGCTAGAGGTGGAGCTGTCTGCACAATTGCTTTGTTTCCCCATGTTTCCAATGAATAGACTCTAAAAAGAGCAAAAAGCTTTACATATAAAAGGGACCACAATTCTAAAGACTCCTGCATTAACCTTTTTTCCTGCTACTGTCAGTGGGATAGTAATAATTAAAAGCTGTAAATGTGGATGATGCCACTGTGCTTTTCTATTCTAGACATTGATCTTAATTTTGGAAAAATGGTGAGCAGACCTGCTGAGGGAACGACACTGAGGGTGGAAGATCTCGTAAAGCAGTATTTCCAGACAGCAGAGAAGGTATTTTTCTACCTTCTATAATTTCCCTTTTTAATGTCGTATGACATTTTTATCTTTTATTTGTTTTTCATTCTTAATGAAAGTAGTGTGCCCTGAAAAGACTCCGACATCCACCAAGAAGTGAATTTATTTCCCATAAAACTGTCTGAGATTTACCACATGAAGTGCGTGTCTTAGACTATCAAGTAACTGCTGTGTATAGGTTGTGTAGGTATGTGAACACGTGCTGGTTTGAGAGCATGATAGCTCTTGGTGTGAACTCGCAGTGTCTGCCCTGTACTCAGTGGTGTGTCCTGTACTCAGGTACAGGAGGAAAATGGGAGGCAGCATGCTCTGAGGGAAGAGCTGCCTTAATTTACTCTAGGGCCAGTGTGAGACTGTAGCATTTACTGTTACCAGCTGACTTGGAGTCACTTGTTACTTTGCGGTATGTTTGTGTCCTCAGATGTAGTGCACTTCCGCATTTTATTTAAAGCAGAGCAGGGAGAAGGAAGAGAGTCTCCCACAATTTGCTTTTTTCCCACCCTGTTGTTAAATCTAGGATATTTTCCTTTCCCAACAACAGTGCAGTAACATCTCAGATAAAAAAATAATCAGTGAGCCAGGTGCCCACATGCTTGATGTAGTTGATCGAGCATAACTTGCAGAAGCTGTTTCAGAACATGCTTTGTAGAAAGTCTTTAGAGCAAGAATTCTTGAGGTAAAGATCCTTCAAATTACATCATCCTGCCTGCCTTTAGACACATGCTAGGTGTCAGTATTAGGACAGCGTAAGTCATATTAATTCATTATGCTTTTTTTATTTAAACATTTTATTTTATGATAGCCAGAAAGCTTATTCCTCTGGGCAGCATTGTTTCATGGAAGTTTTTATTTTAGATATTACTAGCATTGCAGTTTCTTTACTGTTCATAAAGCTTTTTGCTTTGACTAGTTTGAAAAATACTCTGTAAAGTTGGTGTGACATGCTAGTAGCAAGAGAGTTGTAACTGGTTTATGACAAGTAACATTTACTTATTGCTCTGCTTTTCTCTGATTTAAGTATTTAATGCACATTACTGTTTTTGCAACCAACTTAATGTAATATTTACCTGAAACAGCTGGAATATTGCTTGCTTTCTCTAATGGCAGATGCTTCTTAACAAATTATTTTCCCCAATTGTAAAGAAAGTACAGCTTTCACTTCTAACTGAAAGAGGAATGGGAGAAGCAGTGCAGGAGTTTGTGGACAAAGAGGAAAAAGATGCCATAGAAGAGCTGGTGAAATTTCAACTAGAAAAAACACAGAGGTTTCTCAAGGAGCGTCACACTGTTGCAGAGGAGGAAAAAATAGATGAGGAGGTAATATTCTGTTAATGTTGATTCCCCAAGAAAAGTCAAGACAGTTGAAAAATCAGTGCTTAAACATGGTTTAATAGATTCGCCTGTGTGTGGTGCATGTGCAACACTTGCCTGTAGTCATTTTCTGCAATTAATAAATGAAAAATTAATTTATTATGAAGTTTCAACTACATGATTTCAAAACTTTAATTGAAAGTGGGGTTTGGGTTGCACACGTGCACAGAAAAAATCTGTCTAATACATGTAGAACTACATATTTACCACTATTGTGAGAAAGATTGTAGGTGTAATCTCTTTGTAGCTTTTTTGTGTTGGCTTAGGGAAGAGTACAAGAAAAGGAAATTTATCCTTCAGGTGCTCTACTTGCTTTTAACTGCTTGCAGCTCAGGGTATCCCTGAGAGACAGGCCTGGTTTACGTGTATTGAGCAACCCCTGATAGACATTTGTGTCAACTTGTTGAGCTTCCACATGAGCCCATGTATTCAGCTGTAATATTCAACATTGTAGAAGAAGTTGTTCTGCAGCTTGTCTGTGCACTGTTTAAAGAATAATTGGTGGGGAAGGAAGGCTGCATCTACCTGTTTTCTTACTGATTGCTTTAATTCATGAGGCATTGAAAGACAGCATAAAAAATCAGTACTTGCAGGCTTTCTGTGACACTTTAAGGTGGGTTTTTTGTTGTTTGTCTTTAGAACTAGTATCTTCTTTCTGTCACGCCTCATATTTTTCCATATTTGTCAAGTTGAGCTTCCTTAGTTGTACATGTACTGCAACATTGTCTCTTCTCATAATAGTTATTTTCTGTCTTGCTTCTTCATCTCTACCCCTTTTTCCAGTTATTTGTATTTCAATGTCCCTTATTGTCAAAATTATATATACTCTTCTTCTCTTAAACACAGTGTCTCCTTCATCATGTCCCAAGCTTTCTTCCTCGCTAGTGATGTAGCTCCAGTTATTAGCAGAATGTGAGATCCTTAAACCATAGGACAGCATGAAAGGGAGCTAAACAAACTGTTCAGTTATTCTTGCACTCTTGACTTCTCACACGAGCTTGACTTAATGATTCGGTGATTAAAGCTTTGCACTTACTGTGTTTTGAATATTGTATGATATGAACTGTTATTTTGACAGGAACTGTTTTTTTCATTCAGGTGCGAAAATTCAGGGAAAGTAGAAGAAAGAATACTGAAGAAGAGGATAAGGAAGTCCATGAGGTAATTCCTCTGAATTTTGAACATAGGCTGAAAAATGGAGTGGTGACTTCTGCATATAAATGCAGTCATCTAGTTATGTTTCAGCAATACTTTAGCATTGTCCTTGCCATAAAGTGCCTGTCTGCCTTTAAAGCTTAGTAAGTCTGTTTTAAATCTTTGTTGGGATAATATGTACCTAAGCTACTGCTTAATGTGGCTTTTGAGATCTCTTTTATTGTACAAATTTGTGAACCCAAATGTTCATTTATTTCTTGCTTTAAACTGAGGTTAGACCAGGCAGGTGACTTTCCAAGATCTTTCAGCTTAAGCTCTTTGTGATCTCATCAGCAGTGGATATGTGGATAGACTATATTGGGTGGTATTACTGGAACAAATTGGGAGTATTGGTAAACCTTTAGGTACTGTGTCCTTATCAGCAATCTTAAATCTCCCAGATATTCATACCTAGATTGCATATGTATTTCCAAAGAAAATTGCCAACTACTGATAGCATGGGTACTCCTTTGTCTTTGCAAGTTATGTGGGACTGGAATGAAATTTTGGGATAAAGGACACCTGGAGTGAGATTCAGTTCTCCTAATCTGGGATATCTTCACCTGAACTAGTTGTCTTAAGCACCCCCTGTAATCAATAAAATATTCAAGTCAGTGGAGCCCGTGGGGTGCTTCCTCTGAGCAGATGCATGTAGCTGACACAGGATGACCTGAGCTGTTCACCAAACTCCTCCCACAGTGTGTCACATTCTGTTATCAGGGCTCCATTCTGTTGTCAGAGCTTAGCTAACTACTGTATGTGTACACATCTAACTAAATAGACTAAATATTTTCACTAAATATTTCACTAAATATTCAAGATGTCTTTGCCTTCCATAACACTGGATTTGTGTCTTCTAAGCATCACTGGTTTAGAATTATACATTTTTATTTATAGTTATACTGTATATTTATTGTGCACAACTAGGATTTAACAGTGGTGTGTTTCATGGTGTAAGATTCTTTTCCCTGTAATATTCTTCCATTTCAGGCAATGATCAGGGCCAGAGCCCACCGATCTGAGGATGATGTTCTGGTCGCAGCCTCCAGTGATGAAGATTCCATGGATATGGAGATGATAGGCACTAGTAGCCCAAGAGATGGCCTTTCTTCAACACTGAGCCGAGGAAGGGGTCGAGCAAGAGGTAGGGCAAGAGGTGCAAGAGGACAGAATTCAACAGCAAGAGGTTCGTCTCGAAGAGGAAGAGGTAAGAAAAACTTCGCAGTCTATGTACTGCAGTTCCTGACTTTTTTTTCTTTAAAAGGTGACTCTCTTCTGATGCTTCCATCAAGTGGAAATTTGCTGCTTAAGAACTCCTACTGGAAAAAAAACTCTTCTCAAATACTTGTGGTGTCCTGTTACACACAGTTGACTGCCTTACAAGGCTCAACTTGTGAGTTTCTCACTGTGATTAAAAGAAAAATATCAGGCTTCCCAGCTGTGGAAACATAGTATACTCCTAAAAGATGCATTATTGGGAAGGTCTGTACAATGAAGTACATGGATAGACCTTTGTCACTGCTAAAGGTAATGCATTTGATCAGTGTAAAGAGGAGGTACAGATTGTCTCTATCCTAATGTAATTTACAAGAGACTTTAATGTGTCTAGTGACTGAAAAAATGGGGAGTGTTTCTTAAGCAAGAAGAGTTAAATAGCTCCTGGACTGAGTGTGATTGTACACTTTACAGTGGTAGTGGTACTTCCATTATACATGTGCTTTCATCGTGTGTGTATATATATATATACATGTATATATAAATAAATAACTAACTCCTTTGAGTTGTCTCAGCAATACGCCCAAAGGTCTTGGAGCAGGTTGAGTTGAAACAAAGGCTGCCATCTTGGGTCTGATTTGGTTAGTGCTTTTAAACTAGTTCCATGAGCCTGTGCTCCAACCCTGTTGTGATCCCGTCAGAGCAGAGCCCTGTGTGTTACGAGGTTGTGTCTGTGAACCTTGGAATACTTGACCCAGAGCAGTTCTTCTGCGTGTAAGGGAGGGCTTTGATTCAAGGAGAAAGTGAGGAGTAAAGAGGATTGTAGATTTTTTTAAGTGACTTCCCACTCTGTAATGATAGACTAAAGAGGGAAAAAAAAGCCTGCTGAACAGATTCACATATTGTTTGTTATCTCTACAGGAACCACTAGCCAAGAGTCAGCTTCGGGCAGCAGATCCTACAAGCCTGTATCTGCGCCTGCCAAGAACAGGTCTATCATGGATGGTAGGCCTGTGATCTCTCTGTTACTCTAATCTGCTCTCTCAAATTGTAGTGGAGGTGTTTGTTTAATGATGAAGTGCCTTAACTGCCTTTTATTCTATTAGTCCATTTCAGCTGTGAGAGATTCTTTCATCACTAATGAAATAGAATAACTAACAGTGATGAGAGAAAGGAAAAAGAAAAGGAAAAAAAATGGTGATATTCTTCTGTCATGGGATAAAATGGAATGTGTTAGGAACTTCTGGCTAGAACTGCAAATAAGAAATATATTATTTTATGCAGTTTCTTAAGGAATAAGCATAGAAAGAATGCGACTTAACATTTTAGGCAGAATATTTCTCAGTGGACAAAAAGTTAAATTTGACTGATGTTAGTAAGGTTTAAAGCAAATCCATTTAGCCTCACACTGTAGTGAGTTTTAGAAATGCCAGTTCTTACTAGGGAAGAAAACCTTATCTTTAAGCCGCCTACATATGTGAGAGTAGCTCTTCCTTGCTATAGAGGACGGGTGCTGAGGAAACAGCATAGGTAATCTGAGAATTAAAGAAAAAAAAATACTGCTCACTAATCTATACATAAATCCCACACAAAATACCCCAAGGTAGACTGAATTTTAAATTAATTAGCAAATTACCTCAATTTTAAATTGGTCAGCAAATGACCTGAAATATTGCAGAGAAATGAGTTTTAGCAGATGTGTTCATATTTAACCTGTTAGATAGACAGGAATTTCAATTACAGTAATATTTTTCGCATCCTCTTAACCACTGTTACTGATGGTTTTTCAGCCAGACTGGGAAGCACCTGCAGCTGCACAGAGGGTTATATCCCTGGGTTGTCAGACTCCAGCAAAGGCTTAATTTATGTTCTGGTTTTGCTTGTTTGTTTTATAGGGTATTTTGCAGTGGAAATGCATGCTAGGCGGGTCTTAAATAAAAAGAACTATATAATGTTGTTTGCATTTAATTATGTGAGTATTTTAAAAGAATTATATATGTTTTATTCCAGCCTTTATGTCTTCAAAAACAGACCGCTCTTTAAATTCCTTCCAGTCTTACTCTGAGGTAAGCAGCTTCCTGTATGAATGAAGTTGTGCTGTCTTTTACTGTTGATTTGAAAAATAAATACATGGTCAACACATTAGCGTAAATCAGCAGATGTTTCCAAGCTATCAGTTCCAGCATTGAGTTTCTGCATGTTAATTTGTAGACCTTTTGTATCCTTTTTTGTTATGGTGTTTGTCTGAGAAAAGCCGTGTTTTATTTGTGACCATAGTCTAAGATATGAGGTGTATATACACGGGTGTTTTGGTGGGTTCTGCAAGGTCAAAGATGTGAAGAATAAACTTGTGCTGTATTTGCAAATTTGTACAGTTCTAGCCTGGAGCCCTCTCAAGTGTATATTGTTCTAAGTAAGTAGGTGTATAGTTGTTAAAAAACAGAGGTTCTGTGCTATAGTACTGAAGCATTATGCACTCTCTCTGTAAGAATAAATTCTGTGGAAAAACTTTATACATTTTTTTTTCAGGATATTATAGATGTTGATTCTGATCCAGAAGATACTTCTTTTGTTCCTTCTTCTTCCAAAGTAAATCAAAGGTATGTTTGCTTTATGAATGCAACCATGAGTGCCTTATTTCTGACTGGCAATCAGCAGAGTCCAAGGATCTGATGGACTACCAGATTTTTAGCAAAGTCGTAACACTGCTTAGAGATTTTATATAAATTTTTACTTGTTAATATGGGTTATCTCTCTATAAAAAAAAAAATAGATTACTGATTGAGGTAAACTTGATCAGAGCTTTGGTATTAATGCGTTATTTTAAGAATTTGTATTGTTCTACTTATTGTTATGTCTCTTTATTTTTACTTTGTGTATTGGTGGTCCAACTCTTAAGTTAAAGGGGAAGTTATTGGAATGTCTGGTAACTGAGAACATGCTGATGCCATTTTTTTTCTCTTCGTATGTTTCAAGGTTGCCAACTACATCTTCATTTAGTAAAAGAGGTTCACAAAGCCAAGCATCTAGAGGAGTTGATTTTGAGTCAGATGAGGTATGGTATATAGTACTATTTTTTAGTTTTATTTCATGTAAGTTTCTGTAGCTCACTGTTTTACAGCTATTTGAGTAAAGCATTTCAGAGTGAAACGGAATTTTTTTTTTCACTAACAGGGCTAGATTATTGCAGCCAACTTTAATTAGACTACCTGCATAATTATCAAAAATAAAGCTAGAAGGGACCTCAGAAAAATATCCAATCTTTTTCCCTTCAATTTTTAATCAGTGAATTGTCATTACTGAAATGTGTATCTGGAATTGCCTGAGAGAGAAAGTAATTATAATCTCTTCTAGTGCTTAGCTATATCCTTTCATTTAGTTATATATTTTATTCCTGTAAAAAGGAAGATTTTTTTTTGCATTTAGAAACGGCTCTTTTCCAGGGCATTTTATTGTTGCAAATTATCCAAGTACACTTTTTTAAAAATTTAAAACACTGTCTCCAAGTCTAATATGTCTGTTCTTGCAGTGTATCTTTGAACTGCTAGGAAATGGTTTCTTCCACAATTAAGCAAGTAGAACCTTTTACACAGTTTTGCCCTGGATAGAATATACTCAATTCTGTCAAGTGCTGTGCAATTTGTTTTCACAATCTGTCATGCATGGTCAGAATCCATTCCTTAGCAATGTCAGATGTTGGCCACTTCAGAGAAAATACTACATTCTTGTCCCTTCTCCCCATTGTGCTATCTCTTCTTGTACCTGAAATAAAAACCTACATGTTTGCTTGAATATGCTAAAAGAAACAGTATTTTTGATTCATGCAAATATCAGTAAATTATGATGTGGAATGTCTGTATGGACATAATTTTACTAAGGTATGTGCTGCTCATTAACAGCTGAAATATGGATTGTTGCATGTTCCAAAGCAACTGTTCTGGTCATATTGACATAAACTTCTATTCTCTGCACATACGTCACGAGGACTTCTAAGCCAGTAGATGACCTCTTTCATATCAAAAACAACAAAAACAGGTCTGTCAGAAAACATGGAATCGTATGGCCAGGCTTTCTAGTTTAATCTAAAGGTGACTTTGCTTTTTAATGACTTGGGATGCCTGCTAGTTTTAGTAATGTGTATCTCTTTGCAAATTGCAGGATGATCCATTTATGAGCCCTGCAACGTCACGAAGAACTAAGTGATTTCTGGCTCACTATGCAAAAGAGACTGTGGAAGTTTGTGAAGAAAATGGAAAGCATTTTGCAAGGCTTTCTCTATATGATATTTCTCTGTAAATGATAGCTTGCCTTCCATTTTCACTTCTGTGAAACGGTTGGTTTGGGTTTTTTTTTCCTGCAGCACCTAATTTGGTATCATTTGTCTGTTACATTGCTTGATGCACTAGACTAGAGGGTCTCATATTCTAAAGTACTGCCTGAAGGTGCAAGTACTTTCTAAAACTCTGAAGCTCTGTTTTCTTTTTGGGACGATAATAAAAATGACAGTTATAACTTTTACAGAAAACTCTATCTCTTTGGTTTGAATTTTACAGAGAACTAAATTTATAGTAGCCTGCAGGTATGAATATTATAGTCTCAGCACAGTGGAACTTGTACTTGCAATTTTCTGTGGATCCAGTTGAAAACTCTGAATTCAGAGTCGTAGCTGGACACAAGAATACAGTTTTCAGTATTGAAGCTGTAAAATGTCTTAATGCTTTCAACTCTACCAAGAGAACTTAAACCCAGTAACTGTTATTAAACATCATAGTATATGGGAATGAATTCAGCTCTGTAATTCAAGAAGTACCAAAGGGGACTCTATTTTGATGTTACATGCATATCCTAGGAAAAGATTTTAGCTGCATGTATAAGAATAATAGGAATCACATCAAAGGCTCTTTCTCCCTTTTCACAATTTTTTTTTAAGTCAGCTGTCAAATTCACAGTGGCTTTGTGTTAAAATTGGCTTGTATGGAAGATAAACATAGCAACCTTCACATCAGGGGAAAACATGTAACTGGTGTGTGGAGAAAGACTGTACTGTAAAGAGATGCTTGTCCTAAACATTAATGCGATTGGTTATACGAGGGGGTAGGATGCTCAGAAAATCAACATTATTTCTCAGAGATCACACTGGATAGTTTTTGAAAAATTGCTTCTCACCCATGTAACTTCAATTCCCCTGTCCCAGAAAAGCTCAAAAATTGAGCAAAGCTCAAAAATTCATTAAAGCCATGATAGTGAAAGGCTGTTCCCAGGAGCAGGGTCAGGGAGAAAAGCCTACTCTGCTGTGTATTTAAAAAGAAAAAAAGGCATTATTCCTCTTTTTGAATGCTTCCAAACTTTTTGGTGTGTCTAGCTGACTTTTTTATATTCTTATTATAATCTTTTATTCCCACCAGGCCTGTTTTCTAATTTGTTATAGTCTTGTTACGAGTACTGTTGCACAGGTATTTTTGATGACTTTTTTTATTACCTGAATTCATGATCTATCCATATAGCTTTATTTCAAACATTATTTTTCACTTTAGAAATTGCATCATTTCCCAGGTACCTTTTACAAAACCCACATTCAGCATGCCAAATCCTGACATTCCTATGCAGCTCCTTTTGCTGTTGGAGTGCTGGGGATTGTGGAGCAAGGGTGAAGTTGGCAGGAGCAGGTACCAAGCTGCCAAATCTGCTATAGCCTGTTCTCTAGTAACAACCAAACATCAGTGAGCTGCTTAAACAGCTCATACTGGAGCATGTTTAAATACAAGCTGAATCAGAAAGGTGTTGTGAAGCAGAAAAAGGCACATGAGCAACATGGGAGAGACCTGACAGAGCGAGCTTCCACTGGGCTTTTCCATGACCCTTTGCGGGTATTTTGGATGTGCCTGCCCCGTGTGTGGTTGGACCACCTCTTCTGGATCACAGGACACAGACTCCAGCTCAGAGGAGGGTGGGCTTGAGCTGAGTGGGAGGAGATTCCCATCCTACCAGCAGCGTGGCTTAGGAGGTGAGAAGATATCCTGCTCTCCTGGATGCACTTGGTCTTCAGAGGCAATGGCAACTCTAGCTACATATGCAGGGGTACCCTGCTAGAAATTAAGAATCAGATCAAGGAGCATAAATAAACAAAGCTGATAATTTTTGCTGGAATACAGATTACAGTACAGAAGAACAGGATTTGATAGATGTGAAACGAGATGGAGTTTGAGTGTCAGAAGACAGAATGCCCTTATGCACTGGCCAGCAGCACTGGAAAGGAGGGGGACTTGGGAGCTGCTGGAGCAGCATAGCAAGCAGGGGGACATATGCCACTGACCCCTCTGTTCTCATGCCAAACCTGTAAGAACTCTGCTCTGTCCCACCTTCTTCTATTTTCTTGGGCCTTTATTTGAGACTGGTTTCCTGGCAGCGCTTCTGAGTGGGACACGTTTCTTCCCTCTGAAAGGTCGGGGTGACTATCATCTTAGCTCCAGTAGGTTCACTGGAAAGCTTCCTCTGAGACAGGTGAATTGCCTAAAGAGCTCAAATTGGACAATTTTGTGGAAGAAACAGACTCTGGCAGCAGTGTGCAGAGGAGCAGTGTGGGCTGTCCATTCTGCTTGTCCTACTGTGTCCAGCTCCTGGGGAGTGGTGACGAGAAGGCAGCCTGAGCAGTTCACTGAGGCAGTCACAAACATCTTTTGGAAGAGTTACTTACACCAGTGAGTGACCAGTTTATAATTCAAGCTTTTCAGATAATGGTCATTTAATTATGGTTAAATAAAGCCTGTTATGTATAAAACCAGCTCTGGCTGGGGTTAGTTGACACCACCCAGGCAGATCTATCCTCAGCAGAGGTACAGCACTGTACACGTACACTTAGGAAGTGGCACATCTTTCTGTGTAAGATTTGTGGGTCTTGGTCTCCTGGTCCTGATTTTGAATTTCCTACTGTGTTTTGTGGGAGGGCAGAAGGAACGCACATGCTGCAATTTCATCAGTGCTTGGGACCAGCATACAGCTGCCTTTTGCTTTGGGCACTGGACTCACTGGGCTGGGACAGTTCCTGTTCTCTGTCCTGTATAATCACATCTTTGTAACTGCCTCTATTTCTACAAACCCTAGGAAGCAGTTTCACATCAGACTTTTATTCCTTTGGCTGAGAGGAAATACCTGCTAAGGGAAAACTTGAGTATTCCATGTCTCTCTCTCAGAGAAAAAAGGTCTTTGGAAAAATACTGTAAGTACAATAAGGCAGCTTGTTATTTACAGTTCATCCATTTCATTCTATTCTATATTGTTCTGTTCTGTTCTAATCATGCTAAGAAATAGGCTGAAATTTGCCTGCCAGACCTGTAAAACAGCTCAGATTTGACCTGTCCTGGGAGAGAGCAGAGCTGGCACACGCACTGCTGATGTATAAACAGCAAGGAATTTGCATGAGCTGGGCTGCTGGTAGAGAAAACGGATTGTGACATCTGAAGAGATTGATTTTGCCTTTCCCACGGAGGTGCTTACCTCGGAGTAGCGCCCGGGAGCGCAACTGCGTGGAAAAGCAGCACGTCAGAGCACAAATTATGTCACGCAGCCCAATGACTGCAGAAGATCCCTGCTCGGAGCTCGCCAGGGGATATAAAGCTGGCTGAAGGAGCGAAAGTAGCGGCGAGCTGAGCGGGAGAGAAGCACATTGAGGGAGGCGGGAGCATCCCCCCGCTCCTGCTGCTCGTGTGCCGTGTTCGCAGCCCTGGGCTGAGCGAGGGGAGAGCGGCTCTCCCGGCACACGGAGCGAGTTCTGCTCTCGCAAATGAGCTCTTCCCGAATAGCGGGAGCAGAGCGGCGTTCCAGAGATGCTGTCCTGTTTTGTCTGGCTCACCCTCCCCGGCTTGGTTAACGCCTTTGTGACCCCAGGAAAGTTGCCCCTCAATGGGAGCCTGGAGGAGCCTTTTGTAGTCCCGAACGTGTCGGGTTTCTTTTCCTGGGATAACGACAGCCTGGCCGACTGGCAGAGCTTTGTGGACAGGAGCCGGTACGGAGCGGAGTCGCAGAGCAGCACGGTGAAAGCCCTGCTCATCGCGGCGTACTCCTTCATCATCGTCTTCTCCCTCTTCGGCAACGTCCTGGTCTGTCACGTTGTCATCAAGACGAAGCGCGTGCACTCTGCCACCAGCTTGTTCATTGTGAACCTGGCTGTGGCCGATATCATGATCACGCTCCTCAACACACCTTTCACGCTGGTAAGAGGGGGCACAGATGCCTGGCACGACCCACCCCGAGGGAAAGGAAGCACCTGAGCATTTCTCAGACATGGGTGCAGCCTGGGAGGGGGGCGGGCTGTGCACCACCGCAATCCACCCCGTGACTAAAATCAACTTCTCTGGGCCTCTATAGTGCCATAAAGGTGCTTCGGTGGCTTTTGCTGCTTTACACTGCTATAGGCAGTGTGTGGATGTTCTGCTTACAGCCATCGGAGTTGCCTTTGGGAAACTCCACATGTGTATTTCTTCTCTGATTCCTGTTATCTAGCTGAAGATCGGAAATTACCCATTTGTTAAACGTGGCCCTGATAGTACTTGAACAATATTAACCTTGCAGTGATTGCTTAATGCTTCATAGCATCTGATCTTTTTTTTCCTTCTCTTTTCTAAAGTACCTCGAAAGTAATGCTATAAACCTCTTGAAAAAGAGAAATGCTCAGCATAATTTAACAAGCTGGTTTGAAAAGCTGTAGTTTGCTTGAAGTGAGATAAGATGTACAGGTCAGTCCTATCCCGTAAGGAGGGATTAAAAGGAAAAGCAAATCTGTTGACTCAATGGTGAGGCTGCAGAAGGACACACTGTAAATAAAACAGAACAAACATCTTTGGTACTGCACTGCTGTATTGTCCTGGAGGATATTTCCAGGCCACTGAGCAGCAGTAACCTACCTGTTCAGGGTTCAGAAGCCAGAAAATTAAGCAATTATACAAAGAACCTGCTATCTTAAAAGTGTCTTTTACACAGCACAAGGAATTGTGTACTGGAGGTGTACCTATAAGCAATTGTGGGGTGCACAAAACTAATTGTCTTCTTGTTTTAGGCTCGTTTTGTGAACAGTACCTGGATCTTTGGGAAGGGGATGTGCCATGTCAGTAGGTTTGCACAGTACTGCTCCCTCCACGTCTCTGCCTTGACCCTTACAGCCATTGCTGTGGACAGGCACCAGGTGAGATCTCTCTGAAACAGAGAGATGGAAAGCTTGGGAGGGCACAAGTAAACTGAGAAAGGATGATCCCATGTCTTTTTCCCCTCAGTTCCCAGAGTATCATGAGATTCATGAGGAGCTGACAGGGTAGGGGGGCAGTTCTTGCTGTCAGAATAGTTTCAAACCCACAGCAAGGTAGGAGGTATCCATCACCTTGCTATCTCTTCCAGCTGGGCAAAGGGAGCTTTTATGCAGTAGATAATCCGGTAGCTCTCAAACAAGGAGAAAGATCAAGACCCTGACAGGAATTCATGTGGACAGCTCTCCTTTGGCGTGGCTTGTCCAGCACCAGGGTTGTAAGGGACACTCTAGTTAACCTTCTCAGCTCTATCTCCGGATGTTCTGGGATGTCCCACCTCCTGTTACCCTGAATCCTGGAGATCTGACTGTAGCCCACTGGTGTTTTTCACAAGCAGAGCTGTGGTTTGCTGTTGATAATGGGCTCAGAACTGGGGACAGTTGGGTGTTATCAGCTTGGAGTCACCCAACAACCCCACAAAACCATTTACAGTTGGCATTTTCTGCTAGAAAGATTGTTTCCACAAAATGCAGTGACTATCAGAAGCATTCTCATGGAGGTCTGGTTAAATCACAAACCCTTTGGTTCTTTGGGTCACTGATACTGAAGAGTTCAAGACTTTTTTCTCATCTTTGTTTTGTTTTGTTTTGTTTTTCTATTAAGGAAATTGAACTTGGTAACGAACATGTGTTAACACCTCTTGGTATGCAGTTTTTCCTACCTAGACGCAAATACTGCAATTTAAGAGTAGGACTAGGATCTGACTTGAACCATATTTCATGGTGTTAAAATTCAGGTTTTCATGTACAGCTTACAGTCATTGGGAGCTGGGTGAAGACTGTACTGCTTGCATGCTGAATTACCACATTAATAGATTTAAGGCTGAAAGATTGTATGAAAAAAAGGTATAATTTTTAATTATAATTAAAATTAATTATAATTGTAATTATAACTACAGAAATGTAAGAAGCCTAGATTTTTGTTTATTTTGCACAGGTTATAATGCACCCTCTGAAACCTCGCATATCTACTGGAAAAGGTGTTATCTACATCTCTGTAATCTGGATCATGGCAACTTTTTTTTCCCTACCACATGCTATCTACCAAAAGCTCTTTACCTTTGAATACAGGTAAGGATGTGCTTTGCTTTCCTCCACAGTCTCCCTGGAGGCCAAACTCTGAGCAGTCATACTTTGGTATATTCTACTGAAAACCTTGAGCATATGTCAAGGTCAGCCAAATATGGATCTAATCTATAATTTTCATCAGATTCCTTTTGCAATTTCTGATATCCTGTCCTTTTTATTTAAATATTTTATCTTTATTCTGTCCCACTAATCACATTAAATAGGCTAAGAATTTAGAAGATCTGGCCTGGACCCTTTACCTCTATACACTGGCATTTTATGCCATCTACCAATCTGACCTGTTTGGGCAGACCAGAAAAACAAACCAAGCAACCAACCAAACAAAAACCCACTAAAACCCAACAGGTTTTAATCTACTCTTTAGCCCTAGGAAAGCAGAAAATCCACCTCAGCTGTCAAGAGCCTTAATATTTGGAAAGTGCTTTAATGAGGGAAAGGTCCTTAATATGTGCAGAGACTGTGTTCCTGTTTGCCAAAGGACAGAAAATAAAAACCTGCTTATGTGCAGCTGGAAATTTTGTAATTGATGAAATTCATTAAATTATCATAAGGTCACGAATGCCCATAAGAAATTATCACCACATTGCTCACTGGCTGCTCCATGGCTCAGATCCTTGAAGAGCAAAGCTCTGCTCAGCTGTGACATTTGTCACAGATAAACACAGCATTTGCTTTCAGGCCCTGTGGTAGGAGCCCTCTCCCACCTGCCTCCTTGTTTCTGATGTACTTTATCCCAGCGTGCCTGGCCATATGTGCCTCTCATCCCGTCCCATCTCTCCGTTTGCAGTGAGGATGTTACCCGGTGCCTGTGTCTGCCGGATTTCCCTGAGCCTGCTGACCTCTTTTGGAAGTACCTTGATTTAACAACCTTCATTTTGCTCTACGTCCTGCCCCTTCTGATCATCTCCGCTGCCTACGTGACAGTGGCCAAGAAACTCTGGCTGCGCAATGTCATCGGGGACGTCACCACTGAGCAGTACTTTGTCCTTCGCAAAAAGAATAAGAAGACCATCAAGATGCTGATGCTCGTTGTCATCCTCTTTGCAGTTTGCTGGTTCCCCTTGAATTGCTACGTCGTCCTCCTCTCCAGCCAGACCATCCACACCAACAATGCCCTGTACTTCGCCTTCCACTGGTTTGCAATGAGCAGCACCTGCTACAACCCTTTCATCTACTGCTGGCTCAATGACAGCTTCCGATCGGAACTGAAGGCTTTGCTCAACATGTGCAGAAAAACCCCCAGGCCCACAGAACAGAGGCTTCCCTCCACAGTCCCATCCTACCGACTGGCTTGGCCAGAAAACGGCAACTTCAAGAGGTTGCAGGCCTCCCATGTCCTTCCACCATCCTCCAACATCCCGTCAGGAAAGACAGACATCTCTGCAGTTGAGCCAATAGTGGCTGTGAGCTAAACGGTGACCTTGGACTGCACATAGATTTGGCAAGAGCTAAAATGATGGGAAGATGTGGAGCCCTGGCCACACAACAGGTGATAAAACCAGGAAGGAGGTTCTGCAGGAGGCAGTATGAAAGAGCTGCATGTTGGATGCAGGCTGATGACAATGGTGTGGAGACCCTAGAGAGGAAAAAGTCAACTCTTCCCAGTGAGGAACTTTTGTCTTTGTCAAGGTGACTTTGGACTGGCTTGCAGGATGGGATTCTCTGCATGTGTGTTGCTGTTACCTGCATGACTAAGCCTCTTTAGAACTAGGACCGTGGGTGTGTTTTGCTGGTACTTAAACAACAGTCTCATCACATCAGGTCTCCCTTCCCCTTTTCTGAGTCTCCCTGTAGCAACATGGAAATGGTTGAGATGTAGACATTTACGTTGCTATCTGAGATCCAGTGCAAGTGAGTAGGAAAGCGTCCTCTTGGGGTCTGAAAAGTTAAGACCTGTTCAGAATGAATGACCAGATGTATTCCACAAATCTATTTTTTATTTTTTTGGTGGAAATACCCTTAGAGAAGTGGAGGATATGATAGACATTGTTAAATAGGAGTCTCTTACATCACAGGCAATTTTTCTAAGATAGATTTGAAGAAAAGTGGATGCCTGTTCTTCAGTTAAGCAGATGGTTTTTCTTCAAATAGATAACTAAACCCAAAAAAAATACAAAAAGTTGGACATGCCATTCACAGTTGGAGAATGGATAATTAAGTGCTACTGTGCATTTGGACTAGAATGTTTTATCAGAGTATCTTTGCATCATTGTCAAGTGACAGCTAAAGGATCCCACAGTCACTTTTTAACTTGCCTTTGAATGTTGCTCACTTACTCTGTAAAGCACCTGTGTACTTGTCACTTCAGACATTTGAGACATTTCATTCCAGCTAAGAAGTTAGTTCTCTGGAATCAGTTCGTAAATTACTGCTTTGAGAGAAGAGCTAATATCTCTGATAGCAAGTAATAAAAGTGGAACATTTATCTGCAAGTTATCCTCTGATGATTGCAGGATTTTGGTGCATTTAAGGATAGCTGTTATGTGTCCTATTTGGAGTGGCTAAGAAAATTCACAACTGCAAATGCCTGAAGTAGATTTCAGAACTTAATGTTCTTAGCAGAAGAAAATATGGGTTTGAATAACGAAAAATGGTGTTCCAAAACCTCTACCTTATATTGCACAGAAAAGCAATATCTCCTTGCTCTGTGGAAAGTAGCTTGAACATCACACCAGGGTGCCCCATTCCACATTTAACTTGCAGCATTCAGCAGTGAAGTGAGAAAAATCTTATTATAAATGGGAAAAAAAAAAAGGTTAAACTGTTTTTCTCAGTGTCCTGTAATAAACTTACAGTTCTGAAATAATTTTAAGCCTTGTGCAGGGTTTTCACACCTCAACATTTAAAGAGTCTGAAATATCTACCACTCCTTGCAGCTAACCTGCCCTTGCACAAGCGGTTATCAGCCTCTCACTGTGAATCCAGTGCTATTTTACTGCCCTTTATCAAGGCCCCTGGAGTCAGAGTATTTTGTATCACTGATCTGCAGAGTCAAACCTTTCCTCCTGTCTTTTTTGACCCCTTACACCAAGACCCATTTCCTCCCTCAACACTTGCAATACGTCAGCCTTAATTGTTCAGGGAGTTGGACTGGATGCTCATTGTAGGTCCCTTCCAAATGAGCTATTCTATTCTATTCTATTCTATTCTATTCTATTCTATTCTATTCTATTCTATTCTATTCTATTCTCCCAATTGTGCAGAGCTTGTGAACCATGCTCCCCATTCCAGTGGCAGCAGCAAATATTTTCTAGCAAATAAATCTCTGAGAATGCTGAGTACCTCAGTGAGATGTTCTTTCTGAAGCTGAAGGAAACACCTTAAGATTCACCATTTTTGAGTGCAGCTGTCATTCTGCTACATCTGTAGAACATTGCTGTAACTCCAGTAGACAAAATCCTCACTCAAATGCCCCTGGTGGGTCTGAGCAGGGCTCCTGCAGTTACAGCTCTGGATCCTGCGCCCCTGCACTGGGTGGCAAACCTTTCTCCTCCAGGCTCTGCTCAATGCTGAATCTGGGCACAAGGAGGGGATGCCAGAAGTTGAGGGTGTTTGATTTAATTAAAAGGAGCAGGAGGGATGGACTGGATAAAAGGAAAAGAAGAGACAGATTGGACAGTGAACTTTAGGAGCCTGTCCAGGGATGAACAGGTGGCTGGTGGTCGGCAGAGGTACAAGTCTCAGAGAGACTTGGACAGCATGGAAGAGGGGGACACAGTTAAAGCACTAGAAATGGTGTCCTTGGAAACTGTGTGCTACAATGTGCTTAACGTGGCACAGGGTAATTTCTAATACTTAGCTAGTTTTTCATTTTCTTCATATCTGATTTGGGATTCTGGACAGACATTTTGCATTCACCAGTGCTGCTGAAATCAGTGGGGGGTTGTGCTCTGCGCACACAAGTGCAGTATGATGCAAAGTACTCCAAAAATATTATGCCCTGGGCAATTTAAGTTGGGCATCTAGGTTTCATTGGTATTTTTTCATTCTACTCCATCTCTCTTGCAGACCAGAGAGTTCTTTTAAAATGCTAATAAAGCCATTGGTGCATAAACTGCATTCAGATGCCATTTTGGTGGGTGTGAAGGGAGGATCTGAGTGTTGATGAAATGAGACACAACGTGTACAGGGAGGAGATTATCTTTAATTTTCCATCTGCTGTGTGTTTGCTTGCTGTAGCTGGAGTTTTTGCTATCTTTTGAATTTGGGAGTTGTTGCACCAGGCACTGAACAGCTGTTCATTGCAGGAGATCTGCATAGCCCAAGAACAGGTGTTTTGTGGGAAAATGAGCTGCATTTAGAGAATACAATAGCTGGCACATGAATAAAGGAACTCAATTAGGGTTACAAAGGTAAAGTTAATGCTGGAATCCCCAAAACTTTGAGTGGTTGGCTCTACAACATCTATGGTTTAGTGTGTTTTGGGTTTTTCTCCTCAAAAGTGAATTTTATTTGTGTTGACAATACTGCTTTCTGATTTTTCTGTTTCCTCGAAAAATATCGTAACAGGCCTAAGAAAATTAACTTGCAAGTTCTAGGAATTCATGAATATTAATTCTCAGTTTCTAAAAACATTCCTAGTGTTTTATTCATTTTCTCTGTGTAGAATTATGCAGAGACCTTGCAAGGGAACAAAGACAGTGCCATGATGTATTTTGCAGCTTGTGCTATTCTGAATAGTGCTCAGGGAGAAACAAATCCTTGAAACCGCATCTTGCTTTTACACATAAAAGGAGGACAATTCTTCGAAGCACGCTGAGATCACGCAAGGAAAAGATGACAGAGTTTTCCTGCACAGAAGAAAGGAACCTCAGCTTTGGTTGGTGTTGTTTCTGACTGCAGGGCAGCCCACCTCTTCTCCTGTCAGTGTGGGATGAATTTCTCCTCTCAGCTGATGGAGATGAGAAGGCAGCTGCTTAAAATACAGCAATGTCCTGTAACTTCAGGAGTGGTAATTCCATTGTCTCTCTGGCATTTTCAAAGGATATCAGACACCATCTCCAAGCTATCTTTATTTACTTCCACTTTTCTTATGGAAAAAGTGCTGGGAGATTCCAGAGACTTCAAAATCACCATTTCTGAGAAGCATAAACCTCTGATTTCTTTAATGAATATATTAACTAGCCACCACTAGCTGTTACAAACATGGTTTTATCTCTGGAGCTGAAAGCCCTTAACAAAGGTTGATACGATGGTCTATGTTTTGATACCACAAAGGGAGAGAAATTACTGACCTCCATTATCCTGAGGTCATTTGGTTTCTTCAGCTGAAAGAAGGGAGACCTCATAGTGGTCTACAGCTTCCTCATGAGGGGAAGAGGAGGGGTAGCCGCTGATCTCTTCTCTCTGGTGACCAGTGACAGGACACGAGGGAATGGCCTGAAGCTGAGTCTGGGGAGGTTTAGGCTGGATATCAGGAAAAGGTTCTTCACACAGAGGGGGGGTGGGCACTGGCACCCCAGGAAAGTGGTCACAGCACCAGCCTGACAGAGTTCAAGAAGCATTTGGACAATGCTCTCAGCCACATGGTGTGAGTCTTGGGGTGTTCTGTGCAGGGCCAGAATGATCCTGATGGGTCCCTTCCAACTCAGGATATCTTATGAATATTCTATTATGGGGAGTCTTAAATATTTGCATATTGAATGTGAAACTTCAAGATGTATTTTGATGCAGTTTGGGTAGACCATAATTAAAACAGTCTGGCTATGAACTGTATAGAAGTCATTAACAGATCACTCTACAAGACCATGACATCATTGCCAGCTACAGATTTGTCTGCTTGTTCCAAATTTCAGGCTACATTTGTGCACTTAAGTTACTGAGTAGGGAGCTTATGCTGGGCCCAGCAATTGCTGGATGAAGCTGTACAGTTCTTGGATGTGAACAGATACGCTAACACAGCACTGAGCCATGACCCGTGCGGGCACTTCGTTGTTTCAAGAGCTCCAGGGATGTCTTAGTCCTCCAAGTAGACTGACCTAGAAACTGCATGTGGACACACAGAGAGAGCTTTGGAATAGCGGTTTCCCAGGAGACTGAGAATAACTACAATTCACATCTGCCTTCTTCATAAAGCCCTTGAGCGCTGGTGAGAGAGCGCAGCCAGCTCCCTGCTGACGCAGTCTGCCAGCCTTGTGTCGAAGCCAGCGGGCTGTGAGCACTGTGCACCTGCGAAGGCACCTGCACCACCTGACAGCTCTCAGAGCCTTGGCTGGGAGTGCTGTGCCTTCCCACGGCCTCGGTGGCCAGTGCTGGTGGCTGGTGGCTTGCTCTCTTACTCCTGATCTTCCTTGTGGCACCAAAGGGGAATGAGGACGGGATCCTCTTCTGCTCTCCCCATCCTGCACAGCCCAACAGAAGGGCAGCCCCTGCTCCTTCCTGGGGGTGCCACAGTGGGCTTGGGAGAAGGTTTAGATTGGCGTTAAAGAAACAGGGAAATTCTTTGGCCCATCCTTTCTTCTTCTGGGTACAATGTCCCCCACAGCCTGTCCTCTGGCTTGCAAGTTTGAAGGGATTTCTGAGTCATGGTGAGGTGAAACTTCCCACCTCTTGCCTTAGGCTCAAAGCCATTTAATGATAGATAGAGAGGCAGAGGTGAATCCAGTCTTCATCACAATGGCCCAACCAGGAAAAAAATTGCCTTTATCTACAAAACAAATCAGCGCCTCCTGGCCAACTGCTATAGTTTACAAACTCAGCGTGGCATTCTATGGTATGGAATGCCCCTTTGGCCAGTTTGGGTAAGCTGTCCAGGCCATACTTCCTCCCAGCTCCTTGTGCACTGGCTCTTTGGCAGAGCTTGGGAAACTGGAAAGTCCTTGGCTTAGGGTAAGCACGGATCAGCAACAACCAAAACATCAGTGTGTTATTGATATTATTTTCATGCTGAGTCCAAAACACAGCACTGTGCCAGCTACTAAGAAAAAAGTAACTGTATCCCAGACAAAACCAGGACATCAATTAAATAACTGAAGGTCTAACAAATGATTCCTGGCTCTAAGGTGTCAGCTCACTTATTTCCACAACATGTAGGGTTAGGTCCATCCAGAGCAGACCAGATATGTGGTGGTACATGGTGCTCGACTCTTAGCCCCTAACGTCACAGGGATATGAGGATTTTAAGACATAATTACATTTTTGTAGGCTTCTTTCCAGTTAAAAACACTATGATGTGATAAGTCTGTCAGAGGTCACCAGTTTTTAATAATATGAAGCTAAGGACATGTATCAGATGTTCTAAAAGCATGTCATCAGCCTCTGAAAGTACAAAATTTGGTGGGATGTGTTGGAGGGACATGTAGGGTGGTGATAACCACATTGTTATGGTCTAATCCCTAGTGATTTTTGGAAGTTGCTCTAGGAGCGAATTATTTGCCCAGAATTTGTCTTGAAGAAGTCCTGAGACAGGGCTCAGGAATGATCTGACACTTGAACAAGGAGGACAGCAAGGATCAAACCCTTGAGCTGGGTCCCTGGCATTCCTGTTCGGCAGCGCAAACACATTCCAACACAAGCAGACAGTAGCCCTAGCCTCTGTTTCTCATTCTGCAGCTCAGATTCCCAGCACAGGGGCATTGTTCTTAGCTGTGCAGCAGCACTTATTTCTCTCATCCCAATTTAGCTCAGATAAGAGGGGAAAAGCAAACCCCCCAATTCTTTTGTTGCTGATTGAGAGATTTCACTGCTGTTGGTTTAGGTACATGCAGTTTGTAAGTGTGCAAGAGCTAAAGCAATTCAAAGGTAGCACACGCAGAGTGAGCCCAGGCTGTTTTCATCCCTGGACTGCTTACCCATTCAAACGCCTTCAAAGGCACCTAGCACTTCCCCTGGACTCTGTGGGGAAGCGAGAATCTGACTTAAGGGGACTAACTCAGCAGCCCCCGGGTTGGGTGGCAGTTCATTTGAAGGCTGGGAATTTTGTTTGCATGAAGGTGTTGGTTTAATCTCAATGATTAGAAAAAGTTTGTGGTGACTCACATCAAAGAATCTGAAGAAACAAAAGAGAGGATGCAAGTTTCACTACCTAAAAAGATTAAATAGCGTTATAGTGTGAGTTGTTGCAGTCCTTCAGGGGAGGGTTGATAACATGACATAAACCAAATAGATGTTTGAATATTTAATGATATAAAGCCATAATAGTTTCATTACATTGTGTCACTTCAGAAATATACTTAGGAGTGATTACTTTTTATCATTACACTAGTAATTTAGTATATTAAGTCAAATATTCCATTATGAGGAAAGCACTCTTAGGGAGCTTCTGGCCATGCAGCCTGCATGACAGAAACACACAAACTGCCCCTAATGTACAGCTACATTTTGATTTCTGCCACTCTCATGTGGCCTGTGCAAAGTGGTGCTCAAAGAAAAGATTTCTAGAAAAGTTTATTCCAATGGCACAGCTTTGATTCTTCCCCCCTTCCGTGACAGACTCACCTGTGCCTTTACTGAACCAGGCCACTGACTTGGCCACCAGGACACAATCTGTTATTTGTCTTTCAGCAGCATTTTATTCAACCAGCAGCTCCTTTTTTCTGTGAATGAGGGGTTTTGCAAACATAGGTGTGCAGGAAGACAGCGTGCCAGACTCTGTGCAGTGCTGTTCCATGAGCTGTTGGATGCAACATGGAGGCAATCCAAAAATCCAACCAGTATCCAGCATCATAAAACCAGCTTACACTTCTGAACGGAAACTCAGTGAAGAGTAATGAATTACAAGCTTCCTATGGGCTGCGCGCACTGCAGAGGAAATCCAGATGATACAGGTGTGATTAGATTAGATTAGGTCAGATTAGATAACTAATTAGTCTCTAGGCCACAATAGTTTAACTTCGATTATTCATATCAGCCACAGGATATTCTTTACTGAAAAAATAAAGATTTACACCAAGGGGTTTCCTTCCTCAGAAGTTTTAACTGAGACAGACAGAAGCCATCATAGACAGCAGAGTAGTGGTGGAGGAGGTGGGGGTTAAATCCTTCTTACAACCTCCATCTTCAGGAAACCACTCATGACCCAATTTTTGTCTTCCTGTTCACAAAGGGCAGTCAGGACATCCTTTGTTAATGGAGTTTTAGGCTTAGGCACTAAACTAGTAATCAAAGCTGCTACTAAAACATCCACTGTTCCCAGTAAGGAAAAAAAAAGGATATAAAATATATTATTTATTCTAAAAGTGACTGACAACACCCAGAGGCAGAAAAACAGCAGGGTACAGCTGCTTTTAGAGGCACACCATCTGCTACTGGAATAAACATTTTTACTTGCTCTCTGCAGTTTAAATCACAAGTTTTAAATCTCACAAGAACCACTGTAAGGCAAAAAGTGTGCAGAGGAGCTAGTTCAAAGTCTCCTGCATTTAGAGGGTTATTAATACCCAAGTGGTGGAGAGGGAAGGGGCAAGAAGGAATGGCATGGACCAAACCTGAATCTTGACACTGTCATTTTACTTTCTGGAGCATTTAAAAGAGGACAGATGGATGTAGCTGTTTCTAGAAAGAGTGTAGTGATGAAGAGGCTGAAGATGGACTTTTTTCCGTAAGGCCTAAATTGGAATTCAGCCCATCTTTTGAAAATGGCAAAGTACAGCAGGAGCAGTGCCACTAAAACGTAAGTAGAACTGAGCTGGGCAGTTCAGAAACACATCTTACAACGGGAAGATAGAACTGAAAAGTTCAAATGTGCTGAGACCGCGGCCAACTTGTAGATAGTAAATTACATAGTGGATAAGCTATTTATCATGTGCTGACATTTTCTGAACAGTTTTTAAAGGTTAAACAGATTTTGAACCAATTCATGTTGCTCTGACAATTTTATGAGAACAAAAATTAAAAGAGCAGAATTATAACCACTGTCTGAAATGTTTTCTCAGGGTTTAGCATCAGACCACATGTATTGCACTACGGCAACACGTGACTGTTCCTGGAACCTTCAGACGCTTATGCTGCTGTAGTTCACAAAATTGATTTTATTTTAATAACCAAGAAGGATTGATAGGCATTTTATTAAACACTTTAGAAGACAACAACAGATTCACTGCAGCAAGTAATTTTTAAATACAAAAGGGGAATTAGTAAAAAGTTAGGTATATATCCAACATGAAACATGAACATGTGGCTTTCAGGAGCTTTGAATTTTAAAGACGGAGAACTCTACTTACATCAAACAGTTCAAACACATCCACATCACAAAATCTTAGTATTGCACTATAGCTCCTTGTCCAACACACAACGCAAAATGTGCACCTGCACTACCTACATATAAAGCACCATCAGCAAAACATCAGCATAGCCAGACAGAATCTAGGACAGGTCAGAGGGATCGTAGGCTTGGTGGCAGAAGTATGGCAGTAGAATTCAGCAGTTTGGACCACCAGTGTCCAACATAAGCCCTGTTTTGTGCTGGTAATGCAAAAGACATTAAGATTGCAGCAGTGCTGCTGTCCTGTGCAGAGGTAGGATAAAACTATGGTTTTAAAGAACTCTTTTAAAATAAGGCTTGTCTTAGCTGGAAGTCATAAAAAATCTGAAGAGTTCTTGTAATACGAGCCCTAAGTGTAGCACAGCAGCACTTTCAGATCCACTTGTTCAACAGCAGCTGCCGGATTCAAGTAGGCGCACAATCTCTGAACTGCTGCAGCACACAGAGTTCTGTGCAAAACTGGTAACACCGACCACTCCTGTTTGCCCCTCGTCCACAGCCATGTGGAGAATGCTAGCAGACGAGAGCACAAAAGTGGGTGACGCAAACGAACTGGAAAATGGAAGTCCTAGGGAACTGGAAGCCCTACCTAGCTATAAAAGAAGTCCTCCTTTGTTTAAAAAGCCCTCTTGGAAGAGGTGACAGGCAAATCATTTCACTTACATGGACGATACAGAAAAATAAGTCAGTATATCACATTTGTGAAAGATATACACTGCCACTGCAGTGCTTCACCCCCACCAACCTCACATTACATCTAATATTTCAAGACAAAGGTAATTTTAATACTCAGTGAAGGCTGAAGTCTTGGGCAGGAAGGACAACATTAAAGCTGAATTCTACTCTCCCTGCATGGTCCCGTAACAAACCATGACAGTTTTCCAATGTACAAACGCTCCCCCTTATTTTGTCTGTTCCAATACACTTAAGCATCTTTTCTTTAATTAAAATATAGTCACAATGTGTGTGTGGGAGAACAACCTTTCATAGTATTTTCATCTACTTCACCTTGGCTGTTGGGTGCTTGGCTCCGCTGAGGCATTTGGGTGCTACTGTAATACAAGTTACTTTGTCTTCTCAAGTGTGGTTTGGAAAACAGCACAACTAATATTGCATTTGATACCACAAACATGTTGAGAAAAATTCCACACATAAAACCATCATGAAACAACTTCGACAAACCATTACAAAAATAGAGCCAACTTCACTGATCTTCAGTTCCAAACTCCAAGGCAGATTTGTTAGACACTAAGACCAAAACAACTGAGAGAAATTAAACCAACACTTAGCTTACACATCATTACATTTTGTAAAAAAAAGTGTTAAGAAAGACATTATTAATTTATTAATACATAGAAAATTCAAAATCCCTAATATTTACAGTACCTTCATAGCACTAAAACTGTTTGTAGTTTCTTTTCCACCAGTGTCAAGTACTCAATCCCAGACATGAATGTTGGGATGACTAACCAAGACATTTCAGGCTGAACAGAGGAACCTCTATTTTTCCCATGAAGACACAGCCAGTATCAGTGGCAGCCACCACGTGGGACAGATTAACCAGATTCACTAGACAACCCCACCCCCGCCCCTCCCTTCCAGGGCACAGAGCCCAAAGTCACCTCACTTAAACCCCAGAACTTAGACGCCCACTGCTGCAGAGCAACACTTCAGAATGCAACGTGGCCATATCTTTTTGCTGCCTGCAGGGTTATGTTTCCCATCCCTGTACAGCATGGAGCGAGCTCTGTCCAGCTGCCAGCTTCAACTGCATTCAATGCACATCACTTGTTCCTCACGACAGAACTTTTTTTTATTCTTGTTCCTCCTTGTGTGTGGTTTGATTTTTTTTAATAAATAAAGGAAGCATACAACATGCTTTTTCAGGCACATGACTCCTGATTATTATAAAACAAGAAGTCTGTAAACCAGTTTGGCCTCTGGGGAACTGTCAGGCGATTGAGAACAGCTGCATTCAAAGAGCAGCACCTTGCACTGAGCGCAGCAGAGGCAGAGGAGGAGTCTTCCCACAGAACAGGGCTCCTGCAGCTGGGAAGCATCAGCATGAGGAATCTATAAGTCTTTGGCGAAGTCTCTTGTCTTCTCTCGTATTCACACTGCCACTTGCATCACGGTCTGTCAGAACTGAAGAGAAAGGAAAGCTTCAGAAGAGAAGGGGCCATCAAAGCACTCGACACCTTCTGGTGTGCAGAGGAACTGCCACCATGCCCGTGCTGCCTCCACTGTCCCCACGCCCGGCAGCAGGGTGCCCTGCACATCTCTCTCCCAGAAACAGCAGGTACCACCGGTTTGTTAACGCAGCCCCTAATCAAAACATGCCGGCACCACAAGGGACAGAGGAAAAGATGATGAGCTGTGGACGAAGCTTTGCTGATGGGTGGTGGAGCCTGCAGCTGTCCCCAGGCAGAAGGAGAGGGGCTGCACCAGCCAGAGTTGGTCATGAAAACAGCAGGGGTTTTTTTGCATTTCTGCAATGCATTTTAACAGAGCTTCAAGAGTGAGTTTGTTCTGCTCTGGACAAAAATAAGTCTTTGAAGGGTTTTTGTGAGATGAGAAGAATCTCAAAAATTCTGCTTTCAGATAAAAATGAGTCAGATTTTCTATTTTCAGCTCCTTGAGCCCAGGCCTCCACCTTAGGCTCTTATATTTTACTTCCAAACCCACCTGTCATTTCAAAAACAGACCAATTTGAGAGGAAAACTATAAGCTGTGAGAATTACTCCAAGCTGCTGCACAAGAGCTGACTGCCAAGAGGGCTTCTTCTGGTTCAAAAATAATTATGCTTGCTTGTTCTGAATTCTGCTGTTGTGTAAGTTGACTTCTCCAAATCTCAGCCTACCACAATTGCTTCACCAAAGTACAGAGAAACAGATAACCCCTGGGTACTGATGCTTCTTTTTTATTAATTAGAGAGCATAGCTTTCTGAAGAGAAAATAGATTTATTCTTTTCCTACCTTTGAAACAGCTCTTTAACTTGCTCTCAGCATTGTGCTCACGTACTCAGGCAAGCTTCTAAATGTTTTAAAGCATCATCACTTTTGGTTTATACCTCTCCCTGGATATTTGGCTTCTCTAATTCTGCACTTGAGGAAGGAACTGGTTTCACAATTAAGATACGCCACATTTTTCAGAACAGAATCCTAGACTGTATCTTATATAAGAGTGATTGCTCAAGCTGATCATGTCTGCAGACTGATGGGATATACAGAGAACCATTGCATCAATCCAGATTGACTCGGACCTTTTTGGCAAAAATCACTTTACAGTCAGTCTTCCTTGCTCTCTCTGAAAGAGGGAACAGGAGTGTGTTCACTGGCACCAGTTCCCCTTCCCTTCTTTTGTCACTTTCCGTTCCTCTGCCAGCAGCATTTCTGAGCATCAGATTTATTTTTACGTTCACCCAAGACTTCTGCCAAAGCCTGAATAGAAGCAGAAGCAGCAGTTACTACACTTTGGAGCTAATGTCTCAAAAAAAGTCCTGAAACCACCAGCTTTCTCACCGGAGCTTCTTCAAGCACAATCTACTGCAGACCAACCTAAAGCTCTCCCTACTGTGCAGGGGGTCTTAAGCAGTAAAAATTCAAGCAGCTGACGCCTCTTAGTGCCAGAGCAGAGATGTCAGCAAGGACCACCAACGTAAGAGAGAGGCACTTCAGGGTTTAGCTGTGCCACTGCCTTACACCACCACCATCTTCTGAGGTTGTAGCACCTACACAGCAGGCAACACAGCAAGGGCTAAGCAGGTCCATTATCTTATGGGATATACTAATGAGTTTTTGGTAGGAATACACATTTAGATCAGCTTACCTTGTAACTCTGTCGCATCTTTTTCCAGCTCTTCCGTAGTTGTTTGTTCAGGCTTCTCCAACTCAGCAGTGCCAGGCTTCCCATCTATGGTATCAGTCTTAATAGTACCAAGGTTTACCAAAAGCTGCATGACATCAAACTTCTCAGAAACTGCAATGTTCTCCAGCACTTTAAGGCATTTAAATGATTTAAGCTCACTCACATTTTCCTCAAGAAAGAGGAGGTAAAGGCTTAAGTCATCAAAATGGTTTGACTTAAGTTTCAGAACATCGAAAGTTGGCAAGATTTCATACACTTTGAGAATACCTGAATTCCACCTCCATGGAACAAACATTGCATACACTACCAGGGGCATCACCAGCAGATACACTATCAGGTTAATATAGCTGAGCACCTTGAAGACACCAACAGCAATAAGCTTGCACTGAACCACTTCTGGAACAGTTGTGTCATTCTTTAAGATCCCAGTCTTTATAGTGCAGAGAAACTCATCACTCAAAGAGGAGAGACTAATGTAGTAGCCCAGATAGAGGCATGCAATGAAAATAATTACTAGTGTGAGCAAACGACACGTAATGTATTTAATTATTAAGCACTTGGAATTCTTTTTCGTCTTCAGGTACTGCTCCACAATTGGGTATTTAAAGTAGCTTTCAGATATTTCCCACAAACTGAAAAAGAGAGAAGAAAACACCAAATCACATAGATCAGATGCTGCAGCATTCACCTACCTCAAGTATCAACAAAACCTATCTCTAAAAGAGATACAAGATTGGAAACCTTCTTAAAATCATAGAATCACAATATGACTTGCATTAGAAGGGTTCTTTAAACATCATCTATTTCCAACCAATCCCTGTGCTCTGCTGTGGGCAGGGACACCTTCCACTAGACCAGGTTGCCCAAAGCCCCACCTAACCTGGCCCTGAGCACTTCCAGGGATGGGGCATCCACAACTTCCCTGAACAACCTGTGCCAGCCTCACCACCCTCACAGGGGAGAATTTCTTCCTAATATCTAATCTAAACCTACTTTCTTTCAGTTTAAAGCCATTCCCCCTTGTCTTATCACTACATGCCCCTCTAAAAATTGCCTCTCCAGTTTTTTTGTATATCCCTTTTAGGTACTGGAAGGTGCTTTAAGGTCTCCCTGGACCTTTCTCTTCTCCAGGCTGATCAGCCCCAGCTTTCTCAGCCTGTATCTGTAGGAGAGGTGTTCCATCCCTCTAATCATCTTGATAATCCTCCTCTGAACCCACTCCAACATGTTCACATCCTCTTATTGAGGTAAATCAAGGGCAGTTTTACTGAAGTCAATAGAAAATCAATAGAATAGCAGATAAATGAAAATATCAACACTCCAAAACAGAAAAGTCGCTTAAGAAACAAAAGAATTCAAACACTGGAAAATGGAAAAAAAAGTATAGCACTCATAGCAACGAAATATTTTTGTCCTCTTCCAGTACAAAACAGGTGCAGTAAGCAAATCCATGTGGAAAAGCAGACTCCGCAAGCCCTTGTTCAATAATAGAACACTAGAAGGCTGTTTACTTCTTTTTACTTGTCAAGACCTAACTCCACATTTCAAAGAAGAGACCTAAGTCCCCGCTGCACCACTTGTACCCTCACATACAGAGAGAAACAGGCACCCTGACCTAGAAGAAAGCAGGAACTGGATCTGCTTGGAACAGTGCTCCAACTTGATCAGAGAGGGAGGGGGTCGCTTTTGTGGGTTTTGATGTTTGGGTTTTTTTAATCATTTTTTTCGATCAGAAGATTTCCAGACCTAAATCTTAAAGGACAGGAGATGACAAGTAACTTGACAGTGTGCAAGCGACTGTCAAGAACATTGAGAACTGAGGACTGCAGTATCTCTTTTCTTACACTGTGGTGGGCAAAACTACTTAACACCTACAGCAACTAACGAAATCAGAACATCTCAGGTAATAACTAATCTGAAGAGCTCATTACATGTTTTCTTTGAAAAAAGAAAATCATTAGTTCCAGCTCCAAGTGCCAAAGTAATAATTTCAGGTATCTTCTTTTTTTTTACCAAACTTAAAATTGTGTCAGGTCACCATGCAAACCTTTGCAAAAAATTTCTAAGTGAATACAGATGTCACATCTGTTAAGAACTTGAAGAAACGACCAGAGAAAGCCAGGCCCCAACATCTTACCTCTGTGTCAAGTTCTCATTAGCAGCTGGAATCAAGTCAGTAGGGTCCCTGGGGTCTCCACTTCGAATGCTATTAGCAGCTTTGATTGCCCTGTTATAGGCTTTGTCAAGTTCTTCCATAATAAATTTCAGGTCTGAGGAAAGGTGAGGTGCTGCAGTGAAGCGCCAGAACAAACATGGTAGATACAGCAGGATAGCAACAAGCAGAAGGATGTATGGGAAGAACTGCAGGGAGAAAAAAAAGCGCTGATTAGGCTTCACCTGTATAAGAAATAAGCCAGCCAATCATCGCCATCCCCCATAAGCATTAGGTTTCCTATAAGCCTATTAAATCCCTATAATTTTATTTAAATCTTTCTAGTAAAACACATTTTTGTGATTATTTGGGATATACAGGGAAGCAAAATCTCTTTTCAGACAGCTCCAGTAACCTTGCTGCTGCTTAGAGCTTCCCCCCACTGAAGGAAAAAAAAAGCATGCAGAATAAAGGTGCCATGATCCTGATAACATTTTCAATCCTGATAACAATTTCTGCATATGCAGAACTGCTGGAGCTGACATTGAGAAAGACAGCATTAACCTGGAGAAAAACAAATAGCAAAGCAAAGCAGCTATCAGAGAGGCTGACTGAAAGAAGAGGATACTGTCACCTAACTCTCCATCCCCGATGTGTCACTACTGTCCATAGCAACTAAAACACTCCAAACACCAGCAAAATCTCTCCTGCTTTCCATTAGCTGTCAGGAGGTCAATGAATAGAGCTGCTACAGCTCTGCCTCTGCCTGCAAACACACATCTGTTCAGAGTGCATGACATATAGTGACTGTAAAGGATGTGAGTGTGGCTGTAATACTTCAGGGTGTTCAAATATTTTCAGATAACACATAATGGAAATGAACACACAGCATCAGAATGGCCTGGTGTTAATGCAGCACTGAGAAGTCAGCCTTTACATGGTCCCCACTGCCTAGGGAAAGGGCTGAAGCAGGTATAAAACACAAGTTTGAAGTTTTTCCATCTTTCTTCTACTCATCAACAAGCAGTTTTTGTCATAACTCTAGCTCCTTCCAGCTGAAGGAAATATGGTGTTTTCTATCTAATCTGACATTACATTCAAAGTATAAAATCATACATAACAGTACCCTTACAGAGACATGATGTAAGGCCTGGTTAGACAACAGTTAGTTAATCAAATGTACTGCAAATTTGGCCAACCTCTAACTCATTACATTCAGCTTTTGATAGCAAGCACACTTAACTCAAATCTAGCATCAGCTCCTAAGGAAATTTAAATTAGTTGAGGTGAACAAACATGAAACAGATGCAAGACATCACAAGTATTACAGCCATGTGCACATGCACATTCATTGGCAAAGCCAGTGGAGATTTTTAGAGGAAGCTTGAACTGAAGTCATTAATCAGTGCAAGTGGAAAAGCTACACGTACATTTGCAGATATTTAACAAGATGAAAATCTGGACCTAATATTACCATGTTAACTTGTGTTTGCATTAATCAAGAGAGATTAAAATTTTGCATGCACAAAGTAAGTAATTTGATGTTATGGAACATTTTATTCAGGAAAATTACTTCTAATATCACCTACCATGAAAGCAAAATCCTGCGTTATTATTGGCAGTAGGAAGGCATATGATGTATTAGATCTTAAATGACTGACTGCCCCTACCCACAGCAGCCCATAAAAACTGTGCAGAGCTCTGCCCTCACTACTGCCTCTCTTTCCTTTTTGCACACAAGAGATAATGTCAGATCATCTTCCTTCTTCCAGATCTAGCCTTTCCAATTGAGATGTAAAGCTCTGGCATGTCCAGCAGGTTTTGGACATCTCATCAACAGCACAAGAATTTGCTCTTCTTATTTATCACTGTGGACAATACCACCAGGTCTCACAGGTCTGAGTCCTGATGCCTTAGTTTCCCCAAAACTTCATGGTTTCATGTCCAGGCTCTATCAGTCCTCTGAATTCTGTATGATGTAGAAATAGAAACGATCTGTCTTCAAGCCCATCTTAAACTTATCTAAGCTCCTCTAAGCTGCTGCAACACATTTTCCACAGGTCCTAACAAATGCTTAAGATTGCCTGTATAGCTGCAAAGCCTGTTTGACTTCACTTACACCTGTGTCCTACACCTCTGAGCCACCTTCCACTGGTGCCAGGTGGGGAAAGAAACAACAAAGACACATCTGATTTAGTAAGGAGCAACCAAAGCTCCTTACATTGGTTTACACCGCTTGGCTTTAGTACTCACTCATTTCAAATTTTACAGGCATAAGAAGATTTACGAATTTCCTTTCTGACCCTCAAAACTGGAAATGCCATCAGCAGTATCCCGTATAATCCTAGAGATCTCTTTACCCTAAGTCCTATAAGACATGTGGTAAGAGGCAAGCTAGTTGTCACTCTGAAGCTACAGCCCCAAACCTCCACTGTCCCATTTCTTCCTTTATAACTTAAAGGAATTGTGCACTTGTGTAGCACATTGGCATCAGCCCTCTTGCTCTGTCCCAGATGTCCTCCAATGTCCCCCTCTAGCCTGCCTTGTTAGGCTGTTGCCTTAAAAAAAACAGCCTCTGCATCTTGCCTTGCACCTCCTCCTCTCCCCAGCTCCTTCACCACTGCCTCCTCACCTAGAAGCTTCACACTGCTGGGGAAAAGGCACATTTGTCACGCATTTGCTGGGCTGCCCCTCGCCACGCTCTCATCGCTCCCAAAGCTGCAGCTTATGGCAGCATAAGCAAACACTGTGCAACTCTTTTCTGAATGGTCTCAAAACCAGAGCAGCAGCATGATCATTAGTCCAGCTCTTTTTGTTTGCAAACAAAAGCCTGTATTTGTCAGCTCTTCCACAGCACTTGATGCACAACTCCATCCTTCTCAGATCCTGGCTCTTCTAAAAATGAAAGATACGCTTGTTCTACTCATTAACAGTAGGCTGAGATAACCAACAAATTGTTTTGAATCATTAAAATTTAAGGCCTTGAATGACAGGGAGAAGTGAAAATGCAAAGTCATCTGGCATGAGTCCTAGGTCTCAGAGCAACAGACTTGGGTCGTCCAGCTCATCTGACTACATTTTACAGTCCCACATAATGACTTCCCATTTTAAGAAGAGGACTCTGGTATTTGTGCACAGACGACCATGTGCCATCCGCCTTTCTTTTATGGTTTATGGTTTTACAATTTATTTGCTCCCAAGGCGCCGAATACGCAAGGAGGAAACGCTACTTCTGTCTTGGGTAGTTTGTATTATTGAAGTAAAAGGAAGTGTCACAGATCCCAAGAACTGTATGGTCAAAGGTGTGCCAGAGAAAGGTACTGGCCTAGAAGTAAAACTCAGTTTTTCCTTCACTGTGTAGTTATCAAGTTCTTTTTTGACATATTCAGTATGAGACTGACAAAACAGGTGGTGTGAGCAGGAGGGACTCAAACTGCAGTGACCGACATGCTTTCTGCTAAGTATTGCTGAGCTCCTGAAAGCTAAGGATGGTGGAAGCAGGTTCTCCTGCCTTGCTTGCCCCTTAGTCTGATGGCACACTGCGGGGGACAGCAGGCTCCCAAGGAAGCAGAGCACTGGGAAGCCAGGAGGCTGCCCCTTGTTCTGTATGGCTGCAGGTCACGTCACCTGACAAGCCTTTGAGCCCTGTGCACATTCCAGGCCAGTTAAGTGAGTGAGTTTGTTAGTACTCAGCTACTGTTCAGCAAGAACATGGGTATGGGTAGAGAAGAAGAGGCGTTTGAGCAGTCCATTTGCAGAAACACATAAGGTGTTGGAATCACAAAACTGTCCTTCGAAGATGCATAAGCACGACACTCTCCTGAAGGTGAAGGATAAAATCAGACTAAAGCACAAAATAGTCTGCAATCACCAGCTTCAACTGTGCTGAGATGAAGTAAATACACAGCACATAAGTTAAAAGGGCATTTAAAATAACAGCTTTGTAACTTCAAATATGCTTTTATCATGCAAAAAAAATACAGCTGGAATTGGTGGAGTGACGCAAAAGGCATTTTCAAGGATCTAATCTACAGAAAGCTTGCCAGGGTCTGGATAAAAATGGTTGGAAGAAGGTGAAAATAACATTAATGGCATTTAGAAAACGACAGCTTTCTAATTTTATTGTATATTCAGTCTTTATTTCCTCTGGGCAAACACAGTACAAGTGACTGAAAGCATTCTGACCTCCACCTACCTGACCACGGTCAAAGAGTAACTTTAAGTACAATAGTACAAAACTTTAGCTGCACAGGTCTGGATAACAGCTTTGAGAAAATTAATTGGCAGACAATATTCAACAAAGAATGAAGCACTGAAGTGCCTTCACTTACTTGACATTAAAATACATGAACATGGTGAGATGTCTCCCTCTTCAGTTCCAATTTTGGAAAGAGGCAAAGCAAAAGCATTAGTCCCCAAACAGGCTGATGACAGTAATTACATGTTTCCAGAAGCAAAGGCATTAAATTCCCTCTGGATATGACCCTATTCCTGTTTGCAGCAATGGGAGGTGTCTCATTGGTGTTCAGGAGAAGCAGCTATAAATGACTCATCATTCTGATTGAGATCCTATCCTGTCTCCAAACCTGCAAGTGAATCTCAAACCCTGTGTGACCTATATCCCACCTGTTAGATACTTTTTGTTTTGATATAGCTTCAAAACTTTACTTCTCCAGTTTCAATTAGTTCAAGCCATGATCACCAGTGGAGGTTGTGATGGCTGCATCCAGTTCATTCTGGACTTCGGGGGACACATGGCAACGTGGTAGTCAAGGGCTGCCTGGAACAGCGACCCAGACCTCTTGCTGGTGTACAAATATGACCACAAGTCGATCACCACACTCCACAAGCAGTGGGCAGCCCAGGGCCTGTTAAGCTTACCTGCATGGCTGCAGGCTGCATGCCAGGTTCTGCTCTTGAGCAGGGACACCTCTCAAGGTTACTCCTCAAGGCTGAGAGATTCCTTGCTGTAACACTGTCTGTAAGCGATTAGTAGCATGCTAAACCTTGAAATCTGAGCTAAGTGATATAAAGGATTGACAGTGCACATATAATCCTTTAGACATAAACTGTTGACAAGTCTGGGACTTAGGTTCAAACCTAGCCACACCTGAATTTCCCTCTGAGAAGGAGTTTAGAACACAAAGGAGTCCTTTGTGAACCTCATGAGCCAACAGGAGGGTCTCCCTAACAATTCTCATTCTATCCTCCATGCACTAAATAATGAAGTGTATCTTCCCACCACATCTTGTTAAACCACTGTCATATTTACCATTGAACTGTGTCAACTCACCATTTTATATCAACACATTGTTGCTTCTCTCTTATGAGTGAAGTGGATGACTCCATCTGCAAAAGACTGAAGTAGCTCCAGCACTACACTTTCAAAGAATTATTTATAAATGCATCTGCATATGAGTTTCCTTGCTCTGACATCCCTTAATCTCTCTGAGTAGGGTTTACAGGTGAAACATGAGGAGCCCTCAGTCAACTAAGAAATTGTACGAACAGTGAGTAACTAGAACCAGGTAACAATCATGATTATAACTGTACCATCAATATAATGAATAACCTCAAGGTTTGTTTTTGTGTATTCACAGACAAGTGATGCAAAGAACAACTCAAGGGTTCATGGTAAATCTTTCTTCTTTTACAAAAAGTGAGGGTTTTCAACAATGTAATTTCACTTCATGCATACAAAGACTGCAGACCCACTCTCTGTATGCAATGCTTTCAGCAGGTGCCAAAGCACATGTCCTACACTTTGAGAGATGTGAGCAAGACATCTGACCTCTCCTGGCTGTGCCACATGTGAAGACCTCTTCTTTCAGTCAGATAAATTGTTTGCCTGCACTTCATACGTGTACAAATCCCCTTCTTCTGAACAACCCTTTACCTCTTTTTTGCTTACCTTTATCTTCTTCTTTGCTTCTCCCCAGTGAATAGCAGACTAGAAAATAGAGTAATTTAAAAAATCCCAAGAAGACTCTTGATCATAGGCAGCTCCCTCCTATCAATCCAAATTTCAGGGCTATAAAGTGGTCATCACTCAGTGTTCAACCACCCCTGAATTTGCCTGGTTGCTATCAAGAGCCAGTAAGATGATGCTCACAGTTCTCCTGCTTGAGTTTATATAAATTTCTCTGTGCACTGTGGATTAAAAAGGCTTCACAGTGCAGTCTCCTCTCCTCCTCCACTAGACTGCAAGGACTGCCCACACACAATGGCCAAAAGCTTCTCTTCTCCTTCCAGTTAAGGATCAAGACAAGTTTTACCAAAATAACTTGTCAGGTGGAGCATTGATCTTTAGAGACAATAAGCAAACTATCTGCACAGGACGGGCAAATACAAAACTACTCCATCCCCTATCACCACTGTCTGTCTCTACCACTCACCTCTAGAAACCAATATCTCTGTTCTGACACTTCAGACAGACACAAGAAGCCTCTTAAGGGAATTAAACCCATAAGAAAAAATCCCATAAGAAAACAGAGGCAATGAAAGAGTGAAGCCTGACCAAACTAAGTTTCATCAATGACAAACCTGAAGAGGACTCTTGTCAGAGGACTCAACTATATAATCATTTTGACAGCTCTTTCACTGACAAAGAGGAGGAAATCTTCGCATTAAACTAAGAATGCAGGCAGGACCTACCACAGTCTCTTCTTTATATTTCTCTATCTGCAGGTATTTTGTTTACTGAATTGTGCATTTTAGTATACAACTCGTTTTGCTGAACTGGGTCGAATGACCAGTGTGAAGAGTTTCCAGGATCACTGGAAATTTCAGAACTCCTGTTATCCATGGAGAGAGGTCCTGAGCACCCTCTAGGACTGCATGGACCACTAGAGACTCAAGGAACCCAGAAGGTTGCAGTATGCTCCTTCTCAGCTTCCAAACTGATAAATTCAACCCCTGGGAGAGATCTCCTAGAGAAGAAAGGACAACCAGTAAAGGTGCCAAGCTTTGGGGAGAGCCCAGAACTGAAACTTACATTTTACTGTTCAAAAAACCAAAAATCGCAGAGCAAACGTGAACTCTGAAATAGGAGAGAGATGGTAAGGTTTCGGTTTGTTCTGTAATGCAACCTGGGTTTGATAATCCTTCAGAGCAACCAGATGCTGAGAACAAAAGCAGTGCAGGTTCCTACAAGTTGGCTTCTTCACCGAAGAGCTACCTGCTCCTGCTTCCTCTCTGTACCACACTGAGCACTGCCCCAGGAGGCAGTACTTCTGACGGAGTACACAGAGCGTGCCAGAAGGAAATCCATCCATTTTAATCAGGAATGGGGCCTACAATCTCATCCCCCCAAAACCGTAATATAATGCCTCCTTAAGCATTTTTTAAGGAGTCTTCCAGCATGCCAATACAGTGAGATACTGAGTCAGAGTTTTGGAAAGAACCTGAGATGCCCTGCAAATGAAAACTCTGCTTCCCAGAAAGCAGAAAAAAAGTTTTAAGTGTTGTTTTAAGAAGAACTGGGTCGAATGATCTCTGCTGTCCCTCTGTGCGCATGCCTGTCCTTACACTGCAGAGTCAGATCTCCACTGACCTGAGCATAGGAAGTCTCCCTTTTCTCCTTAACATCACTGTGCTCCCAAAAGGCTCTGCTCCAGCCATTTTTAAAATTATTGTCTACCCAAAATCTGCAGAGCCATGAGCTTGTACATACTTTGCAGTGCAGGGCTGGGGAGACAACCCAAGTCTTCCTGCAGAAGGGATCCCAAGCCACCTAGCAGCTGTTGGCCATGGATGCAAAGAACAGCCTTCAGATACCACAGTGGGAACCAAAGTTCACTGTTAAACAGCTGTAACGCCACTCCTTCCCTACAAACTTGCAAAGCATGGAGGATGATGAACAACCAGAAGTATATTAGTTAATATTGACCTCCAAAGAGCATCTGTAGCTCCCAGTGTCTGGATCAGGAGGGTGGGTGGCTAATCATGGATCTAGGAGGCTAAGATGAGGCACCAGCCTCTGTTACAGCCTCTGGCTCAGCTGTTCAGACGCACTTCCCGCAGACAGTCTGCAGAATATTTACAAGGCAACATCATATACCATTAAGCTGCCATGGGAGGAACCGCAGCAACTTCTGATACAGCACTAGTCAGCAAATTAACATGGGTTACATTATAAAAGTATGAGTGCTTAAGCTATTTGTGGCTGGCAAACAAGCAGACTTAGTGCTATCAGCAGGTGACTATCACACAAAATTCAACAGAAAGAATTTGGGTAACCAGAGCTCACTCCCTCAAGAGAAAGGGGCAGCAAACTATCCAGGTTTGCAGGTGGAGTTTCCAGCCGTGCAAGCTACCTGCACTGTGAGATGTTCCAGCAGCTTCGACTGGCCTCTGCAGAAGGTCTGGCTGAAGTGAAGTGGAGCCCTAACTGTGCAAGGAAGAGTTCAGGCTAGAAACCAACAAGTCTGGCTTTATTATCCATGAAACACACGCCTATTGGGTCAAGGTTCTCAGCGGAGCTAACTGGAGAAGCCAACAGTAAATCCTCAGTTAATGATTTGAATCAGCAAACAAATCAGAGACAGCCTTGAATAGTCTCTCAGAGAAAATACCATCAGATGACTGTATAATAAAACCTGAGGCTCAGGATACAGGAGCAAAAGCCAGCAATACAGGTGCTGCAGGTCTCATACCTGAGCTCCCTCTAGCACCAGGTCCTCCTCTGCTCCCAGATGCAAGGGGTTTATTTGCTGGGGCAAGGAATAAAAGGGCTGAGGAAGGCAGAACACAAATTTGCAGAGCCCAACAAGCATTTCTGCCTTTGGCATCAGCACTGCTCAAGCAGGCCGAAGCTGCCTCTCCAGCTGAGTCGGCTCCAGGCACTGGCATGGCATTAACACAGTATGTAACTCCTGCCAAACCTCAGCTAACTGCTTTGAGCCAGCTCAAGTATCTTAAAACCTACTGCATTTCTAACCCATAAAATAAGACTCTTTCTGTGCATTCAGTATGACACTGCTTTACCTGAAGCAGTGAAAGCTAGCTCACAGTTTGCCTGTGGACATGCAGGAGAGCATGCTGAAGACAGGGGTGAAACCTGTTGGTACCAGTGATAAATTTCATCTCTCCCAAAATGTCTATCTGCCCTAAGTCTCTCCACATGCACAACTGGCCAAGAGTAACACAACAAAAATATAAACTGTTTATATTACCCTGTTTTCCTAAATTAAGCTTTTGATACAAGCATTAAGACAGTTGTTGTGTCCTGTATTCCAGTTTTAAAATAGTTCCTGGCTAAAGCCAGATGAAGCATTCACTCCAGGGCAACACAGCAACATTAACATTACTCTTGTGTCAGATAACTAGCAACCCTTTATTTAAAAGCAGAAAATACTCTCTCTAGTACTACCCTCTTTGGAAGTAAGGGAAAGAAAACATTCTAAAAATAGAGAGTCAAGTCAAAGGCAAGGACTACAGCAGAGCAGAGAAGCAAGAAAAGTGAGGCAAAGGTAGGTTTCTATGTGGGAATAACTTTGCCAGGAGATGGAGACCTATACATACTTTATGCAGCCACAGGGGTATGTTTTCTAAGTTGTTGTAGGACGGTTGCTTCTGCTGCACAGCTGCCCAGCAGTAGGAGTCCACATAAGCAGCTTGTCGCCAGGAGAAAGAGCTGGGTGCAAAACAGCTTATCTGAGCACCTGGGAAAACAAAGCAAAAGTTATTGCATCCTCAAAAGATTAAAAAAATAAGAAAACACGTTTAGGAAGAAAAGCACAGACTTAAGGTGTCACAGTATCCAAAGTTATCAGGTTAAGCGATCAGCCAAAGCACAGCAGTTCTGCAGGGACGAGCGCCCTGAGCTCCCACTGCACCCAAAGGCTGTAATTCCCACAGGGATCCATCTAAGGATGCCTCCTAAGGGTTGAGACAGCATATTAGAAGCACCTATCTTTTAGGCCTATTTCCGTAAGTTCTGTGGGGAACGTGACCTTAAAGACCTTTCTCACTTGCACTTAACTCAGGTTGGCCAAAGGGGAACTGACAGATACAAAGAGTGACCAGATGAGGCCTGAGGCAAAAAAATGCCACGACATACCATTGTGCCACAATTTCCCAAAAGCACAACCCACACCTCACACGTCTATTGTAACAAGATCTCAAACACCATTCTTGCAGCTCAGCAGTCCTTGCAATGATGGAAGGGCAGGTTTTCCCAGGAGGCTGCCACTTCTTCTGCCTCTGAGACTGCAAATTATTTTGAGGGGTTCAAGTCATATCTGTGAAAACTACGATTTCCTCCTATAACTTTTGGCAGAGAAGCTGTGGCCCCAGACACTTCCAAAGGGTGCCAGGCCTCTCCTCATCAGTGCAGTGATGTGCTGTGTCCAAGATTATGCATAACACTGTCATCCCCATTCATTCCTGGGGCCTCTCCAGCTGCTCAGGAGCTTCAAATTAAGATACAGGCCCTAACTGAGAGCAAGAGCAGCTTTTTGGCCAGCCTCAGCCTTAGGGTCAAATTCTGCTCTGACCAGTCACAGGCACCAGGTGACTCCTCCCACAGCACACCTCAACCAGAAGAGTGGTTATGGGACATGGAGTATCAGTGGCTCCTCAGATAATACCAGTAAAACTCGATGAGGGGGTTCAACTTTCTTTCTGAAGCTTTGACAGTGAAAGCAGCACCCCACAACACACATACATTTCCACCAGACTTTCATAAATGTTGCAACAGGACAGTCATTTCACCAAATAATTATACAGAGTGGAGATGGCTCTTCCATTAACGTTTCTTCTAAGAGCAACTGCCAACACTTTTGCCAATATCAAAAGACTAACGGGGGAAAATATTGCTATATTTTTCCCCTTAATATATTCATCAAAGTTATGCTAATGGCATTGCTGTGTGCTTTATGGGAATAAGTATTTAATATAAGACTGAATCATTTGCTGTGCCTTTTTTGCTAGTTTAGTTTTCAGAGAGTAAGAACTTCTTTTGGAAAAGGAGCCAACTGCATTTGCCTTGTAACTTGTATGGCCTCTTTAAAATGTAGCATAGTCAAAGGGCTTTATGAATAAAAGCCTTTCGTTATGAGTCACTACTATGATTATTTCTAGGGCTGTAGAATCATAAGGACATGGTTTGATCATCATGGTTTGACCTGCCACAAGCCTCCCTTATGGAAAACAAGTTACTGTTTATCAGAGCAGAGCTCATGTGATTTAGCAAAGTTGGCACCAGACAAGCACTTGCACTACCCCAAAGCTTCGGGAGTTTTTGTTTTCCAGATGATTTCCATTAGTTGTGGAAACCCAAGAAATAATAAATTGCAGAAAAAAAAACAAGGGGGGAAAGAAAGCAAAGAAAAAAGCATGCATTTAATGTTTGCTCTCCACTGGATAGGGCCCATTCATACACTGCTCTCATCATTTAACCAATCTCCTGCTGGTGGCTGTGCCCAGTGTGGAGCAGCAAACAAGTGATCCTTTCAAAGGAAGAGCAATGGAGTGTTCAGAAACATGCTTTGTCTTATTCACGTTTGTGTATCCACAAAAAGAAACACATTCCATGTGTTCATTCTCATTAATGGGTGGAACACCACTTAAAGTGATGGAGTGTTTAAAAGGCAGGAGTGAGGAAAAAGGCAGGCAGGCCCCTTCTCCAGAACTAGTGATGAAAAAGGCAGCCAGCCTCCTTCTCCAAAATGTCATGTGCACAACTTCATACCAGAATAGCTACAGCGATGCCAGGGCTGCAGCAGAGCAGTGAAAATCACCCACAGCTCCCAGTGTTTCAGCAGGGACACTGGAAATCTGACCTGGGAGCCAAGCACATAGAGCTCAACCTCAAGCAGGGAGACACTCCAGTCATTGTACTGGTTTTTAACTAACTGATTGCAGTCTTGTTTGTAAACACTTGCTAATTCAAATTACAACTTTGCCATAACAGTAGTAATGTTAAGACTTATAGAGGGAAGATGTTTTTGTGTATCATCCATACAAAACACAGATCATTAAATGCCTCAGAAAATGGTCACCATTTTCCATCTTTTTTTCCTTCCTTCCTTCTCTCCTCCAAAGGAGTAACAGTATATATAGAGGGATAATTTACTTTATGTTGGACTATTCTGGAGGAAGCTGAAAAGAAAATCTGTAGTTTCTATTAGAGAAATTTGGCACAGGGCTACATGCCTTCCACAGACCCGCTGTGCACACAGCTGTGCACAGGGCTAGTTTATGAGAGGCTAATAGTCCTCTGCTATCACAGAACAGCCTCCTGGCTGGGTGAATGAAGCCATTCCTGTCCTGTGCTCCCTCAAGTAATAGCTTGGGAAAGAGAAAAGCAGCAAACAAGGCCATAACAACAGGGAGATAAAGTATACAGCAAGAAGGATGAGGAACAACAAATGACTGCATTTGTTAAGCAGCTGTCACAACAGTCTTTGGCCAATTTACCATTACACTTGGCAATGCACTTTTTTTGTAATCATATTCTGATACTAAATTAGCTTTGGAGGGGAGCAATAGGGATTTGACTTATACTTTTGCAAACAAATTAGGATAAAAAAAATGCCATTTACAATGGCTGTCCTAAAAACCACCCAAAAGAGCTGCAGAAAACTAAGGCAGCAACAGGTGTGCAGCCACGTATGATGAAACGACACTTTTCCAAGAGTGCTAAGATTACCAGATGGAGCTGGTGGTTGGCAGCAGGAATTACCTGCAGGCATGCAATTGAGTGTAGAGTACAAGCCTGAGTCACTGCAGCCAGTGCACAGCAAGGACGAGCTGTCACCCCACCCAGCTGGGGCACGTCTTCATGGGTGCTTAGCCAACAAATTTCCAGCTGCTGCCTCCACAGCTGTACCAGGAATACTCTTTTTTTCCTGCAACTGGCTCTTCTGCAGCTCCTACGCAGGAAATCTGCATATGAGAAGAAACTCTCAGAACCCCAAGGAAATCTCAAATTGAAAGGAGAATCCCTCTTCAGTACTGGACTGCTTTGCTGGGTCTGAGGCAGGAGGAGCTGAGGGATCAGCACCCTCTGGCTGCATCCTTTACAGAAGAGAGGGTAAAGCCAGCAAACCGGACTGGTTTCCTCTTCAGTGGCTCAAAACCTCTCTGCTGACTTACACATCTAATTAAGAAACTGCAACTAACAGAGAGGACTTCCAAGAATCAATGTTAATCACAGGCTTAACTATTTTTCTTGAACCAAGATCAAATGATTGCAGTTGACAGGATTAACCCTTCAGTAGGGAATTATTTGGATTCCAATACACTGCAGTCACTGCAAAAAGATCTGCATACGCTTGGAGGAAAACCTGGACATTAATTATTACTATGATTTTCCACAAGGCAAAATGAACTTGCCACGATACCCAAACATCTGATTTAATCTAGCAAGAATTATGCTCTTCATAAAGAAATACCTAAACAAGAAAATCAAGGCACACATCATAGACAACGTACAGACAGCCAGGCACCATCCAACGCACATCCTCCTCACCAACATTAAAAAATATTTTAAAAAATGGAAAAAGAAATCCTATGCATACCAAAGAAGAAACAAATGTACATGTGGGTGCACAGGTGTACACATGTGCATTAAGAGCAGGCCTGAAGGAATGACCAAAGTGGAAGGTTGGGTGAAAGAGAATAGACACTCTGTTGAAGAAGGAACTATGGAGCAAATGCGTGCACTGGAGGAAAGAACCCCTTCCCAGAGGTACTTTGGCAATGGAGTACTAGCAGAATGAAAGCTCAGGTGATACAATGTTTAAGTGGAGGGGGTCAGAGAAATTAGCAGGTGTATTTCTCTGTGCATGGGGCTGCAAGTTACCCCCCAGAGAAGTCTCAAAACCATGCAGTGGGAAAAGAGCTGGGTACTTATCAAGTATTGCCTTCAGAGTGATAAGGTTTTTTGATTCATGGGGAAAAAGAATTGTGAATATTTCCACAACTGAGATTTAAGGAAAACAAAAAAAGTTTCCCTTCATCTGAAGGAGAAGCACTACAAAACAGTGGCAATGACCATCTAGCTTCACTGCCAACATGCGTGGTACCCCAAATTTCAGGCAACACCAGAGGCCCATGATTCTTTTTACATTTACTCTGGCAGCAAAAGCAGCTTACCATCATTTCCACAGGAAATGTAAAGCTGGCTCTATAGGAATTAAACACAAAAAAAATCTTACCAACAGCTGAAGATGCTCACCCAATGACAGTTTAGACTTGATATTAAAGCAAATGTTTGTACAAGTTTGTCCTGGCTGCCCAGGCAGGCCTGTGCCTGATGCTGGAACTTCTGCTCTTTCCTGAGCACTCCTTACGTGCCAAAGAGCAGCACAGCATATCCTGCTGGGATCTGCTCCTCTGCTGACAGTTCTCAGCCTGTCTGGCTGCTCTGGGCTCAGGCTACTCACACACTTGCTGTCTCCGTTCTTCATTAACGCCCTGGGCTCCACAGCATCCTGCTGAGATAAATGCAAGGTGTGCAAATGTCAACTATTAGCACACAGCCTGCTTCAGCAGCTCTGGGAGGGGTTCTTCCGGCTCTCAGCTAGCAGCTGCCATAGTAATAGTCTTTGGCTTAATTACACCCAACCCAACTTTAGCCCCCAGCTCTTACAAAGTCACAAGATAGGATTATTTCCCAAAAGCCTCCCCAGGAACTTGTGAACATGAAGGGAGAGGGACATCAGCAGGGAGGACCAGACAGGAGGTAGCAAGAGAGGAAAGGAGCCCAATCCAAGAGTTAAGACTGTTTTTTTCAGTGTATTTGTTGTGATTTAGTCTCACAATTGTGGGGTTTTTTCCCCTTTCTGTACATTTTATTCTCATGACTGCTTGAGATTCATGATTAACCTATATGGAGAGACACAGGCCCAGCTGGACAGGCAGTAAGGGGCACTGCAGATGGGCACTGCTGCCATCGTGGCACCCACAGGAGCTTCTGGGATGGAGCACCCAGAGCTCCCCACTAACACCCTTCACCCTGAGTTTTCCGCCAGCCAAAGCACCTCAAATCCCACAGGCAGCAAACTGCAAGGATGGAAACTAAAAAAAAACAAATTGGGCGAAAAAAGTGCCCAGAAATTAGATGGAAAATGAGCAGGGCAAGCAAGGATTGTCACCAGTGGGCAAGTCCAAAGTGGTTAGTGGGGACATTAACTCCGTGGTGTGTAGAAAGCACATCTTGCAATCCAAACAAAGCGAGTTCAGAAACTGGAATCTCAATCATGTCTCAGAGCTGTTCTTACTAATAACGGCACAGATAAAGTTCTATTAATTTGTGGCTCATACATTGCTATGGGTGCCCTTTCTTTCAGGGTCTTTTTTTCCCCTTTATAAGAAGAATTGGTGATTTAGCTATATTTAGATGGTTTCTGTTACCACACTACTTGACCACCTCCAGTACAATCTACCCAACAACTGCCAAATAATATGAGGAAATAATATCAAGCCATAATATAAGGAATATACATATACAACTCAATCCTACTGTTATTTCCATTTTCCCATTCCCAGTATATATAAAATTGCATAAAATATTGTAAAATTGAATTAAACAAGGTCTAGCTGCAAAGAGATAACAGGTGCAGAATTTCAAGCAGCAAAGATTCTCAGGGATAGCAGAGAACAGCTCAATCACTGCTAAGCACTACCAGAACCAGCTTAAAATCCTCACAAAACTAAAACTGACCATGGGTTTCTAAAATATAGCCAAAAGTAAACTCAGGTTAGTTATCCTTCTGCCCCTGAAAGATGCTGAAGTGAAGTGCTGGCACGAACCCCAGAGTCTCAGCACTGCTCGCTGGCTGCGTGCTGCAGCTGGGTATCCCACGCCTCCAGCAGAGAAATCCTCTGTGATTCAGCCAGAATCTCATTTATTTCCTGAAACTCCCATCAAAACTAAAAGTTACTTGGTGGCTTCAGAAAACTTCCATGGCCTTTGTAAACATTTTAATAATTTTGCACAATTAAGAGCGACCGCATGCGGGAGGAAAATTGCAGGTGTCTGACACCAGGCTGCAAGGGAACAGGAAAGCAGAGCAGGAAGGGGAGGTGACAGGATGAGGCGCCAAGAGAATCTGATGTGGGAAGAATGCAATTATCCCAACAGAAATAGGAGCTGAGCATTCATTTTTGGAAAGCGTGTTCAGTTTTTGTACTCTGAGGCACGTATTTCCACCAAACACTTTCACGTCCACCTCTGAGTTGCTCTTTTTCAGACCTAAAAATGGACCCTGACATTTTCCCTCTGTTTAGCACTCCTGAGGTTTTTCAGAGCATGATTACATCACAAATTGTTTAAAAACAAACCTTACTATCTATTTTATCGCTGGCTGAACACCACAGCTCAGACAACCAGGCATTTCCAGCCCCTGAAATCCTCAGCGTTCCCACAAAAGCCTTAATGGAAGCAGTTTTGGGCTGGCCCATAAGCAGCCAGCCTGTGGAGCTGCAAGGGCTGTGTGGGAAATAGGTGACAGCTGTCACAGCAGCATGGCTGATTTACTATCACTTTCTGTATGGACGCCACGTGGTGCAGTTGCACCCACGCCCGGAAATAACAATAATAAGTATTTCTCATACTTATTTGCATGTTTATTTTTCCACCAAAAAAGCTCAGTTTTCAACCCAATGTTTTCTTCTAACAGGTTCTCAGGATTATAAGCAAAAAGAAACACTAGCAAGATGCAGTTTTTTATTCTTGCCTTATGAATCTACTGCACTCACAGATTCAACTCGAAATAGTTTTAATATTGAAATAATTGAAAGATGAGAACTTAACTCATCTGAAAGAAAGGCACACTTTACCGAACTCTGCAGTTCAACTGTGTGTTTAATCTTTCTGTAAGGGAGGAAAACGAAAATAATAAATGAAATATTGGTACACAGGCACTGTTTCAAACTGGATCCAGCACTTTTAGAGTAGAAGTAGAAAGAAGAATTAAGGGGCCCACATACAAGCTAGTGTATGGAAATGCAAACCCGCTTTTTCACCACTTTAAGGGGAAGAAATGAGCACATACCAGTAGATCTAAAACTAAAAGAAGCAGGTTAGAGTACAGAAATATGGATGTACCCATCCAGTTTCTGGATGAACAGAGCTGCCACGGGGCTCAGATCTGGTCTCAGCATTCCCAGTCTGGTTGTCCTTCACTCCCCTGCGCAGTTATTGCAGGCCACAGTGATCTGCTTCAAACGCACATCTAGTGCAATAGGTGTGTGGCTGTTTGTAAATACAGCAACCTGGGGCATCTTATCTCTCAGGCAGTCTGGTATCAGACTAATGTTATTCATGATGGCTTTGCACAGATTCACCACTAATTCAAAGTCCCACTCCAGTTTCCACTGTCCTGACATTGACTTGACTCAATCCTGTAGATGATGGAGATCAGGTACACAACACTGAGTGCCAATAAACACGTACATGCAGTAAACTGAACTATTTCTTTGAAAGGCTGGAAATCCTGTGATTCACCCATCTCAAAATGGACACCACTGCTTATTGACCATTAAAATCTTCATCCATATAGAGCTATTCTTATAGAATAACAGAAAGGCTTGGGTTGGAAGGGACCTTAAAGATCATTTAGTTCCACTCCTCACGCCAAGGGCTGCTGCATGATCACTTCTGCAACCTGGGGAGGTGGGTAAATAAAAAGATAGTAAAATAATCATGAAACTTGGCCTTTTACCTGTAAAGCATAATTTCATCTACCGAGTCACGGCAGAAATTGAAAACGGACTGGAACAGCTGCAGGAGTGCAGAGAAGCAGTGCAAAGCTTGAGAGAGCTCTCGCACGGCCCGCCCCGTGGGTGACCAGCCCCACCGAGCCGCCTGCAGCGCGAAGGCAGAGCTCTGCCAGCCCTTCTCCGGGCCACCTGTCCCCGACAGCTGCTGAGACACCCAGATCCTACCGCCTGACACCCCGAGCGCCGGGAGCGGGCAGCTCCCGGGGCACATCCCGGCTGGCTGCCCCGGCCCGAACCGCGCTGGGAAACAAAGGGCGGCACGGCTTCAGCGCTGCCCATCGCTCCCACCACGGGAGAAGATGCGGCGGCTGGGCTGACAAGGCTCCTGCTCGGGAGGTGTTGGGGGAACGGCAGCGGCCAGGGAATGCCCCAGCGAGGAGGAGGGCGCGGGGAAGCCCGGCACACCTGGATGAGCCTGCTGCCAGGGATGCTCTCCGCGAAGGCTGTCTTCCGGGAAGGCAGCTTTCCTCCCCGCGGCCCAAAGGCGCCCTCAGCCCTGCCCCGAGCGGGAACCCGGCCGGCGGCTGAGCCCCGCCGAGCGCCGTGCTCCCGCCCGGAGCTCCCGGGAAGCTNNNNCCCGGGAAGCTCCGCCGCCCCCCGCCCCGCCGAGCCCTTTGTCCGCCGCGGGAGGCGCCGGGAAGCGGGAGAGCGAGGCTGCCGATGGAGGGAGTTACCGATGGAGACCTCCTGGGCGAAGGCGAGGGAGATGAGGAGCAGCGGCAGCCCCACGGCGATGCAGGTGACGATCTTGTCGAGCGCCAGCTCCAGCCGCAGCCCCTTGTAGCGCGTCTCCGGCGGCTCCTTCAGCAGGAAGTCGGAGAAGACGTACTCGGTGGCGATGTGCGCGATGGCCATGGCGGGCACGGCCCGGATCGGCTCGGCTCTGCACGGCTGGGCTCGGCCGGGCCCCGCCGGGGTGACCTGAGCTGTGCCGGGTTAGGTTAGGCTGGGCTGGGCTGGGCTGGGCTGGGCTCCGCCCGGCGCGGCTCGGGAACGCCCCCGCTGCCCGGCCCGGCCCCGCCCGGCGAGGGGAGCGGCGTGCTGCAGCTCGGGACAGGGACCCTGGGCAGTGCCCGGCCTTCCGGGGGTCACAGGGCCACGGGATGGCTTGAGTCGGAAGGGACTTTAAAGATCATCTAGTTCCAGCCCCGCTGCTGTGGGCAGGAACACCTTCCACCAGACCTGATTCAGCCTGGCCTTAAACGCCACCAGGGATGGGGTATCCACAGCTTCTCTGGGCATCCTGTGCCACCATCCTCACAGTAAAGAATCTCTTCATGAAATCTATTCTAAACCCACTCTCGTTCAGTTTAAAGCCATTCCCCTTTCTTCTATCACTGCATATCCTTGTAAAGTGTCATTCTGTCTTTTTTATAAGCCCCCTTAGGTACTAGAAGGCCGTAGTGAGGTCGGTCTAGAGCCTCATCTTCTCTGGGCTGAACAATCACAACTCTCTCAGTCTGTCTTCTAGGCAAGGTGCTCCAGCCCCTGCACAGAGCATCTTCGTGGCCTCCACTGGATGTGCTGTAGCATGTCCATGTCTTTCCAGTGTTGGGGGCCCCAGAGCTGGGCACAGCACTGCAGGTGGGGTGTCAAGAGAGCAAAGCAGAGGGGCAGAATCACTTCACTTGGCCTGCTGGCCACACTCTTTCTGATGCAGCCCATGATGAGGTTGGCTTTCTGCACTCTGAGCGCAGTTTGTTCATGTCCAGCTTTTCATCCATGAGAACCCCCAGTGAGGGGGGCTCTCAGTGGGTTCTCCCAGGCTGTACTCATGTCTGTGGTTGCCTCAACCCAGGTACAGTGTTTGAATGGAGACTTCTTGTGTCACAGTTTGTGCCCATCAGCTGAGGTCATCTCGCCAGGCAGTGCCAAGGACAACCTGACTCCATCCATGCTACGCTCCCATCAGCTGTTTGCATACACTAGGGAGAGCCCCTGAGGCACTTTCTCCAGTCTGATGAGCCCCAGCTGTCCCAGCACACACCTCCCCACCCCAGTCTGACAGATCCTCCAAGCCCCTAACCTACCTAGCACCATGTGCTGTGGCATTTTCCCCACCCAAAATGTTTGATCACTGCTTCTCAGGTCATTTTTGGAGGGAGTCCCTGGGGTGCCTTCACTTTTAATAACCTTTAATTTATTTGCCACTCTGTAATTTTCTTGTTGGTTTCTGGACCTCTGTGAGCTTGGAGTATCCTCAGCCTCCTCAGCCCAGGTGTCACAAGAGAAGTCACAGGTCCTCCCCATGAAGAGCCACCTCCTGTGCTGTGCTTTCAAGCAACACTCCCCCAGCTCATCGCTTTCTACAAAAGGGACAAACTATTCCCTTCTCCACTCAAATCCCCCTTTATAAAACTGCTATCCTATCTGCTTTCAATTGTCATTTCTATTTTTTCCAAGCCATAAGCCAAGGAAGTCATTCCTCATATACAAACTGTTCTACAACCCTGATTCCCTTTCTTGTTCTTTTTGTGCAGGCCTTGTGCTGCTGTGTCCTTTGCTAGATGAGGCCAGGAGATTTGACTCATGCTGTACACAAGATGCAGGTGCCCCAGACATTTATGTAATGGGCCTAAGTGGTTTTCTGTTTTGCTCTGTTCTTAATTTGTACTGATTCCTAATATTTGATTGCCTTTCTGTGCGCTAAAAAACACTGGAGCTAATGTTGTCATTAAAGTATTACAAATAAGATCCCATTTTGGAGATGCTTAGACAGCATGATACACATAAGGTTAGGATTGCTTTTTTCCACACGTAGTACTGTAAATGTATCAGTACTAAATTTTGTCATTTTTTTTCACTGATTTTTCATGCTACATGTGCTTAAGACTGTCACTCAACCTGTCCGCTCTATTTCACAACACTTAGATAAAATAGTGAAGTGCAAGGACAAGCATGTCCTACAAGTTATGCAGCACCCCATAAGTGACTTTCAACATGAAATCTGACCACTTTTCACCATCTTTTAACCAGTTTTTTAACCTCCATGGACTCCTCATCCCATGGTGATTTCAGTTCCTTACGAAGCTTTAACTGAAGACATTCTCAAAGATCTTATGGAAATGTAAGCAGGTTGTATTCATCCACATCTCTTACCTATGCACCAAGTCCTTCAAAAACCCTCCTAAGGCACGATTTTCTTTGGGGGAAAAAAAAGTATAAATTCTTCCACGTTCTTTTCTGTTCCTTTGGACACTTTCCTGGTTTTGTTTTTAGAACAGTTTCAGCCAGCTCCCGTTGTATGGCTGACAGAGCTGCTTAGTCCTCTGGAAAGTTTTTAAAGGTTGACCTTGTATTTGCCACCTTTCAAGCTTTTGGGTTTAGGACAGTTCCCAACTGCTACACCAGTTTATAATCCAGATTTTTCACACTTGAGGGCCTGTAGCACTCCGTGGAGGACATGCCTGCCTTGGTGGCTTGATCTGTTCATTTCGTTGCTTAACTCTTGTTCCTGTTGGTGCTTCAGCCCAACAGAGATGCTGTCCTTCAACACAGGCGTCAGGGCACAGCTGGCACAGGCTGCCTGCACCAGGCAGGCAGTGGTAAACTCATTGCTTTACGCTTTCTGTGATGTTTCATGATCTCTGGCAGGCTGTGTCACCTGGTCCGGCAGCAGTGACGTCCTGGGGCCCTTTGGAGCCTTCGTTCTGGTTTCACAGCCACTGTCCAGCCGAGGAGCAGGCCAGAGGAAATTAACTGTGCCAGAAGGTCCATTCAAATAGCTGGATCTTTTATTATCAATGTAATCACTTTGGCAAACTAGTTTCTACAGTCAAAAGATACTTATGACTCTGTTTCTGAAACATCGGGCACAATAGCTGGAAGTACCAAATAATTTCCTTTCTTAATAGTGCATGTTTAAGTGAAAAGCTTTAATTTGATATGTGTACAGAGAACAAAAGTTCTGCACAGACAGACAGTATTTTTGCACAGAACAGGAGACCCCAATTTTAATGTTTACAGAACAGGAAGATGAAAGGGTTTAGAGTATCTGTTTTTGCCAGCTCAGATGGAAGATTTTGAGAAGGAAATTTTGTTTGTTGCTGTCATGTAAATTCTATAAGGGCTCAGTCCTGCATTTCTACTTCATGTGTGTGCTTTCAAATGACTGAGGAAAACAAAGAAATTACTTAGAAACATCCAAGAAACTACAACATATTGTTTGACTGGACATCAATGCAGGACACGTTCAAGCTACAGTAAGAGTGTTGCACAGTAAAATTTCCTACCTTTGAACATACCTTAAAATACAGAAGTGGAAAAAAAAATAAAAAAAACCCCAGCAACTTGAATTTACATTCAAAATCAAATTTGTGTAAACAGTTTTACAAAGGTCTTTGTTCTGGAATTCCTCTGCAAGAGCTATAGCAGGCATGAGCAGGCAAGAATGAACACAATCTAACTAAAAATGAGCTATAAACATTCAAGTATCACTAAACATGGCCTGATTCTGTCTGTCTGCCTCACAGAGCACAAAGATCATCCTCCTGATGGCTTCATCACAGGTAGGGAGTGAGGTGCTGCTCAGTGCGAAGAAGAGGTACAGAATCAGGACTGTAACAAGCAGCAATTACAAAATCAATAAATCTCTTGGAGGTTGCTCAGGGCTAGATTTTTACAGATAAATAAAAGCTATTAGAAATTGACAGCAGGGGTACTGCTGAACCCATCAGGTGCTAAAATTTATTTGTAGGTCTTCAAAAATCTGTCCCCGGTGCAGTTTCCTCATTTAACAGGGAAAAAAAAAAGGGAGAATCACTTGAATTGTGGCAAATTCATTGAGCCAGACTTTGGGAAACTGCAGGGACTTGGAGATTAGCACCTACTCCTTCAGAAGCTGACAACTTAAGCCAGTCCCTGGTGGTGGTGGTTGTTTCCTAATGTGAACCCCGCGTTTCTGCCCAGAGCACATGGATGCCATGCTGCATGCTCCTTACTCCTGTGAAAACCCTATGGATGCCAAGAGGTGTGCTGCTCTGCTCAGCTGCCAGACTGGATCTTGGACAAAGCTCAGCTGAACCCCAGAGGAGTGGAAATGGTGATGGGTGGTACATGGCTCTTGGAGCTGAGCCCTACAGCTCATGTTCACTCTTGGGAGCACTGGCCATGGGGTAGGACTGTCAGCATATGCCCTGCTCCAGTTTTATTAGCAGCGTGTTGCCTGGCAGTATTAGGTTAATGGTTGGACTCAATGATCTTAGAGGTATTTTCCAACCTTAATGATTTTATGGTTCTATGTCGTGAAATCCAGCGAGTCTCTGTGAACGATATTAAAAGTGGGGATTTACAGAGAATCTGCCAGAAGTGCACTTTTATCATGCAGAGGCATGTAATGGATTCTATTTCCTTGGTGGGTGACGAAGCAGAAGAAGATTAATGCTGTTGACAGTAGAACAAGTCCAATGAAAAAAAAAGCTGCGAGTATCAGGCTGGCTTCTCCAGGACTCAAAGTTTTGCCGAAAAAATTGCCCACTTTGTTGTCATAACCTGTTAAAAGAGAGTCGTTAATGAGAAATCTGAGCATGAATCCGAATAGTTTTAAATGGCATTTAAAAAAATCCTTACCCTTTGCAGTGGTTCCATTTGTTGCAGTAGTTGTATTGTATGCTCCAGTTGTGTGTCCTCCTTCTGAAGGAACTTCCCACTCTTTTCTCTCTTCTCAAAGGGAAAAAAAAGCATAGTTAAATTGAAAGCCTTAATAATTTTTTTTCTCTTTTGAAAAAGTAGAGTTGACTTTATTTCATTATTTCTACCTTGTTGATCTGAACAGAAATTGTGGTTAGATTATCACAGCTCTTCCTTTTGGGCAGCTCCATGGGCAACATCCCCCTTCTCTGTAGGCATCTCTGTTACTCCACTACTTACTGTAGTGATGGGACAAGGAGTAAATTTTAAACTGAAAGAGGGTAGATTTAAATGGGATATAAGGAACATGTTTTTTATGATGAGGGTGGTGAGGCACTGGCACAGGTTGCCCAGAGAAGCTCTGGATGCCCCATCCCTGGAAGTGTTCAAGGCCAGGCTGGATGGAGCCTTGAACAACCTGGTCTGGTGGGAGATGTCCCTGTCCATGGCAGGGGGTTGGAACTGGATGATCTTTAAGGTCCTTTCCAAACCAAACCATTCCATGATTCAGTTTTGCATTTGCTTGTCCATTTAAAATCTCGCAGCCCGCATGAATATGTGGAATCAAATAAATTAATCATATCCAAGGAGGGAGTATTTTGGCTACATTTGGCATCTACATTTGTCATCGTGCTGCTACAGGGTTACAGGTATGAGGTGTGCCTACTGGCACTGTTTCAACTCTTGTAGAGGAGTGTAGCCAGCACAGTGTGGACCAAGGCAGGAGATGCTGGATACAGATGTTTAGTGAAGTTCTGTGATGTGGAGAGGCTCACAAAACACTTTTGGCTTCACTCACATGTGTTGGAAGACACGAGCACCACTCAAAAAGTTTGCCAACTTTTCTTAGTCAAGAGATCAGCTATTTCTTGGACAAGATGAACAACAATTTTCTGGAGCTCCTTTTATCCCAGCTGGTGCCTGCCTATGCAGGGAGGAGCCCAAACAGTTCTGCAAGTCATCAGGGGTCACAGGAAGGAGCCAGCACCGTGCCAGACTGTAGGCCCTCCCTCACAAAAGCAAAAAGGCTGAAAACCAGCTTTACAGATGTTTTCTGCACCACCTTTAAATGACAAATGGTGCCTAAGCTGCCACTGTCTCAGAAGGGCACTTGTGAAGCACCAACTGCTTTCAAGTTGCAGCAAAGTGCACCAAAGGTTGCTGTCTTGGCCATGTCATTAGGGGTGTTTGTCCTGTCTCTTATCACTGCTAACTGGCTGTGGCAGTACAGGTGCTTCCCACCAGGGCACAGGTGAGCTCTCTTCCTTTCATCCCTGCCTTCCATCCAGCTGCGCTGCAATAGCACCTCTGAGTCCTAGGATGTTTCAGATACTGCACCTGATTTATTGATGGTGTAGGTTGTCTCCATGCCAGCATGGATGTGATCGGCCACGTGACAGTGCAGAAGCCACGTTCCAGGGTTTTCTGCTAAGAGTTCAACTGTCTGGAAAGTCCCAGGGAAAAGGTCATATACATCTCCTCTGTGGTCCTTATCTGTCTGTGGCAAAGTAAAACCAGAATTGTGACAGTCGTGCCTCAAATACCCCGCCATGAGCACCAAAATATTCCAATGAGACTTCCAGCTCCTTAAGGGAGACCAACTGCTTCTTGTACATTTCTAGTGAGCATCATCCAGGGAAACTGAGGTCTGTGGACACCTCTCATTTAATCCAATAAATAAGAACAGCAGACCCCTCCTGATGACTCCAACTGCTGGTTGAGCAAAGGTGTTTCTTTGAAAGATAGATTTTTCACATAGTCCTGCCAGTGGCAAACTGTCACAGCATAAAAGCATACTCTAAGCCAGCATAACTCTCTCTAATTTCCTCCCTGTATCTTCCCTTATACCTATGGGTAAACACATATTTTAACCCACCTAAGCATGTCCTCTAATAGTGCTCTGTATTCATATCTCGTAACAGGCTCAGAGTAACAGAAGCTTTTCAAGGATCTCATTCATTTCTTATTTCCTTCAAATGTAAAACTCCCACCAACTTCAGCATCAGCCCAGGGCTCTGTGCCCAAGTGACAAAGCCAGGCTGGAAATTTGGAATTTTTTTTCATAAATTTCCCATCACACTATAAAAGTTTTACTTTGATTTATTTTACCAACCTTGAAGATGAAGGTCTGTGCATGGAAGTGAACTGTGTGGATATCCACTTCGTTGCCCATTCCAATCAAATACCAGTTGGTCCTATCACCTTCATTCATCGTTAGACCCAAGAGACTGTTGTAAATCTTCCCATTGATTGCTGGAAGAATGACAGAATAGGAATGATTAATAACAGGCCGTGGTATGGGTGATGATAACCTCCACTTCAGGCACCCTTTGCCCTTTCGGGGGAGAAGGAGTGCTTGGGCAGAGAGGGGACTGGCGTGTGTGGTCAGGACAAGTGCTGTCCATAGTGACCACTGCCACTGCAGGGAGACAGTCATGCTTCTGTTTCAGTTTCCAAATTGTGTAAGTATACATCAGCAAACGTTTTTCTGTCTTACACAGCATCAAACCGGTTTTTTACTGGTTGAGATTGAACTCCTGAACAAACTGGATTTATGCTGAGAAGCTACATGGAAAAAGAGGGAATAGAATTGTTGCCTAAAATGGGTACCAGCTGCAGAAAGAAAAGTTTGCTTTGCCAGGGCTGTGTGTGTCCCCATCCAGTCTGTTCTGCCTGGCTCCTGGGCTGGCTGCTACTGCAGCCACAGTTTTAAAATATCATCCTTATGCTCCTAAAAAACAAGCCTTGGAGGAACACAGTTCCCAAATGACAAGGGAATTCTGGCAGGGCAGCTTCTTCCCAAGAGTATAAGAGTAAACTATCTTGTTAGAAAAATATCTTGGCTGGGCCTCGTGAAATCTTTTTGTTTCCACTCATTGCCATTTATGAAGCTGTCACACGGTTGGGTAACTGCAGGCTAAGTCCAATGTCTTCCTAAAAGGGCTGTGAAACATAAACCTCTTTCCTCTTGGCTGCTGCTGCCGAGTCCTACATACCATGCATGCTGTTGCCTTCTACAAAGTTCTCAGTGGAATTGAAATCATCAGGATTCTTATGAAGGTATGTTTCAATATTTTCTTTCAAATACCAGGATTCATTTTCATCGAACACCATAAACAGAAGAGTAAATTCACGATCGATGTCTTTCCTTAGACCTCTTCCATCTAAGGTTCCTTTTCTGCAAACTACAAGAGGCCCAATCAGACCACTGTACGTGTCCTGAAATAAAATAAATATATGTGTTACAAATTTTCAGTTCGTCCTGTTATGAAATAGATACAAATTAACTGAAGATTAAAATCCTTTTTCCTATCAGATGAGAAAAAATCAGCCTGATTAAAAACTTCTTTCTCTGTGTGTCTCTCTGTTAATTTACCAAAGCAATGACATCCGGTGGTCCCTTTCAACCTTACTCATTCTGTGATTCTGTGATTTTGTGTAATGTTTTGTCTTCACCCCAAATCCCTTCAACTATTCGTTAAAGAGGAGATCACATTACTGTGCTGCGTCCCTTGGGATTTCCGTAGATTAAATTACCCAGGCATGTACAACTGTTATCAGAGGACAAAGCATCTAGCTCTGCAAATGGTTTCTCCAGCCTGTGGTCCTCTCCCAGCTGAGAAGCAGGATCCTTTCAGAAACATTACACAAGGCACGATGTGTTAGCAAAAGCAATGCAAGCTTTAACGGCCATTTCTTGGTTACCTTAACAAAATTTGCTGTTGAATAATAAACCCAAGTGATACAGTTTGGATCTGTTTTGCCAGGACCGGATCGTTCTGGGACATTCCACCTGTAGGTGTTTATTTCCCCTGAAACAGAGAGAGAACAATTTTACCTTGAGCAGCTGGGTATTAGAGGCTTTGAATAGTATCTAACTCAGACCTCCTACCTTCCTCATCAAAAAATTATCTGCATGAAAACTACCTGTGCAAGCATGCAGCAATAGGATAGGGATGTGATTCTGCCTTCCAGGAGGTCAGCGAGGTTCCAGTGGTGTAAGTGAAGGCAGATTGCCCCAGAAAAGAAGATCTGCAAATTATACTGACAAAAGTGGCATCCCACAGAAGGAAGTTTACAGACAGGACTCTTCATCCTTCCCCTTGGCAAAACTTGTAGTAAATCGATGATCTTGGCTGCGGATGCTTAAGGTCGGTTGAGACACTGGGAGCCAAGCCCAGAAAATGTTTCTTGGACCTTCTCAATTGAAAAGGGCAAAAAGAAGTGGCAGCTGCTGCTGGGATTTTGCAAAGGGTGCTGCAGAAGTGTGTCAGCTGGGGGGCCAGATAGGAGAGCTGAATATGTACCCACCTGCTGTCTGGGAGCAGCAGGGAGATTCTTTCCTCTCCCAGATAAGTCCCTGCTCCACAGCAATTACCAGAGAACCTCTGTCCCTTCCCAAACGTCATAATCTCTGCCATATCCTCCCTGAGCAGAAATTCCCTGACCTCTGATTTAAAAAAAACAACATAACAAATGGATGAGGAAATTATCTATTTGGGTGAGGATCATTTCTCTACACTGAACACAAACATTTGTATTCAGATGAACTGCCTATGCTATGTTTCCCTGCTTTGTTTTTTTGCTGGTACTGCAGAAAAGGGTACGAGACCAAGATGTGGTGAACACCTTGCCCTTTTAAGTGGTGGAGAAATGTTGAACCAGGCAATCTCTGTCCCAAAAGTCTTTCAGGGTGACAACAGACAAGAGCATCGTGGGACATGCCATGAGTCAGGTGAAAACAAGGAAATCACAGAACCATGGCTTTAGTACAGCTGCAACCCAACAGTTGCCAATAGCTGTGGCCATCTAGACAAGGAGAGTTTTCAAGCCTATAGGGTTGGGAAGTGGCTGAACCTAGTTTTGTGTCACTGAGCCACTACACTGCTCATGCCTCATGCAACAGTGGGTTTTATTGTACAGAGGTAACTGCAAAAACAAAAAAATGGTGCCTCTCAACTCTCATGCAATATGAGATGGGTCTCACGTAAGTACTGCAATATCATTTACTCTTACAAGGTAAGCACCATGTCATGGAGACAATAAGTCTATGTCATGGAGACATAGGCCAGGGAAGTGTTTCTCATCCACCTGTATCTAACTTACGTGTCATCACCTCTTTTTAGAGGGTGTGATCTGAGAAGGGAAGCTGGTCATGGTCCTCCACCCCTTCCTTGCTTTTTCCTCCTCACCTCAGGATGTTTGGAGGCTGGTGATGGAAAAAATCTCCACCCTACTTAAAAGCCAACACACTTCAGAAGGCATTGAAGACCCATCTTTGAAGTGCAAATAAGGCATAACCCCTGAAAAGAGCAATAAACATGAGGAAAATGGATGCTTTCTCTCTTTTTTTTTCTGGGTAAATGGAAAAATGGACAGGGAGAGAACGAAGCTGTGGCAGATTAGAGCTGGTTTAGCATGGGCTGCTATGGTTATGCTCTCTGCATCTATTTACCATGCCCACCACAGCTTCTTTAGGAGCTGGCAGTGCTCTCAGAAGTACAGTTTGTCAGGATGCAAATCTGTCTGATGACTGATTTAGGATTTAGTAAAATTAGACAGTCTTTGGCAAGTTTCGGGTGAGCAGTCCAGCCTAGCTTCGGAAGACAGACAGTGAGGATTTCTAGATTATGGTGGTGAGGACTGAGGTGCCCTGAAATTTTTGTTTTCAGGGATTTGTTTTTTATGTTAACTGCTCTTTCCAAACTCCTAAGGAAAAGTCTGTCCTTAGATCTTGCTGAAGAATGCTTTTGGCTTACTCTCCAACACAGACACCTTCCCTCATCTAACCCATCCCAAGCCTGCTCCCATGTGGACACAGGAGACATGGCAGTAGTGTTCCCGTTGTTGCACCTCACCTGCCAGCCTAACAGCGTCAACAACATCGTGGAGCAAATAACAAAACAAGGGAATCATATATAAATCTGTTCCTTTTTTCCCCTACCCCATGTATTAACCACAGGTATACATCCATCAAACTCCAACAAGGCAGATGTTGTCTCATATTTGGACATGAGATTCTGTGTAATTGCACTGTACTGATACAGCTGCTCACAGGAAAGAAATTTCAGCTTGCAAAGAGCTTTATTACATCAAAATTTCTTTCCATTTATTTTCACAATGAAGTTCACAAATACCATGAAAAAAATTGCACGGGTTTTGGAAAGCAAAAGTGTGTACATTTTGGATTGACTACAATGCCTGGGTTTGACTTCCTACTAGAATGTAAACCCAACAAAAAAATCAAAGTTCAAAAATTTAACAGGAATTTTTCTATATGGAAAACTGTTTTCCACTGTTTTCCTCACTAGAAACTAAGGCATATTTGGTACACTTTTCCAAAGATTGTTGATTCGCATGACAGCGACATTTTGCATTTTATTCATGACTCTTGAATGCAAATGCCAGTTCTGTGTAGCTTGAGAGAGGCAGAGTTAATACTAACATCTGCAATTCTTACCTCTGAATTTGGAAGTTTTAAAAGCATTGTTAAAGTGTCAGTTTGGAGCCAAATGCAGCACTGGCTCACATTTCTCTTGCCATGATTATGGGCCTGCTTCTCTCTCTTTTGGAGGTTGTCCAGTGATATTACATCCCTGTTCCTACCCCTGATAGGAATGAAGGCTCATTCTCTGCCCAAACGTGTTCACTTGATCAAGAACCTACATGTATAACAACTCAGAACTGTAGCTGAATAAACATTGAGCATATTATGCCTGGGAGAACATACAGATATGGGCAAGTTTGAAAGAGGGATTATCATTCATGTGCTAAAATGCTTTTATATACAGCCTTTGTGGCTCAAAGAAAAGGAGACCAGAAAAAAAAAAGGGAGCCTTACCAGGGAGGGTAATTGGTGTCTCAGTCTGTTCTTCACAACCCACTTCTTCTATACCATGTGCACTTATCGAGTAAGGCCTGCTGGCTTTGTTCTTAAACACGATCAGTATGGAGTCACCCACCTCGGCATGGAGTAACGGCCCTTAATTCAAACAGAGGATGCCAGTGATTAATTCTGCTTTTCTGAATTCAACAAACTTTCAATAGCTTGGCCTAGGAGTGGAGCCCAGGTCTCTATCAAAACCCTTGGGCTTTTCTATTCTTCCAGGAAAGCCATCAAAATTGGTTTATCTCAGCTGATTAAAAGCTCCATACGTATAAATAATCTCTTTTCAGTCAATGAAGAGAATTGTTCACTCTGAAGACAGGTCTTTGGACAGCTGCTTTTTAAGGAATGTTCCTGAGAATGGTTTTTGAATCTTTTGAAATTTTATTTCTTAAGCTGGTAATTGCCGCTTTTTTTTTTAACTTTTTTTTTTACTCTTGTCCTTCAGAAAAGGAAATGGTAAATATATTCCTAGAGAAGGTTATCACAAGGGCACAATATGAAACTGTATCAGGGGAGGCTTAGTTTCGATATTAGGAAAAGGTTCTTCACCCAGAGGGTGGTTGTGCACTGGAACAGGCTCTCCAGGGAAGTGGGCACAGCACCAAGCCCGACAGAGTTCAATAAGTGTTTACTCACAGGAACACAGAATGGTCTTGTGCAAGGCCAGCAGCTGGACTTCAATGATCTTCCAACTCAAAATATCCTATGATTCTATGACTATTTTATGGCCAGCTGTTGCCCGCTTTTCACCCCATAAAACACATGAGCTGATGGTTATTTTATCATGGGTAAAATTATGTCTTGTCCAATTGCAGATACAAATCCATCTTCTCAATATTGTCTTAATCTGTTTACAAGAGTCCTCCCCATGTTACAAGCTCTGAGGCTAAGGTGAATTCTGGAATTGCCATTATAGCACTCCTTAGGATATTCCTTATTCATGTTCAAGAATGAATTCTTTAATTTGGAAAGGATCTTTACAGTCAGCAATGACATAAATAAGTGTGTAAAATCACTGATGCCTGGAATAGGCATCAGTGTCCTTATTTTCCATCTTAAAAAAGCTGGAAAACATCTTAGTTTTTGGAAAGCAATTCTCTCACTGACCACAGGCTTGGTCTGTGAGACATGAGAGCTACTTGCCCAGGATTTCCAAGTGTTCCTCCTCTTCTGTCCTCACTTTGCGCTGTGTGAAGTTGCCACTCGTGTACTCTCTGTAAACCACCTTCTTGTATTTTGAACCGATCAGGTCCTCTGCTTGGCTCAGAAAAACATGCCCATAGCTGCAAAATAAAAAGGCAATAAAAGCACTGAAGTGTGCATATCTGAAAGCTAGTAGCTGCTGAGTTATTCACAATAGATTTAATGAGAAAATACAGCTTGATCCAACGTGCTGATTGATGTGAAGGCCCTGAGAGATGCAAGAGGTTTTAAACAGCAAATAGCAAGAGTGTTATTCCTCACTGAATGCACACCCTCTTCAAAAAGGTAAAGATGAGGATAAGTTGCACTCTCCAAGAATTCTGGGAACACAAATGCTTCACCAGAGCTGTCAGAGTAGAGGTGAAGTCTGAGATAAGAGTGATTTCAGCTGCCCACTCCAACTGCATCGTTCACTCCAATAAAAGATAGGGCCTGTCTCTGGAAACCTGTATCCTCTTATCATGATGGCTGCTTTTGCTATCTTGGCAATTAGTCAGCCATGGGAAAATTATAAACAAAGCTTGACCTTCAAAAACAAATGCCATCATCTGAGATAAGAGGGAGCTGCTTTACCCCTCCCTCTTGCTGCTGTGTACTGCACAGGTTGGATGCTTTCCCAGCACGATGATGAAGGGAGAAATGTATTTTCCCTTCTGCACCTGGAGGAGGATGCTTTCCAGGTTTACCCTCAGTTTGCTGCTGCTCCCATGGGATCCCAGAGGGCTGACTCGCCGGCAGAGGACACTCACAACCCGCTGTGCAGCAGAGCGTTCACCCTCTTCTGGGAGCAGCTGTCTCCTGGCAGCTCATCTCCAAGGTGCCCCTGGCAGGGGAGTTGCAAGGTTGGCTCACAATATACTAAACGAAACAAAAAAACCACCCCGGGGATAATGCTTACTGTAGTAAGTAGTGAACTGTGTGTGCAATAGCAGCCTTTGACAATACTGGAGTTTATGTTTTCTTTAAACTCGTATCATCACCTGTGGCTCTTCAGGTGTATTTTTTACAGACTCCTGTGCCTCTGTACAAGGAGCAGTTTCCCAGATGCTTTTCTGAGGTTTATTTTTGACATATGTTCCTTTTTGCTTTCACCAAAACGTCCTCAGAGACCAGTCTGTGCAGTATGATCCAGAATGTATATTTTTTTTCACAAGTTTTTTATTCTTTAACACAGTAGAGTGATTCATGTGCAGGGTTACTCATGTTCTGATTTTTCAGGGGAGCCAGGGGCTACCATGCTGCAGAAAACCTGACTCAGGACCCCCTTCATGCATCTGCATTGCCTACAGGAGCTCACATCTGGAACAGGTACCTGGGTTTCTCCTCCATGAAAATGAGAGCACTAGGATGGCAAAACTGGGGAGAGTAAGAGAGAGGAGGGAGTTGGGGTTGTAAGGGAGGAGGTTGTAAGGTTGAGTCAACTTTGGCACACAAACTTGGAAGCCTTCTTGAATTCAACAGCATTGCAAGACACTCTGAAATGAAAGCATTTGAAACTGGTGCCTATGAACTAGTCTAGTCTGAGAGGCTGTGACTTTATAAATACATTTTCTTGTATTATGTTTGGCGAAGAGTTCCTCCTAAAAAATACAAGGCTGGCATCGTGAAATGGTGCTTCAAAGTTTCCCCTCCACTGTAAGTGTGTCCTGAGCTCACAACTGTTTTTTGGGTTGGGTACCTTTCCTCATAGCTGCTGATGTTGTAAATCTTTGGTGCCGAGCTCTTATTTGAGGCATAGTCCCACTCAACTTCCTCTGCAGCAATGTAGTAGAGCCTCATGGCTCCACGCTGCTGCTGGGCTCGGGTGCTGTTGCGGCAGCTGCTGACCTCGTAGAGATGTTTCATCCCACCAACAAAGTGATCAAAAGTCCTGCAAACCACTTTGAATGTGCCTGGAAAGAAAAGCACATGACATTTAAGCAATTAAAAAACCTAAAAAGCAGCTTGGCAGATTAGGTCCTGTGTACATCTCTGACCTGTCCTCAGACAAACCTAATCGATGATGCTGTAGGGAAAGTCAAGCAAGGAGATGTTTATATAGAATGACAGAATATTCTAGGCTGGAAAAGATTATCAAGCCAGCCATTAACCCAGCACTGCCAAGTCTACCCCTAAACCATGTCCCTAAATGCCATATCTTTTAAATACTTCTGAGGATGGTGACTCCACCATTTCCTGGGCAGCCCACTCCAATGAACTAAAACTCAGTGATGCAACCTGAGGTTATTGCCTCTTTTCCTGTCACTTGTTACTACTTAGGAGAGGAGACTAACACCCGGGTAGTTATAGAGAGTGAGAAGATCCCCTCTGAGCCTCCTTTTCTCCAGGCTAAACACTCCCTCAGCCACTCCTCATCAGACTCATGCTCCAGACCCTTCCCCAGCTCTGTTGCCCTTCTCTGGACTCGCTCCAGCCCCTCAATGTCTTTCTTGCAGTGAGGGGCCCAGAACTGAACACAGGATTCGAGGTGTGGCCTCACCAGTGCCGAGCACAGGGGGACAATCACTGCCCTGGTGCTGCTGGCCACAACATCACTGATACAGGCCAGGGTGCCACTGGCCTTCTTGGCCACCTGGACACGCTGCTGGATCATGTTCAGCTGCTGTTGACCAGCACCCCCAGGCACTCTTCTGCTGAGAAGTTTTCCAGACACTCTGTCCCCAGCCTTTGGCATTGTGTGGGGTTATTGTGAACCAAGTGCAGGACCCAGCAGGACTTGAACTTGTTTTGCTCCATAGGAAAAACTAGCCTGCTCCATCCTTGCTCAAAAATCACCATAAATTACTTCTAACTCTCTGAGTTAGATTAGCCTGGCCAAGGAAACTCTGAAAAGCACTTAGATGTCTGGCAGCAGGAACAAGCTTGCCAGTGAGCCTTCACTGCCAGCGAGCCCATGTTGCAGACATGCCCACGAGGAACACAAGAAGACGTAGGAGGAAGCATTCATTGCAAAACTCAATAAAGGCATGGAGAAACAAGGGGTGTGTTTCAGAGATGCTGGTTCCTTGTCCCTGAGCATAGAGACACTGTACCAGCCTCCAGTGCAAGAGAGTCTCCACTCAGCCTCTGCAGTTTTTGGTGTAATCAGGCCAATGAAGGCCTCTGCAATACAGATACAGACCCACTATACAGGAACGCCCGCTTACAACCATTTATCTATAGGCACAGTTGAGATAAACTGCAACTTTCTGACCCTTTACGTTCCCTTCATGAAAGGCCAAGCCACCATAGGCCACTTTTTTTTTTTTGTAGCTCTGGTGGTCAAAGACTGTAGTGATTATGAGAACATATTTTGGCATGTTCATGGGCAGATTTAAATATGTATACTCTCCTACTCTCCTTCCCATTTACTCAAGCAGAAGCCGACCATGATGTTGCCCTGTACAGCTCCACCTGCTAGCACTCTGTGAGAAGGAAAGCACTTTCACAGCTGCTTTGCATGTGAGTCAGTGATAGAACCAAAATGAGAAGGATAGCTCCATCCAGACTAGATCTCAGTCCGTTTCCTGTGCTTCAGGGGCAAAAGTGATGAAAAAGATAAAATAATATGTAATTTAAAAAAATCACATGCATTGGTGATTGTAAAGATCTGGTAATTCATTCAATTTCCCTTATTGCTGGTAGAAGGTTAGTCAAAATTAATAATCTCTCAGAATAGTTGTTTTGTGTGAGTCCAACAGTGCCATTTCATGACAGAATGTTTGAGATTTGCATAAGAAAAGTTTCAGTTGTCTTACAGGCACCTGTGACAGAGGTCAAACCTGTCACGTACACAACTCCAGTGTACATTTCTACCAGGTGCCCTGGCCAAGGATGGCCCTTGGCACAGCCTTGAACAACCCTGATGACTCTGTTGATTTAAACAGAGTTGCACCAATGTAAAGCAAAGTAACGTTGTACTCTATATTATGAAGATTATTTGGTGTCTTCAGCAAACAATTCATACTCTCCTAGTTTGAAGTATGAATCACTGGATTACCAATGAGATTTAAAAGTTCCTTTAATGTATAAGCTTCTGAAGAAACTCTTAAAGACTGACTATTATTGAAAAGCTTTTGTTGAAGTCCTAAAATACCTTTAATTATACTGACTATCCACATGGCAGTGAATTTGCTTTTCTAAAAAAGTCTGTTTGGAGAATTATAGAAATTCTGTGAGCATCCTGTTAGCTATCTCTCTGCCTGCTGCTCTGCCTGTCCCAAGGTCATTAAAGCCTCTGGTCTTCGGTGCATGTGCATATTTGATTTATACACCTTCCCAGAAAAGTAACCCAGCCTGAATTCTCAGCTACGCCAAGCCCCCAGAGTCTCCATGCTTTCAGCCTCCTTGTGCAGAGCAGAGCATCTCACTGACTGTTGTTTTGACTGACTGGTATCTGCAAGTGCCACATAACCAGAATCAGTTCATGAACATACCCACACGGTCTGGCTGCATTAGTGCTGTCCCCGATAAGTGAGGAAACAAGGCCAGCCCGTCCCTTGTCGTCCCTCTCAAGTCGATGGTGTTTCCTTGAAAATGAACCCCGTGCATGTCGTAGTGACTGCCCAGGCCAATGAGGTGCCAGGAGACCCTGTCATTCTGGCACATGGTCAGGCCTGGCAGATTGCCATACAAGTAGCCGTTGACAGCTGGAGGAGAAGGAAAAATCCTGGTTAGCAGCAGGTCCACAGAAATGCATCACAGAGCCTCCTACCACCTACCTGGCCAAAGACCCACGACCCAGCAAGTCACTAAAGGGGAATTTTGTGAAGCAAAGGTAGCATTGGAGGACACCAAATTAACAGGTGAGTTCTATTCCTACAAACTCAGAACTTCTACCTCTTTGGTTTTAGCTGTAAAATCTTGTAATAGCCCTTTGCAGTGATGTAGCACTCCTCCTCTGAGCTTTTCAGTGTACCTCCCAGACACCAGCCAAGTGTACAAATCAGGTAGCTCCTTTCAGCCTGGAGAATGTATAACCAGGTCATTAAGGGTATGGAGAGGGCCATAAAGAGTCTGAGTCACAAATTCAGATCTGGTGGAGCCTTTTTACGTGATTTTGACCTTTGATTTCCACCTCTACTTCCTAAACGTATATCTTTCTTTTACAAGGGTGTTATGAGGCTAAACTCCCTAATCCTCAAATGTTTGCTGTGATCAATGTGTGACAGATGCTAGAAAAGCACAAAACTTTAGTATGAGATCCATTTCACAGTAGAAGAATAAAATAGATGGGTCCAGAAAGCCCCAGAGTTCTCTAACAATATATATCTAAAGCAAAGATAGGTTTTGTGATTTGCTCAAGTCTGTCATCTCAGGGATACCTTGGAGGAGATTCATGCTGAAGTCAGATACTTGCATCCAGAAATGACGTTTTACAATATTTTTGGCCATTTCCCTAGTCTTTGCCTCTTCTCTTCCAGAGGTGGTCACTGCCCAAATGGGAGATGGCAGAGCAGGGCAGGTAGATATTCTGCCTGAGTCAGTGCCAAGGCCAGCAGTGAAATTTAAAACACGAGGGAACATTGGCTTCTTCTGCAGCTGATGCCTCTCTCTGGCATTGTGCCTTTTTACAGAACCAAGTATTGTGTCTAAAACCAATGCTCTGTTCCCTGTCTCTGTGTGTAGTTGGTAGGTGGATGCACTCATTGCCATTGTGACTGGGGTTTCAACGTGCACTCCAAGGGCATCAGGAGCTGGCCATAAGCTGACTGACAGCTTTCCAGCTCACTCTCCAGTGCAGTGCAGTGAGCTACGAATGATGATAAAACCTGCCAACTCATCTTCCTAATATGATGGAATAAAAGTACTATTGACAGATATTACGTATTTTATACCATGCATTTTGTTGGATTCCATGAAATCAGCATCATTTTCATCTACTTTTGAAGGGTCTCCAGTAAATGCTTCAATATTCTTGTTCAGATACCAGCTGTCATTCTCATCAAAGATTGAAAAGAGGAGGTAAAATTCTCTGTCTATTCCTTTCTGTAGACAAGAAGGAAGACAAGACATAAAGTCTATTCAATAAAAATGAATAGGTTTTTATAACAAAGCTTTCTTTCCCCTGAAGCCGCCTTCTTACTAAGCCTGCATAGACACAGGGATTGGCACCTTTTCACCAGCCAGAAGGATAAATAAAGTGTCCATTACTTGGCGTGAAAAGAGGTATTCATTGCATGGAAAAGACAGAAAAGCTAGGGAAGAGCCAGGATATTAGGGAATGATGATTTTGTCTTCATAGCCATCCCCTTAGATCAGCTTTTACCCTGAGGAGTGACATTTGTTTAACCTCTGTAAACTGAGCTGGGAACTGGGCAAATTGCCCATATGGGAACCCCCAGTGCACCACCTTGCTGTTAGGGACAAGCAGATATTGACGCTGGGCACCTGTGTCCCGTCGTGATTCAGAGCGTTCTTCCGACAGACCAGCAAAGGTCCCACGAGGCCAGAGTTGGTGTCCTTGACAGCATCGGTGGCTGAGTAGTACAGATAGGTCAGGCACGGGGGGTCACTCTCTGCTGGACCTCCATTTTCAGGCACCCTCCATTTGTACGTGAAGGTTTCACCTGGCTTAACGTGGGCCCCTGGCTTCAGGTAGCCTGTAGAGAGAAAGTTGAGATGCACCAAGATTACAGGAAGGCTTTGTTTTCTCGGGTACAAGAGTTGGGTGGAAGTCAGGCACAGCTGCTGATTTCTGCGGAGAAGCTCCCCCTTGCCACCACAGCTCGAGCACCATCTCATAGTCTGGGCAGTTATGCCATGGGGACATTTCACTCGAGTCCCGTGCCATGGGGACAACCAAGCCCATTCCCCACAGAGCAAGTTTAGCTGCTCCACTCAGACACCTTCCGACGCTACGTTGGATTATCTGGATTCAATCAGACAAGACATGCGGAGCTCATCTTGGTGCTTAAATGGCTTCCTCTAATGTTTGGAGCTTATCTGCCCTATCATGGAATTTATCTGTGACACAAACTCAGACTCTGCTTTTCATTAAGCACTGACAAATCAATTACATTAGTGGAGCTGGAGCTGGGGCTCTTTGGAAATTCAAAACAAATCTGATCCTTGTAATTGTTTCTTTTTGATTTTGCAGCAATGCACAGGAGCCTCTGTCAGCGTCTCCAGAGAGTGGATGATATTGCTCTTTGTTGGAGGCTACTTTTAAAGGATTTGGGCCATTGTCTGCTGCCATGCAAAGGGTGGATTTAGATTTTGTTTAACACCTAAGCATTCATTATCTAGATTTTCTCAGCACAGTCAGTCTCTAATACTCCAAGAAAATCTTCTTAGAAACTTAGACACTAGTAAAAATAGTAGTATTACATCTGAGCACATGCTATTTGCTGCAAACTGCAATACAAAGCAGAGTATGGCTTCCACAGCATCTGATACTACTGGATTCATCCTGCAACAGTGCTCAATGAGGCAAACATTGATTTGGAGTCAAAAACCCTCTGAGATTGACAAGTGTCAAATGCAACATGCAAGGGTATTTCCTGAGAGCACTGAAAAAAACATATCTGCAGACATCTCTAGATGCAGGTATGTTTATTTACGGTATTTTCACATTGATAAGCTGCACTCAGACAACGCACAACCTCTGAAAAATTATTTACCCTCAGCCTAAACCTACAGCCTCTGCATGTATACCTACAGGACTTCTGCATGTCTACACTTGTAGATAGATGCAATGGAAATCCAAGGCACAAGGGTTAAAAGGAGAGAAGAAGGGGCAGAAAGATTACTGGTGAATCTGGAGTCAGGTTTCTCTCCAAAGACCCAGAGGTGTGCCAGCTCACATGGCTGCTGAACTGTAGGTTTTGGGTTGATTTTGCTACACACTCAAGTGTGCAGTGCTGAAGGGCAGTATTACCAGGGACTGTTAAATGAAAGCACAACAGCTCTGCAAGCAGAGGGAAGCTGCACTTCCACTGGAGAACTATCTCTGACATGGGTGGCATTAGGATCTGTGCAGATAACTTCAAGGCTGAACTCAAGCCAGTTGTTTTTTTCATGTTTTGCCTCCTGGCAAATTTGTTGAGTCAGCAACAAGAGACAACAATTTAATAAAGTCTTTTGCATTGATTTTATTGTATGATGAGTTTTACATGTTGACCTAATTTTCTCTCAGAACAATTTTCAAAAGAGGGATTATGTCCCATGAGTTTCTTTTGATGTGTTGTAGTGGAAACAAAGCCATTTAGGCAACAAGAATACTACATTTCTTTTCAGTGCTGAAAATGCAGCAAAAACTTTTTTGGAGACCACAGCATTATCTCTGTAAATGCTATGAATGGGATTCATCTCACCTTAATTGGGCCACCTCAAGATTAGTCCCTAACCCAAACTCTAGACTTCTGTAGTTGGTGGAGAAGACAGAATCACATCTCCAGAGGGTCTTCTTGTCACTGACCGTAAAAGGTGCCTACCAATTAAACATGACATTTAACATTCAACAATTAAATTTAGGTGATAAAGATCCTGTCCTTGCACAAAATGAGAGGAAAAATTCCGTAAATGCTCCATTTCAGCATTTATGTATTTATGAGAATTAATAAGGATTATCACTGCTTCATGTTCCAGGACAATCAGATAAAAGCTGCCTTGACACTGACTATCCTGACAGTAAAGCAAGGGCAATGCCCAGCCCGGATTAGAGAATTGGGAGTGAAGCAGCTGAGACCATGTGGACAGCTATAGCCAAAGACTCAGCAGGGCCATCATGCCAGATCCTAAGATCCATAATTCTGGAGCGTGTCCAGAGGAGATCCACTAGTTGCAGTGGAGCGATGTTAGATTAGAAATATTAGAAATTGGATTGTGCTTGTGACTTTTGTTCAACATAGACCTCGGCTAGTTTTAGACATCTTGTCTGGCACATATCCAAGGAGAAGAACCATCACATTTGCAGAATGTGGAGTCCCATGGATTGTGACATGAAGGGTAGATACAAACTAATCAAATCATCCTTTCTGTGCCTTAGCATCCACAAAAGGGCAAACCTGCAGAGCTCAGCAGCAGATTTTTGAACTCAGGTATTCTGCATTTGACGATACAGTAGTGCAGCCCAAACTTACCGTCTAAGTAGGGAGCACCTTCCGACAGCTTGCTGAAGCTTACACCATGGGCCATAATGCTATAGCTTCTTCTGGCTTTGTTGGCAAAAGTAACCAGCACCGTATCTCCCACTTCAGCTTTTATAACCGGGCCTTAAAAAACAGAGTGAGGGAAGGTGTTAGAAGGACTACTCTCTGGCACATTTCCACCAAAAGAAGAGAGACCTGAATACACTAAATTCCCCTCTAAGTCCAGAGGGTTCTACATTCAAGCCTGATGTAATGACAGGAGGGGGAAATATTCACTGTACCAAGTATTCCCAGGTGCTTCATGTCCTCTGACCAAGTCTTCTTACTGAACGTTGAGTCAGTATATCCCACATAGCGAACTTTCCAGTATTGCCCTCCTATTCTGTCAGTCCCTTGTGTGAAATATGTTGCAGATTCACTGTGGAATTAGCAAATCAGACTGGTTATATAACTGAAGGTTCAAGCAGAACCCTTCATTTCAGATAAAGTTATTACTCCAGACACAGGAGAAATGACCCCCCAAGTTACTAATCTGCATACACTTTTCTAGCACACGAAGAAAGGTATTACTGGTTTGAATTAGCCAACAAATGAGCATTCATTGTACATTAGACTTTTATGTTTAACCCTGATTTACTTAGGGACACATCTATATCAACTTACCTTAGGGCAAGAACTGTGCACAATGTGTCTCTAATCTTTGCTGGCTTTTCTGGGAAACACTATAATGCAATTTGTCTCCATCAGTAGTATCAGGGGGGAAAATTCTGCCATTGTGGCACCTCTGAACTGCACTGATCATAAGTGTGAAAGCTGCCTGAAGAGTCTTGATGAAGGGTCATTAACTGCGTTGAACTTGGCATGCCTCACTTTCCCCATGGATTTAATGGAATAAGAGAAGTGCTTCCAGCAGGCACCTTGAAGCGTTGCAGTTATGCATCTAGCTTCCCGACAAGGCTGTTTAAATCCATTCCTCCCTGCCCCTTTCAATTAAAATTAATGACAGTGCAGGACCTAGCCCTGGTGAATCACTGGGGAAGTGTCACACAGACTCCTGAAATTAAAGCACAACAGGAGTTGACAAGAAACCTTACCTGCCAGTGGCGTTCAAACCCTGCCCAGTGAATTTATCGTAACCTTCAGGTCCGTAATTCCAGAGCACTTCTTCAGCAGCGATGTAATATCTTCTCTTGTGACTGATTGATGAAGAGTGAGACAGGTTTTTTTGGCAGATCTGAACATCATACAGCGCCTCCATGCCACCTGGGAGGAGAAAGAGTCTGGAGACAGCCCCTGACCAGCTGCAGAGTCAGCAATCCCATGGATACAAATGCACATTCAAAACTCTCTGGGAGCTACATGGATTGGAAACAATTACTACAGTAAATTTTTATTTCAAAAGACATTCTCTGCCTACAATGGGCCAGATACAAACACCCTTCTTTCGCAAGGTGGTACTTTATGCAACAGGTGAAACTCACTGACATCAAAGATGCTCTTTAGTGGATTTATTTACTCAATTTCTTAATCTGCATAAGGATGGAAGAATGATTTTGGAGGTCAGAGTGCCTCCAGAAATCTGCAAAATGGCATCATCTCCCCCTGACTTCCATTGAAATATGGACTGGTTATTTCTGCTGAAGGTATTTGCTGCTTGCCAGAATCAAGTCTGTTTTGCCTGATGCAAATCCCACTGAAATCAATGTGTAAAAATTCTCCCAACTTATCTCTGCTATGATAATTACACATTGCCTGCTGCCATGACACCTAGTTTATGGTACATGCTTTTGGGGTCTTGCACCACACAAGTATCACAACACCACCATCAAATTCCTTCACATAATGGTTTCTGAAAACACTGCCAAGTTTTGCCTGATTTCCATAAAGCAAAAAGCTATTAAGTGTTCAGCTGGCATGATTTTTTTTTGCGTGTAAGAACTTATCCACAACAAAAAAACTGTGTTGAAAAATTGGTGCTGAAAGCTCCTCTCACTGCTCATCAAAATCCCGGGTTTACCTAGGAAGCATGGTGACAGTGCTGGGTCTAGCCAGTCTTCCTCACATGAGTTACACGGCCAAATCATTCATACTAGCTGAAGATTTGGCCCAACATGTATCATTTCTGGTGACTAAACTCATATTCATCATGTTTATCTGGTGAAACAGTCGCAAATTGTTCCAAAGTCACCAAAACAGCATCAAATCCTGCCTTCCCTGGAAACATCTCCCAGTTTTCTCTTCCAAACGTAAGAGAGGCTGATGAGGGAGATCTACAGCAGCGTACCTCGTAAGTGCTCATTAACCTGGCACGTTATCAGCCACCTGCCGGGGCTGCCGGGGGTCATCTCCGCCGTGATGAACGTCGCTGGGAAGAGACCGACGACATCTGCTCGCTGGTCTCTGCTAGTGAACGTGTGGCCGTAGAAATAAGCAGCATGGATATCTATCTCGCTGCCCATGCCAAACAAGTGCCAGGACATGGAAGTGTCAGCACACATCTCCAAGCCGGGGAGATTGCCGTATATATAACCGTTAATAGCTAAAAACAAAAGTATGAGACTTGATGAGAGGTGAAAGAAAAGTGCCTCTGATCCCATTTCTAAGGATGATCCTTTCCTGGCCCAGAAAAGAAACTACCTGAATGTTCACACTGAATAAGGCCTTCACAGGCTCCTTGATGAAGAGTAGCATTTTGAACATATGTCTTACTGCTCTGGATGATCAAGTGCCCCAAATTCTCTGCCTGTGTCTGTGAAAAACATCCTGGGTAATATCAAGATGTTGCAAAGGCCAAGTCATCACCAAAAAGGCCTGATAATGAAGTTAACTTGTTCTGCAGTTATTTAGCATGGCTGAAATCTATTTCCTCTTGTTCTAAGTCATAAATATACCATTATATGCCAGGCTCAAGCAATTTAGATTTGAAAATTATATCAGCCAAATCAGTGAAGTCAGCTCTGTCTTCCTCAGCTTCCACATCTGATAACATATCAGGACGCTAGGAGAATGAGACTCATATTTTGCAAAATATATTATTTCCTAGGCTCCCTGGAACAACCAAAATATACAGAAATATCTGGAATTAACTTCTTACACCAAATGTCCAAATAACACAAAGTACCATTGGCCAATATATCTCCGAATGGCAGGAGTGGCTGCCTTTTGAGAATTCTTCCAATACAAACATCTCTAATTGTTCTGCAGCTTTCTTTGCTCTTTTCACAGATGGACAAAAAAAAGGCTTAAATCTGTTGCCTAAGATAAAATGCTAAACAAATGTCAGAGCTGGATATGAGAGCCAAATCTCCTTTCTGCAAGTGTCATGCTGTATTTAGGGAGAGGTTTTTATCAACAGAGTAGTTCAACATTCCGACTCATTCCTTGCTGACACAGATAAAGGAGAGACATTGCAGGGGACAGAAAGTCCTACTGAAGTGAAAAGAGCCTGGTCACTGCTGTAGGTCACCATTTACTCAAAAGTCCTTCTCACCATGCATTCGGTTGCTGGTCTGGAAACCTTCATCCTCTTTGTCAACTGTGTCTGGTTCTAAGCAGAAGGTGTTTATATTCTCATCGAGGTACCAGCTGAAGTTTTCATCTACAATGCTAAACATCAGGGCAAAAGCATTAGCAGCACCAGTCCCTTCTATTGTGGTCTCATCTGCAGTTCCTAAATTGCAAACGAAAAGGAAAGTGATAAAAAAAGCCTTGGACAGTACTGAATTTAAAAATGACAATAACCTTGGAGCACTTGAATAAATAGAGTTCTTTGCCCAGTCTGCAGGGCAGGATGAATTTCACCTAATTTTGCTCTTTTAAGGCATTTTGACCCCCTCCAAAAGACTCTGAGATGAATGCCGCCAGAAGGCAAAGCTAAGCTAAGTCAAGCTGATATTTCAGTATCTCTTCGATCTGACATGAGCACAAGTACCTGTCAATATCTGTTGTCCCATCTCCCCACTCTTTGGCCCATTTCACCCAATCCTGTCCCTTAATGTTAGTTAGCATCTGTGCTCCTGCACAGTGAGCCAGGTCACAAGCTGGATCTATCCAGAAACCAGTGACTCATGTTTTCTGACAAGGAATTAAGGAGCCGTGAGTGGTAGCCTGGATTTCTGTTGCACTGAAGCGAATGCTGAACCACACCAGGGTGGCCCCCTAAATGTGGCTCGCTCTCCACAGACTGACGAGGAATCCATGAGAGTTACCTGGGACTAGATACTTGAATTTAAAATTTAAAAAGGCTGAAGACAGGATGAACAGAATCTATTCCAGCTAAGTTCAATATCATTATCCCAGTGTCTATTTGGGGAGAAACCTGAGACTATAGGACTGGCGATACTGAGTAGTCTGTTACTATCCACTGGCAGGTGTAGACTTCATTCCAATCAGTCTATCTCTGATCCCATGAAAACATTTGCTTCCTCTGCCTTCTATGGGAGAGAGCTCAGAGCCTTGCTGTCAGTCCTGTGTCCACCACCGCTGGCTGGAGGACCAGAGCAGTAACATCGTGTAGATAACCACCTTCATGAATTCAAGGGCAAACACGCAGATAACCTGGCCTTTCAGGCTAGGATTGTTTGGAATATGCTGTCTCCTAGCTTCATGTGTTTTCTCGTAGTTATCAGCTCAGTGTCACGTATGCAGTTCTGCAGATTTCAAAGGCTCTCGAGGGGAATGTAAGCCTGAGACATTTTAATTGTGCGAGTTAAGCTGGAAACCAGGCCCGTCCTTTCCACATGGAAGTCTTTCTCTTCTTCACATATAGAACCTGCTTCACTAAGAAGTACTGTATTTGAAATCAGGGCTGATTTTGTACTCTGGGAGTTACTGAAAAGAGGTGGCAGAGTCACATGTGCCCAGGGGGAGAGGTGGCAATGACTCAGCTGATAAAGAGGAGAGGGCTGGTTCATGATGGCTCCAGCACAACATTAGCAGGCTATAAAATACACAGGACAGGCTGTTCAGTGCACATCCCCATATGGTTGTGAGATATAACTTGTAAACAAAAATAAATACATACTCTGTATGTGGAAGAAATTGCAAACATTGGGCTTTCAAATACATAAACGCTAATGCCAAAGTCACACACCCAGCTCTAATTTCATTTCCTGAGCAATGAGTCCTTTGCTCATCCTGAAACTTCCCCGGTTTGGGAACATTTCTTTTTGGTCTTGGCCACGACGGGATGGTCACAGAGCATGCTGCAGTCCCTCCACCAGCCGAGGCAAATCTATCGTGAAGCCGAAGGGGAGCAGGAAGGGGGTTGTCCCAGAGCTACAATACCTACCCTGGGATGCTCCTGGAATGGCCCATCTATTCCTTGCCCCTTTTTATGGGCTATGTAGGGATAGACTCTAGACCATCATGTTTACACCTGTAAGCAAAAATGACTGTTAAGATGCCAAGCTTGGCAGAGGGGCTTGCTCTATCAGTGTTTCTAGCTCAGTACCTTTTTTACACACCAGCAGAGGCCCAATTAAACCAGATGCAATATCTCTTGGTGTGTCAATGTGAGAATGGTAAATCCAAGTCAAGCAGTTTGAGTCTGCCAAAGTTGGGGAATAATCTTTCCTTACTGGCCATGTGTATGTGTAATTTCCACCGGGAACAACAAAGTCGTCCTCTTTGCTTTTACCGCCAGTTCCATCAGGGTAAAGTGCTCCTAATACATAAAAAGAGGAAAAGGAAGACTTTAGCCATCCCTTAGTTGTTTTTTGTTAAATAAATGTGTAATTTATTCTATTTTAACATGTATTTATAAAATAATAACAGCACTCACAAATACAGAATCACTGAGAAATTATGAAAAAACTTAGAATTCCTGTCAGTCTCACCACAAATATATTGGGAGTTAAAATCTATTTTTATATAGATAAAGCTTTAAAAATGCATTAACAGGCTCTTTTTTTTCCTAGTCTCTTTATTCTTATCAGTCCTCTAGAATTTTGTCATCTAACAGTGTGTATTTTTTTGCAGAAAACTGATGAGAGTACTGACTGTAGGCACATCCACACAATCCTCTTACAAAAATACACATGCATAGGTCTGGGATTCTGAAAATTAGATCATGTCTGTTATAGGCCAAAAGAGAGGAAAACATTTAGTTGCAAGAACTCCATCTGTTCAAATAGATTAGAGGTAGAAGGAAGGAGGGAAGATGTTTTGGTGACTTATGATTCAGAAAAATAATTCAGGCAAAAAGACCCACCTAACCTGTTTCAGTACTGGATTTATCCCAGGTGTCGAAAGTTTGTGGCAAAAAGTTTTGAGATGAGGCTGTTCCTGGTTTTAGTCATCAGCTGCAATTACTGATGAGTTTATGAGAGGGTGACCTAAAAGTCCTCTGATGTCGATGGCAATAACAATAAATACCTGGACACACTTGTAGCCATGATATTAGTTACTCCAGGGGAAAAGGGAGGAAAAGGCAAACCAGCTTTTACCTTCAGAGTCCTTGTCATAGAAGACCCCATGTGGATGCACAGAGTACGGGCGGGAAGCAAAGTTTTTTAGATGGATGATAAAGACATCCTCTTCTTCTGCCTTCAGGACTGGCCCAAGGAACCCCAGCCATGCTGCTTTGGGGATCTCCTGGGAGTAAGTGTCATCCGTGAATTGCCTAAAAATAGCCTTTTTGTACACACGTCCTATCCGGTTGGCTCCTCGTGTTGCATACACGCTTGCAAACCTAGTGTTGGGAAGGGAAAATTTGAGAGACAGTAAACCTACCTTAAGAACTGATCAAATAACAGGTGCTTGCAGTGCAGATAAATAGTTCCCTGGGACACATCACACAGCTGGTGGAATTAAAGCTCAGGAGTACATCAGGACAGGACTAGCAGGGCCCAAGCCCCTTTCTATACAGTAACAACCATCCCACTTGCAGGTCCGGTCTCTAGCACGGTTGCTACAAGCCTTCATTGAGGACCAGCCACTGAAGCTGCTCAATTTTAACAGCTTCTCCCTCTTTTGAAGGTTTGAAACCTCACCTCTGAAAGCATGACTGTTCAGAAGGAAAATATAAAACCAAATTAAGATTTTTCAAAAGCCAATAAGAGAGATTCTAATCAACCAGCTCGACTCCCTGGAAGAGTAGCATTAAATGTGTTTTGCATGAAATGTGTAACTTCCACATTCCAGAGTCTATGTTTATAGCGACTTCAAGTGATGGAGAACCCACCATATGGTCAGTGGTTAACATATAATAGCTTTCAAACACCTGCTCCCTTCGAAGCCTAAATTGCATTTGCAGTCTAATATCATCCAGCTCCACACTCCAACCACTGGTTCCAGCCAAGTTCTTTCTCAGATCAAAGGAGCCACATACCATCAGAAACTTCTTTTCTATGCAGACACTTGCATAAGTTTTAATTAATTGACTAAATTGCCTCCTACCCTTCTTCTGGACAAACCAAGCACACCGACATTCTTTATGCCACAAATCTTTCGCAAAGCTCTCTTTTGAAAGCAAGTATTTCTCTACCTCTGTTGAAGTCTGAAAACAAGAACTCACACAATAGGCAAGTAATATTCCAGCTAGGGGCAGAGATGCTCTCAGTCGATATTTCTTACATAACTAGGAATCAGTTTTGCCCTTTTAACTATAAAATCATACTGATGACCCATGTTCATCCTATCTGTGATGATATAAAATCCATTTTTTAATTCTCTCCATGTTACACCTGGTAAATATGATATACAATCTTCATCCCTAATTATAACACTCAGTGAAGGCAGAAATTAAACTCTTTGCTACACAGCAAGCAGGGGATTGTATGACCAATTTCACCATAATTGACTGCTTCATGAGCTTTTTCATCCCCTGAAGACTGTTTGAACTTTCATGCTTCCGAAAAAACTCATTAAAAAATTGAACTGAATTTTCCTGAAGTACCACTGGCAGAAATATAGCAATTTCACATTTATTGTGATGTTTTTGACCGGTCAGTTCACTTGTTTAACCACCAATTTAGTTTAGATTCTTTTGTGAAGTGCAAGCAACCCAAGTGGCGGATGTCACGTAAGTTGAAAGGTATGATTTGCTTTGAGTTCTTCACCACAAGATCCACTTCTACCTCTACCCAAACCATTCTATGATTCTGTGTTTTCTATGACACCATAACACACAACATCCCCCTCCTGTGGTCATTACACTCCCATGATCACTGTCTAAAACAGACCCCTGAAGTGATCCAGATATAGAAGCCCGCAAAAAGTACACTTTCTCATTTGAAACGTGCGCTTTGTAAGAGGCCAAAAGTTTTGGCAGAAATTAAAACCTTGCCAATGATACTGCTGGGGAAGAAACAGTGGGGTAGGATGGGGGGAAGGGACAGAAGCTTCTCATTCTGCTTTTTCACAGAATAATGTATGCCGGATAAATACACCCCAAAAGCAGGGTTAAGGAATGAGCTGTCGAGAAACCTGGATTTTCAGTAAATTAGCAGGTCTGTAGTAACTGTGCACATAGCAAGACCTGGCAAGTCACACCACATTCACCAAGGAGATACCTTCTATTGCCTGGGGGAAGAGCTGCTACCAGAGTCTTTACCACAGAGTAGGAGGTGGTGTCAGTAGGAGTGCAGTGTAAATGCACATGCTTCCTTACCTCATGGAAATGTATTCACACGGCTATGCCCTAAATTGAATTATGAATTGATTTTTAAAAATGGTTTATAAGAAATTTTCTCTAGAAAAATATCAAACAGATTTTTTCAGACTATTTTCAGGAGATATTTTTCATCAGTTTTTTTCCAATTTCACCAGCCACCAAATATTTTGGTGCAGTGGCACCATGCTTTCACCATTATGACAGAGTCTTTATGTCCAGACAACATCACACACTCTCCCACAACACCCCTGGGATACACTGTCTCTTCTGAAGAAGAACTGTACCCCAGAAAAATGCATTTCTTAATCAGGCTTTGTTAAAGGCTTCACATAAGCCGAACTCCTTTAAATGCATAGATCAGGATCCCAAAGTCCAGTTAGTCATCGAAGTTCAAGAAATTACGATAAGAAAACCCTCTAGGCTTAGGCACTGGAGACTTTCCCAGTGGCTAAAGCTATGCTATAGTATCTGTATCTGTGCTTGCCTCCTACTTAAAGCCATCTAGAAGCCAGGAAAAGAAGCCTTTTTAGTGGCAGCTTTCTGAAAGGAGGACTATTCAAATGGGTGCGATGGGGATCAGCTGCAGCCAGTCAGAGTGTAGGTGATGCTCTGTGTGTACACAGATATATTTTCCACACCTCCTTTTGGTTGCCCTCAGTACCTGGAAACAGAGCACTCCAGTTGTTGAGTCCCATTCTAGGTGCCCAGGCTGCCACATTTCATCCAGGAGGATTTGGGGGGCCCACCTCAGCCTTCCCAAGTAGCTGGTAGCTCCGTACCTCCTTACAAGTGTTGCTGTGCTCCACATTACAGTGCTTAAAGTCCTTTTGCAGAAGGAATATCCACACTGGACCTAATGACAAAATGTTTCCTATCTGTCATTCCTCTCTTGCCACAAGAAGACAAAGCTTCTCCCTGCCTCTTCATACTCTCCTGCTCACTTCAAACTGCTTCATCCTCCTGGTGGCTTTGTGATGTTGCTGTCTGAACCTCTTCCATCTTTCTGATCTTGTGCAGATGTAAGAGCTGCTTCTCTAAATTCTAACGATTTCCCTCCAACTCAGTTGTCAGCCTGCACTTCACATGCATAAAGTCATGATGCACAGACACCCTTTCTTCCTACAGTAAAGGGAAATACTCCATCCTCTGGGGTAGTACCTAGGCAAGCTTCCTAAATTCCCTCCTTCCTCTCCTGCAGTCAGGCCAGTCATGAGGTTACAGATAGAGATAAGCAGGTTTGCAAATCAGGGAATAAAAAGTCTTGTTCCGACTAAGAAAGCCATGCAAATCCTGCCTTCATTTCTATGTCTGATTTCGTTTTGGTGCTTGGTCCCCTCAGCACTTCCAAAGCTCCAAGAAAAGTTGGAAATGCACCTGAGTGGAACAGGGAGTTATTGACATAGAATTAACTCTAGTTCTTTAAAATAAGTGTAAGCATAATTACAGACATCCAGTTACCGGCAATGACAAGCAGTACAACTCTTCCACAGAGAGAAAGAGTAAAACAAGAGTGTCATGTAGATTCTACCTCAAATCAAGATGAGACATGCAGATAATCTGTCATTTCCGGGTAGATCCATGAGTTACGACAGGACCATGAAGTATCATTTCTACATTTCTTTCATCACAGAGGAGAAGTGTTCTGCTATAATCTTACTGTGTTTTTGTTACCTTTGATCTCAAGGCTACAACCTAACAGAGGTTATGTTTTCCAAGAGATGCTTACATGAGCACTGCGTTACAGTGAGCAGTAAGAAATGGGAAGACACCTTGTGCATGGCCAAGCAAACAGCTCTTCAGCAGCCTGGAGACAGAGCCTCACTGATAAAATTTCAAAGCCTCCTGAGTTTGTTTGCTGCTGTAATCACCACTGAGTGCCAAAAACCAGCACTCAGAATAACTGCTAGATATAGAGCCCCAAATTTTCTCATGTGGCTAACATTCCCAATAGCTACTGTACGCTCCTGGGTGCAAATGTATACAAATGCAAAATCTCTTTTTATTGTCATTGTTCCACTAAAATCTCATAGACTTTACAATCGTAACTATTTAAACAACCATCTTTATGGGTTTATTCCCTAAAATCTGTAGATGGTGAAACCTTCTGCAATCTCCTCCCTCTTTACATACTCTGTGTTTGGGTTTACAACCGTTTTGTTTCCTCAAAGTTCCTGGCTTTTCCTGTGGCTGAAGTAAGCCAGGACAGGGCTAGGACAGGGCTCCAGACTGCCACAATTGTTTTAACCCCTGGGTCACGTAACCTGTTCAGGGTAACCCTCTGCCAAACCATGCCTCCCATGCCCAGGCCACTGCAACGTCTGTGCTTGAGGGATGCCCAGGGAAGGGGGACCAGTGGTGCCAACTCACCTTTCTGGATGGCACCCTCACCACAAAGCGTCAAGCAACAAAGTTGAGTGTCCTCAAAAGACAGAGACACAAAGCCCTCAAAGGATGTTTTTAGGCTTTTTCTGACCCACATGAGCCACAGAGGTCAATAAAATCCGTAAAATCTTAGATGAGGCTCTGAGATGTCACTGGTATGGTATGATGGTTTCCCTCCTACAATAAACTTGCCCCTGAAGTCAGTAACAAAGCTCCTCTCAGGCTTCATTAGAGCCAGGATTTCACCTCAAATGCCCTTTTGATGTTGACCCTTCCCACAATGATCATCTCTGCTGTTGCAATTTGGGTTATTTGGCCACATAATGACTCAGCCATTAGCGTAGCATCTGTGACGACAGTTTCACCGTCATTTCTCTGGGTGGGATCTCCTTGTAGGCAAATTGCACAAACTGCGTTTGGTGCTGTGGTAACAAAAAACACCCGTTAGTGTTGGTGGGTGCAAGACTTGGCCCAGATAAATGCAGGATTGGTGGCCTAAAGAGAAGGGATGAACTGCTGCATCAGGCAAAACTTACTAACATCTACCACCAGCAGAGCAAGATTCAAGTGTCCATCATATAAACTAGTATCAAGTTAATTTCAAGGGATTATCAACTAAACTTTAACCCTGAGGGCTGAGCTACAATGGGGAAAGAATGACTGGTGGATGTCAAGCCTCAACACCTAGGTGTGTTTTCCTCTTGAAAGGCCATTTTCCATGTGACCATTAAAGAAAGCAGAAAACATCCAAGATCACCCTCCTGCAGCAGCAATACCCATGCCCTGACTCACAAAATCTCGCTGGGATCTGCAGCACATCCAGCAGCACTCACAGCACCTTGCACCCTGTGTGTCTAGTCCAGCATGGTTTAATGATGTCAACTCTTCCACCAGTTATATCAGATGGGAAGGGACGCTGACCACCTTCACAGCTCACCTATGCTCAGTGGCCATAATTTGGATCTGCGACTTCCAAAGCCCTGTGTGCTTCAGAAAATAAAAGTTTAATTTCTGAAGGGAGAACAGAGAGCGAAAATTCTTAGTTTCACTCACAACACTCCAAATTATGAGAATTAGTAGAACGGCTTGAGGCCTCAAGCTTAGACAAGACAAAGGGCAGAGGTGAACAGCCTCATTAGTCTTTTTATTTTAAAAGTACTGATGTCCAGCAGGATACTTATTCTGGGCAAGCAGCAGGCCGGCTCTGGAGCACTGCAGTAAGACAAGGCATAATGAAAATTATCATCCAAGCAGAATAGTTCTGCTAAGACAGAGCTCATTTGGCCTAATCAGCTCTGACGAGAGGCAGTCTTTTCAGCTCACACCCAAGCAGGTTCCGATGCAGCACTAGGATTCCTGGCTCCAGAGGCAGCTCGCTCAGCACCAGCACAGCGGGAACTGAGCAGCATAGTCGTGTCTGGTGCCAGAATCGGCTCACTCGGTTTCCAGCCCCATGTCTCAGCCACCAAAGCCTCCTTTATCCTCTTTACAACTAAAATCTAAAGGCTGAGGAAGATATTATTGACTTTGGCAAGCAACACTGAAAATCATCTCTTAAATGTCACTATCTGATCCAGGTAATGTAACACTTTCCACTGCACACTTGCTAATTCAGGATTTTCATCAAGTACTGAAGAATAAGTGGTTTTGATTATATCTCTGTGGGCTAGCTGGAACCAAAGGGAACATTCCTTTTTGTGTATGCACCAATTCTTTTAAGGATAATCAGCTTGTCTGCAACCTCTTTATCTTCACTTCGCTCTCAATAAAACTGGGATGGTGCCCCATCAGATGGGTGCTGTGAGGATGCTTCACAAGGTGAGAAGTGCTTGGCTCAGCGAGCCTGAGCATTGCTGCTTGCAGAACAGGGCTGGCTCAAAATGCATTCCTATCCCTACCTGGAAACTGATCCTTAAACTTTGCTTATGGAACTACTTTTTTATAATATCCGTAGGAGCCAATTAATTAGCTGAAAAGTAGCCCATTATTATACTGCTTTAAATTTACATTACGGATTATCCTAAAGAGTTGAATAGTCAAAATAGTTCACTATTTAACCCACATGCTTATGCAGGCACACTATTATTCCAGAATACAGCACTTTATCCTGGCTCAACTCTATACGGTTTAAAAATGGAGCAAAATAACAAAAATCACTTAATTGTTACACATGTAGGGAGTTCATGGCAAACGTCTCCCCAGCTTTGAATGTATAGTCTAGATTAAAATCCTCTGTGGGTAAACCTTTCGGAATTAGCATTCTGTAATTATTATGTTGCCGTGATGACTAAAGACATAAGGTATCTTCTATACCTGTCTTGCCATTTAGTAAAAAAAATTGCATTTATGTCACAGTCTTAAAAATAAATGTGCCACTTGATGTTCAGGGAGCACACAGTGCAGATAGCCTTAAAAGTATAATTTACAAAACAGATTCCAACTCTATGCTATCTCTCTGTTGAATATCTCTCCATTGAAGTGAATTTATAAGTGGCTGCTCTTCGGTTAAACCCAAACTACTCTATAGTTAGAGATCTTCTAGTTTAGTGAGTGGAGAAAGTTATCCACTCTATAAAGATTAAGAAAGTGAGAAATTCAGGCATTTAACATAAATGAAGAATAACTTTGCCAGTAAAGCTTGTTTTCATGGGCTGGGAACAAACTATTACCCTTAATTCTACCTACACAGGTAACACCTATTGGCTTGGATGCTATCTGGGACCTCTAGCTATTAAAAGCCTAAGTATAAATTTGTGTTGAAAAATAAAACTCTTTCTCGCCTCCTTCTTGTGACAAGATAATTTGTTCTATGAAATTCATCTGAGAGTGATTCTGAAATTACTGGCCACTAGAGACATGTCCAGCATTGCTTGTGATTTCCTGAAAAAGTCAGAAAGTACATTTCAATTTCCAGCTTCTGGGATCTGGATTCCAGCATCTAGCTCCCAGTGAACCTCCAAACCTAGTACAGAGACCAGAACCTCCTCACTTACTCACAGCTCCCACTCCAATCCCAAGCCTAGACACTGAGGAAGGATCCCCAAAATACCTCTAGTATGTCAAAAATATCAATGAAATGCTAAAAGTATTCCCACACATTTGAAGCCCATGAGGTAAGAAGCAATGGTTTTAAGCAAAAACAGAGTCAATTCAGATGTAAGAAAGAAGCTTTTATCAATGAAGGTGGTAAAACACCAGCACACATTGCCCAGAGAAGTGGTGGATGCCCCATCCTTGGAAGCATTCAAATTCAGCTTGGACGTGCCTGTGAGCAACCTGACCTAGTTGAAGATAACCCTGAACATGGCAGGGGAGGTGAACGAGAGGACCTTCGAAGGTCCCTTCCAGCCCAAATCATTCTTTCAAGAGGCACCAGGGATCGGAGCCATCTCCATCCACTGTCCAGGCCAGCTCTCCTGCTGCGGCAGGAACACACAGCCAGCCCCAGCAGTGTGGACATGAGAACAGACACCTGTTTTCACTGGCCAAGGCACAATTCATCACAGTGCTCACCTACACTCCCCAGTTTCAGAAATCACCAGGAATTCTGTCTTACCATTCACTGTTGCATATCTAAGCACTTGTCTAAACAGATTTCCAAAATGGAGGTCCCCACATCCGTACAGATTGCATGGATACGGGGACTTGTATCTCATTCATAGGTATTATACACATCCGAATTTCACAATGTCTTACCAAGTTCCCCGACTTTTATCAGGGAGAATACTTAAAATCTTTTGCCGGTTAAACAGGGTTTTGTGTCTTACTGCAAAGAGCTGTGCTTGGTTATAGCAAAGTTGCAGTTTGGTTTTTGATAACAAGTCCCAGAGACACCTGCATCTCTATCAAATACATATAGGGGACTTTGAGCCCATACCTGATGCTCTTTTGACAAATATCAGTTCGTTAACATCCCCTTCAAATACACACTAACTATCACCTTGCATAATCAACCACGATGGAAGAGAAATCAATCGAAGTCTATTCTCGCCTTGAAGCTGAATTCCCACCTATGACAACATCATCAGAATAAAAACAAGGAAAAGTCCGTCTTAAGACATTTGCAGCCAAATTACCACATCGACTAATTTGTTTTGGAGTTGTTGGTACATCTCCTGCTTATCAAAGCCCCCAGTCACTTACTTGTCCTCCAAGAGGCTTTGCCCCGTGATCAGATTTTTCCCAGATGGCGCGTAGTCCCAGTTCTCTTCCACAATGCCAAGGTAGTAAGTTCTGGTCTTTGCTTGCACCAGCGCCCACAGCCAGAGGAAGCCCAGGGCGCGGAGGCGGCCGCGGCGCTGCGCGGGAGGCATTTGCGGAGGTGACTGCGAGGCTGGCACACGCAGGCAGCAGCAGGATGCACCACAGGCAGCTCACCCCTCCCTCCCTCCCTCCCAGCTCTCAACAAGTTATAAATAAGGAAGGGACAGAGCAAAGCTCCTCCTTTTCAGCAGGTTAGGACTGGGATAGGTAGAGAGCCAGGCTATGCAGAGCAGGGAGAAGGTTGCTGTCATGGCAGGACCTTTGCCAATCCTTTGGTTAGTGAGTAAATTACTCACTTACCTGTCCAGGCTAGAGTAGTTGGTGGTTTTTAGAAGTTTGGATGCTTTTTAGTCCTCCTTTTCCCAGACCAGGTGATATGGCATATTGGGGCAGAGGAGGGGTTGGTGTTTCTGACATCCCTGTAAAAACCCTTTTTAAAAAAAAAGAATTGTTTTAACTTTTTCATCATGTCTAAGATTTCTAAAAATAGCATCTTGTTGCCTTCATTGTTTGTTTTTTTTTTAATGACATAACACTAAGTTATAATCCAGCATTATCAGAGAGAGCAAAAGAATTGGCCAGTACCTCTCAGCATTTTCGGATCTATTTATTAAGACTGCAATTGATCTGAATATATTCAGTTTTAGAGTGCCCAAAATGAGGTACCTTTTTACAAGCATCCCTGGAAATTAGAGCCCTTATAAAAGTCTTTCCATTTGAACACCTAAGAATTGAGGCACACAAAGATCACCCTTTTATTAACCTTGGTAATTAACATGCCCACGTAGCTCTCTAGAAAATCACTCCCTCGCTTTATAGCTTAACCTCCTCTAAGAGGATATCTGTGTTACCATCTTGGCAAAGCCCAGTGTAAACATACACTTGATAGGATAGGATAGGATATTTAAAACCACTTAGGAAATGTCCCAAAAAATATCATCTAGGTGACAAGACATTTTGCAATATCATACTGCTCTGTTCCTAATTTTTAACTGACTACAGGCATAAAAAAAGTTGCAGTTCTGGCATACAGTTCTTGAGACCCATTGCAAGCTTTAACAGCTGTGAAATTCCCCTTTCAGGTCCAGAACCATTCGACTTCTTCCTGTGAAAGCTAATGGTTATCCATGACTAGGGGCGCAGGAGGCTTCAGAAACGGATTTGGAAGTCACAGGTTTAATGCTGCCTGCCAATACATAGCTCAGTGATGTGAATGAGGTTTTATGTGGCAGTCGTGTGAGGTTCACCCTCTGGCATGTGGCAGTGATGGCTACACGTACAGTCAGCTGTGCTGAGCTCTTCTCTCCTCGCTGGTGTGCAGGTGTCTCTGAAGTCACAGAGAATAACTAAAACACCAGGTGCTGTTCACAGCAGCCCAGCTCCAGCCACCTGGACCTTGATAGATCTCATCTAAATGAAGAGGCAAGGCACACAGACAAATGGAGTATTGTGCTAGAGAAGCTTTTGGTGGTTTTAGGCTATGCTTTCCATCTCTTCAGTTATGAGGACTGAAAGCCCAGTACATGCGGGCTAAGAGCACAGTCAGACAACTGCAAATAGTCAGCTTGACATAGCTGTAAAAGCAGGAGTCCCTCGGCCCCCAAGATTCTCTCTGATACATGCTGATGTTCATTTTCTCATGTCAGTCAATCGATGAACAATGAGAAGGAGGAGAGGTGCCAGGACAATGCACGTGTTGTACCACAGGACAATACAGGTGTTGTACAGAGATCCTGATCCTCAGAGGCAGCACCTACAGACTTCCTGATATCCTTGGAGACCTTGCTGATCTCTTCACTCCTCTGCTGCAAACCACACAGCGCCCAGCCTCTTGGCTTCTCACGTCAGTCTGTATCCTCTCTTCCAAAACACTGATACTTAAAAGTCATCTTCCTTTTCCACTGCTTTATTGTGTCACTCTTGCGTTACTCAAATGGTGATGATTAAAAGCACTGTGATTCTAAAAGGCATAATTAGAAAGCAAAAGAAAACACACTGACAGTGGGAGGGAGCTTTGCCAGCCCGTGGCACAGCCATCGAGCATGCCCCTGGGGTGGGACAGACAGGCCAGCTGGTGGGCTACAAACCTGTGAAAAGGCCAAGGTGACACCTGGAGGTTAACAGCATCCCACTGTCATCTTTGCACAGGGCCTAGGAATACTTCCACTGCCCAGAGGAGCTCTCCTGAGCCCAAGGGAGTTACAAACTTCATCTCCTGTCACTCAAGCACCTGCATTTACAAGAACTCGTGCCTGTTATGTAAATATTCATTGCCATAATGTAGCGAGCATTTGCATTCGAGTAGGAAATATGTTTATTTATAGGGCACTGTGCACTTTGAATGAGATTGTGTGAAGTTAAATTGCTTAAATCAGCCATTTGCATGCCATTAGAGATATTTAACAACTGGGTACGGGCCAATTTAATCTACACAGCGTTGCTATGACTTCCTGTCCGTGTGCTTTTTTGTAGCTCAAGAATTCTGTTATATGTTTAAATCTCTGTATATGTGGACTCATATAACACAAGTACATCAAGCTAATGGGGAATAGGAAGGGGGAGTGTCCAATTCTGAGCTGGCATCTGACTGCATTATAGTCATTTAAATAATAATAGTGCTATGTCCTAGTTTTTCTATTGCTTCTCATGCACCTAGGATTGGGTCCTGGTTGCTTTCTTGTTAGAATAACTCTTTAAAATTCAAATATGAAGTTAATTTATTTGTCTATTACTGTAAAATTTATTTGTGTAACAGGAATAATATGTAGACATTAGCACTTTATATCAGCAACGTGTTGTAAGTCTGGTAAACGCCTTAGCTTGGCTTCAGCACTTAGTAGATCTGGCAACTTGTATACCCTTTGCATCCACACATTAACACTTAATCACCTTGTCACATCATTAAACCCAGGCACATTTGCATTCCGGAGAGGTGCTGTGGGCGTGACTCAGGAAAAGATGAAAGAACAGCTGTTTTGCCCTTGCATCAGGAAAATTTCTGGGAAGCTCCCTTCCAGCAGTGAGGTCATGGGATTAAATCTGTCACTTTGTCCAGGATCCTTCCTGCAAAGGGGTTGGATATTGGTTACTCTGAGACTTTCTGTCCCTGTGAAGGCTAAAATTAGAGCATGGCTGGGTTTCAAAATTTTGCAATGAGAAGCAACGTTCATAGGACTGAAGGGTGAACATCTTGAATACCAGTTTGTGAATGAGCCCTGAAACTTCACCAATAGAGCTTTCTTTTCAAGTAAGTCAGGAATTATTGCAATAGTTAGCTTAAGTTAGTGCACTAAAGCTCAGACTTGTGCCAACTAATGTTAGTGATTACACTAAAATACTTAAGTTGTGACGGCTGTAGGATCAATGAAGAGAGATGATGGATGTGCTGACCTTTGTCAGTTCCTTGAAATTAGATCACAGACAAGCACTTTATTCAGACTGCCTACGACTGAAGCCCAGCTTTGATTCTCCATTGAGCAGATAATGAGCAGTTCATGCAGATTGTCTACTCTGTGGTTGTCTACGCTGTATCCTCTGCTTCTTCTTGATAGTAGTAGTTCCCATTCATTCACAGATCCCTCCTGGTGCCTCTGCTGTGTTGGTTTGTGTCTCCATTGCAATCCAGGTTGAGGAATTAGTCTCTGTTTCTAGCATAAGATTACTCTCAGCTAGTATTGCCACCAGCCCTGGAGCTGTGCCTGTAGTGAGCATCCCAAGGTGACAAAGAGTGTCTGTGATACATTTGGGAACTGAACCCTCCTAAGTTTTTTGTCAGCCTTTCAACCAAGACATCCTCTCCCTTCACCAGTTGTCCCACACTCTCTAGACACAAACGCACATTAAATATAAAAGTCTCTTTATACATCACTTAAAAACAGTTTCTATTGCACTTCCTAATCATTTTCTGAGTTGCAGCAGTAGTGAACAGAATATAAACCTCATGTTATCTTGAGTAGTCACACAAGGTGCATGTGAATTACTTGAATCTTTTGAGTTCACACTGGTAGGTCGGAAATCTCAAAAGGCATTCACAATTTCTATTTGCAGTTCTGAATAGGACTCTGGTGAGAAAGGCTTCCTTGGCATACACAGCATTTCCCTGGAGCATTCCAAGTTTTAGTACTGAAATTGTTGGAGGCACAAAGACAAAAAAGCTGCTGGAACTCCAAGAATAACAAGGATCTACAGTCACTGAGGATATTAGAAGTGCAGCTATATCCCATATTACACGTGGCATAGTGAACCTGACTCACATCTGCCCAGAAGTCTTTGTGGCAGGATGGAAACTGAACCCATCCCTCCAGATTCCCATGTCAGAGCCCACATGGCTCCCTGGCGTTGCCTTCCAGCCATTTGGGCTCAGTCCATGCACCCAGCTCAGGGTCACAATTGGGCATTTACCGCAGCGGTTGTCTGGAGATCATTAGCGCAGAATAATTTTCTCTCTACATCTCCGTGCGGACACTCTCCTTGCAGAACAGCTACTTTGGTATGTTACCAGTTGTGCACAAATCTTGAGGCAAGGTGTGAAATGGAAAAAGGGCCTCTGTTGTATCAGAAGCAGTGCACAGATCCTTTCTTTTCCGTCAAGGTTTTGAGCCAAACCCAGTATCTCTCACACCACCAACAAAGTATGATAATATAGATTAATTTAGATTTCAGAGAAACCAATTATACATTTGTAAAAAACCTCTAATGATATTTCAATTTGAAGAATGTAAAGGGATGCAATGATGAGAAGAAAAGCATTTAACTGTGTACTGAAAGGAACTGCAAGCTTGAAGAGATTACAATAAATTGCCAAATAGGCTGGGCAAGTAAAAATTGTTCATCCTTAAAAGCCATTAAAACAAAGCTAAAAAAAAGTAAGTTTTGATCCTAATTAAGAGAAGCTTCTTGTGTGTGGTAACTCATGTAAATCTGCACTGTTAAAACAAGGTTAATACCTCGACAGAACTTCAAGGTACATTATTTATGAGTTTCTATGGTGCTGCCTATTGTAGCACTTAACAAACATGAAAGAGCTTAACGTTACGTCAGCACTGTGGGACAGAACATGTTTATTAACCCTATTACACAAATGAGGAAGGAGGAAGGGTACACAATGTCCAGATGCTCACGAAGCAAGGCAGCCTGGTCTCTTGACTCCCTGTCCAGAGCTGGGAGCAAGGCAACAGCCCTCCTGGCCCACAGGCTTCCCCCTGAGCACAAGGCTGGGGGAGATCAGGGTCTTGTTGGACATCCAGTGTTTGTGGAAGTCATGCTGTGACCGGTTACATGGTGAAACTCTTCCACACACACCTTTACTGCCTGCCAGAAGGAGGGCCAGTGCCGAGGTCCACCTGAGCTCTCCTCCAGGCAGCTCCGCTGCCTGTCCAGCCTCCTCTAGTCACCCCGTGGGCATCACAGGATCCTCTTCCACCACGTCTGTGGCACTGACCTACTTACTTACTCTAGAGAAAATGTGACCCTTTTTTTTCCTCCTATGAGATCATTGCCTCATTTTCTCTCTGGGTAAATAGGGGAGCTGTGGTAATAAAGCCCGGCACTGCAAACCTAACCAGGACTATTCAAAGCAGGTAGCAGAAAGGAAGGTATCAAGCATTGTGAGCAGAAAAGAAAGAATTGATTGTGATTGCACCTGCACAAGTGGCTTCCAAACTCAATTCTGCCAAGCAACCCATCCTCAAGAGTGATATTAAGCTGCATACTCCCGGCAGGATTGTGACACTTTGCTTAGGGTCTGTTGATTAAATAGGAGAGTGTCGTGTGAAGTGCAGGAGCTGACAGGAGTTACCTGATGTCCAGACAACTTCTTCTGGACAGTTTCTTGGCTCGAAAGGAGAAAATGAGGAAGATGTCACAACCTTGTGGAAACTTTGATGATTGCCCACATTGAAATTACGTGATTTATGGGATATGCTGCCAACACAATTAGCGTCTTTCATCTGAGTCTACAAAGTTTTGCAATAAGGAGCAGCCCAACTGTTCTTCAGTGACTCTGGTACTTCCTATTTGAAGGAGCCGATGTTACAGCCAGAGCGCCATTCCTGGAATGGAAGCCTTTCAGGTCTGATATTAAAAAGCAAAAAAATTTCTGCAGCATTAGAAATTCCACAGTCTATGGAAAAAACCTCTCTTGTCCACCAGCCCAGTTACCACTTTGAAGAGCTTGCTGTGGTCTTTCAAAACATCATCTGCCTTTGTTTTATAATTTCATGTTAGCACCAGAGCTTACATCGTTGCCACTGAGAATTTCTTCCTTTCTCCTGCTGAGTACATGCCTGGGAGTTGCAGAGCACCCTTGTTTTAACAGAGGTATACTTAAGACTCCAGATCTGGGTCAGGACTCTCACCATCTTTCATTGCAAGAAAGGGCTGTGAACACCATGGCAGGGCCTGGTAAGCCCACACTATGTATATAAAGCTAACCAAATTTGCCAATTCTGGTACAGATTCCTCTCTAAAAGGGTTATGAAGTGAAAGGCAGCATGATGCAAACCTGGCTGCACCACCCCTGGGTCCAAGCTGGAGGGTTTCTGTGCCGGAGGCCACTTACATTTCTGAAATCAGGACTAACTCAGACAGAGCCACTCTGGCTTTGCCAACACGGTGTCAGCAGAACTTCCTTCTTTCCCTGGCCAAGTTAGTAGTTCAAATGCTAAACTTCATGAATGACAGCGCCTGACGTGCATCCTCCAGCTCCTGCAGGGCAGATCACACAGCTCCACAGTCTGTATGTTTTGGAAGTAAAAAGTGGACATGAAACCCCACCTTTGGACACCTCAAAAAGCAGTCTGAGCCTCCTAAGTGCTGAGCAAGCTCCCCCAATGGAGGAAACGTGGTTTCAGCTGACTAACTGTAAGCACTCAGTTAGCTTAGCTTCTCCTCCTGTGTGCTCATCTAAAAGTGGGGATGATTACATCTGACTCCCTCTCCAGGTATTTGGAAGCTAATTTAGTTAATGCTGGTCAAGCACTTTCAGGTCCTCAGATGAAAGGGGCCGCAGATAGGCAAAGCACTGCTATTACTGTTAATTATTTCTATTGTGCAAGGAGACATGAAAGCAGCAAGAGTGATGATTACTCGCTTCCTTTACAAGTGTCAAGACACAGCGCAAATACACAGACGGGGATCCTCCCTGCCCTGCAGTGCTCCTAATCTTACCAGCCAGATCAACCAGACAAAGAGCGGGGAAAGGAGCACAAACCCAGACAAACGCAATGCATGTAGCGACTTACCGCACACGGGCTGGGTTTTGCCACAGCTGCTTTTTACAAGTGTCCTGCTAGCCAAAAAAAGCACAGTATTACTGTTCTGAGGTATTTAAAAATCTCAAGTCAGCCTCTCAAAATAGGAAAAGTCTCTTACAAAAGGTAGTAAACGCTAACTCTCCTTATTTGCCCTCTAATTTTTGAGCAAATCAAGCTTTGAAGATTTTCTTTGTAGCCATGAGTACTGAAAATATTTCATTAATTAAGACGAAGTCAAAATTATCCACGAACTATTTGAAGTATCTGGATGTGTACAACAAATTCCTGGTGGTAACAGGTTGCTGTCAATCAACTGCTCAGCAGGAAGCAAGTGAGCATGGGCTTGGTGGAAGCTCATCCCTCTTCCCTCCCACGTACCCAGTGAGTCTCCCACGTTTAGTTTTCATTCTCCCCGGAGTGCCGGGGGGCTGGGTGTGAGTCACAGGGGAGTTTACCTGCGGTGATGGGATGCTCCACGGTAACTTGTTCCTTTATCTAATGCCTGACTAGACAGGCAGACAGATACAGAAGTTAAAAAACCAAGTGGGTCCCAGAGAGATGCTGAAGGCTCTCACGCGTGACTGTGAAAGGGCTGGCGCTGGCTCAGTGGAGGGAGTGGGAGCCATGGCCAAGGCCAGCAGCGTAGCTGGAGTGGGACACTCTGGGAGGAGATGTGCCAATCTGAGCCATCACACCTTTCCTTCGGAGTGTGGGGGGTGACAGAGGCAGATCCTGGGTCAGGCAGTGCCAGGCCAGCCCAGGGGTCAGGCATCTGCATCCCTCACCTCCTTCAGGGTCTGTTTCAGCCCGTCAGTGGAATGAGGTTGTAGCTGGACCTGCAATGTCCTGGGTGAATCCAGCAATTGCTGAACCTTCCTCTGACTGCTGTGTGAATCCAAATGGTTTTCTTGTTTGCTTTTTCCCAATTAAAAGCATCCAGTCCATTTAATAACAGCTGGTGAACATGCTTGGGACGACATCAGCTGCATTTTTTTGTTGAATTTATCATGAGATGAGAATGCCTGATGGAAGACACCACCAGACACGTGCTTTAATTAAACTGTTGAACTACCCTTAAAAGAATCCCAGCCTCCTTCAAAAAGCAATTTTTCCAAGGAAGAGGCAGCTGTATTTCTTGGAGATCATAGGGAAATGCCTCCTTATCTCATTAAGCATCTCAAGGATATTAAAAATAGGTTTAAAATGCTGAACCAGCTGTCTTCCATACACTGCTTCTGCTTTCCAGGGCTGCATTTCCTCCTCGGGCTCCTCCAAGCTCCCTCTAATGGCCGTGACATCGTGGGTCATTGTCCCTCTGTGCCATTGTAGGGGAGCCACAGAGGCACGAAGCCCTGGCGCGGCACAGGCAAGATGTGCCTCCCGGAGGAGGCCCTCCAGGCTTTTATTTTGGTAATGTGTTTATTTTGGTAATTTCATCTCTCACCTAGCTCTTTTATGATCCTGTCTCCACCCAGTATCTTCCCTCTTAACGCTTCCCGGTGTTCCTGCCTTTCTCTCCTAGCCGCTGGAGTCTTGCCAACATCGCGGAGTTAATGCAGGTCTTGCCCTTGGCTCAGTTCAGGCCCACACCTAATATAAAAAATGGATTACACCACCGACGAATGACAAGAGCATACGCCAGATGGTTTGTTAATTTCTTTAACTCTAGTTTTCAGATGTCTTCCTCATGCTGGCTCAGGCAAGGCTACCCTGAGCATACCCAGATAGCTTTTGAATATTTCCAAGACTGGAGATGATATGTCTTAGAGGATGGAGACAGACAGTTCACCCGTTTTCAGAAAGGACCTTTAATTATGTCTGCCTAATTTTACAGACGAAAAAAATGCCTGCAGCCCACTTTCCTCAACATCCTCTCACCCTCAAAAGAGCCTTGAATCTGCCTTCCAGTGGACATAGAAACAGTAAAGAATAAATAATTTGAAAATGAAGAGTGCTTAATTTCTGGGAAAATCTGGGATTTGTTTGTCTATGAAAGCAGAGAATCCCTTTCAGAAACCCATGCTGTGCTAAGAAATGCCCAAAAGCACTTCCCGCTTTGGGAAATATTGGCTTAATTGCCTCAGGCCCTTCTGCTACATATGTGGAGATTTTAAATACTATCCTGCCCCACGATGGACCTAAACTAACAACTTTGGAGTCAGCAAGGGGATGTTCATTGTATTTTTCATAGATGTTTGACACTGTCAGGAGGTAAGGTTTTTGTAGTCCAGAGTGGTGGTTTTGGTCAGACTGAGAGATGTAGCTTGTCCAGGTAACTTGAAAGAGATTAAAAAGGGTCCTTTCTTCATCAGCCAGCACCAGCTGGAAAAAAACAAACCTCAGGATCTGAAAACCAGCTGTAGTTCCAAAGGTTTATCTCATTTTTCCACATATATTCATTTCTCTGAAATAGGCAAAGTAAATAGTAAGTACTTATACTAGCAAGCAGTAATTCTGGCTACAAACCTGGCCTCATGCATGTTCAAAACATCACAACTATGCACACAGAGCTAGTATTGATTTTCCTTTTTTACTTTCAGCACAAAACCAGATGGAGATGGTGAACGAGAGGACAGTGCCCCTTGCAATAACAAAACACTTAATGGTCACTTCTGACCTCCTGGGTGTTACCCTCCTCTTTCATTCTGGTGGGAGTCACTGCCTCAGGTGCCTCAGCCTTGCATGGAGATTTTTAATCTCTTTCAAGTTACCTGGACAAGCTACATCTCTCAGTCTGACCAAAACCACCACTCTGGACTACAAAAACCTTACCTCCTGACAGTGTCAAACACCTATGAAAAATACAATGAGCATTTTTTGACAAACCACATATTTCTTCAGCGTATTCCCAATATTTGTTCTTCATTACTGAAGACTTCCTGAGAAAACTGGGGCACTTCAGGGCAAGAGAGGAAGGGAGGAGAAGGATCACCAGTAAGATTTCTCCTGCTTGCTCAGGTAAATAGGGGCATTTTCCAGTCAGTACTACTTTTAGCTCCTAATTCACCCTCTCCCTAAGCACATTGTTGGGCAAACCCCAGTGTCAAAACATATGGATGAGAAATGCCTTTCAGCCAAAACCAGAAAGAAGTGTTGCATGAAACCAGCAAAATGAAAGCACAAACCTCTAATTATTTTAATATTGGATAGAGACAGTGTTGTTCTGTGTTGGGAGTACAAACAACCCTTGGCCACAGGTCATAGTTCATGGCTATTTTAGAAAACATTGGGATTGGTACAGTGCTGTCCCTGGGCAAGCCACTCAGTAATTAAATAAAACAAGCTTTGTGATAAATCAGATGAACGTACATACACACAAGCAAGCAGTGGATAATGCTTTGTCGGATGGGCAGAGCTCGCTGGGTGTTGTCTCAGGACCATTCTCCCTTTCCCCAGAAGGTGCTTCTGCAGAGGGTTGGCTGTGCCACCTTGGGGTGCCCTGGGGTCACAGAGTAACTGATAATGGCGGGGTTTATTCCCAAAGCACGGTCTCTTGGTAGTGGTGCCAGTGCCCCAGTGGCAATGATGTGTGTGCTGCCATTGCAGGGGGAAAACTGTGCTTAGCAGGGTGTCATCTCAGGGAGCAGGGAGAGTCTAAGTATGTAGGAAAGGGGGTTATGCATAAAAGGAGAGAGAAGAGAAAAGAAAGAAGGGGGGGAAATGAAAAATAGGTAAAACAGAAGGGAAAGAAAGAGCAATCCATGTGACTGTTGTTGCTGCGAAGTTCATGTCCAGCATATGTTGTGTGTTAGGACCACCAGTGCATGATGGTGCAATGCAGTGAATACACTCCCAAACAGTGCAGAGACCCCATTTCAAAATTTGTCCAGAATAACTTCCATTCCACCTCTTCGGACTCATAGGTATCCTTAATATAAAGACCTTAACTTGCACCACTCAGCCATTAAAAGAAATTGTCTTCTGGCTGTCTCTGATCTGACTGAAGTCATGAGCCTTTTTGTACTGAGCTGCTTCTCAGCTTCCTCAATACCCTTGCTGTGCAATCAGCTCTTTGTGGGTCTTGGATACTTCAGATAAAGGAAAACCTGAATAACACTGGTAGTGCCATTTCCATCTTCCTGTTTCTACCTTAACAGAGCATCTGCATGCTCCTGGATACAGGCAGGCAGGTTAAGCTTGGGACCTGCTGCAAGAGAAGCAGGGGCAGCTGGTGCTCCAGGCCAGGTTACCTGCAATACCCAAGCACATGGACCTTCTCAGAGCCAGCTCATCTCAAAAAAAAGCTTCTTAAAAGCAGTTAAATTTCCTAACAGCAGTCTCATCTCAGGAAAATCAACATCCCTTTCCCTCAGTTGAAGGGAACATTAACAGCAAAGTGTCATAGGAAGCAGCAGCAAGAAATAATTTCTGTCAAAATGGAATAAAGTAAATTGAGTGGAGTGTCACTGTGTACTCCGAATAAAGCTTTGATTTCAGAGCAATCACTTAAGTTTTGTACAAGAATAGATGAGAACAGAGCTGCCTTGCTCCCTTTTCCACATATCAACAGCAAAAAGGGCATTTTTCCTTAGTGCGCAGCAGCCGTGCTCCAAATGGGGCAGATCTATTAATAGAGTAAGTGGGCAGTCAGATATGCCCTTCAAAAACCTGCACGGGGCTGTAATTCTTCAGTTTCTCACATTGCACTGCTCAGGGAAATTGTGGGGCTGGAACTGTTTTCATTCCTGTCATGATGAACAAGATTTTTCGCATATTTACAGTTCCTCTCTCAGTTCCCATGCTACCACATGTAACTGGAAAATTAATAAAGAGTTTATGGCTAAAAGGGTAGAAATAAAAGGAGGATCAGAGCTGGTGTACAGTAAGTCAATATAATCAGGAGGCATTGATCAGTGGAACACAAAATGTTTTCATTGCCTTAAAAGTCAATATTGCAGGGGGAAAAATAGATGTACTCAATCGTATACACTCAGCTTAGCCACTAAACACTTCACAGAGAAAGCTCAGTGTTTCTAAGTGTTTTGGAGCTTGCTTGCTTTCATTTCTTTTGGGTGAGTCTGTCGCTTCAGAAAAACAGGTAGGAATCAGGATGCCTGGTGTTAATACAGATTTTTACTATATTGTTCTTTTTGGCATTCTTCCTGTGTCTCACAATGAGCAGTACTTAGCACAGAACTCATCGCAGACTGAATGTAGATCCTACTCAATAATGAGCACATCTAAAGATATTCTTGAAACAGCAAGAGAATAGAGTTTAATATAGCTTACTAGTATTTTTTTTTTTCTGCAGTGACTAGAAGCACTAGTCTTTTAGAAGCACTAGGGGTTCAGCCCCTGAGCATATAAGTGTTGTATAAATATAGATGAGAACACTGAACTTGCCCCAGACAGTTTAAAATCTACATAGTAGATAGACAAACTTTGGAAAGTGCAGAGAAGAAAATGAAAAAGGGTGAGTAAAAGGATGTGTAATGCTGGGGGCACAGTATAGGTGAGAAACTACAGAGGTGAGGTTTGCACATCATCCTGGAGGAGTATGAGCCTGGCAAAACCAGAGAAAAGCAGAATCAAAACGAAGGATGGTGAGCCCAGCTTAGGGTATTAAGTATGTGAAGATGGGAAAGGTGGTGCCTTAGAGATATTATGGAGTTAGAGTCTATAAAAACTCCAAGCAACCAGGATATGAGATTTAGGGGCAGGGTTCATCTTGAGTATAATTATGAAGTTCCCTCATTTGTTTCCTAGCTCTCTACATTAGCTGGCAGGCCTCTCCAGTTGTTCCAGCTGTCAGTGCAAATTGCTGATGGTCTTCAAGTTGTTCTAAAGTTAATTCTTTAACTGCCTTAAATGTTACTAGACCTGGTGCCTTTGTCCTGTCTGGAGATTTTATGACACTTATTTTGTTCCTTTCCCTTGGGGTAGAAGCAACCCCCACAAAAGACATGGTTAAAGGCTGTTGCTGCTGATGTCAATTGAAGTTTGGGCCATTGGATTCAGTGAGTTAATTCAGTTTTCCTCCTTGTTACCATCTGCATTTTAATGAAGGTTCTTTGCGTGAGATCCCTCTGAGATCACTAAAGATTTTCACTGGCTGTGAGCCAGCGATTATTTTATATTATTATTTATATTAAATATGCATCCAGGGACTTAATTAAGTTTTTGCAGTCACTCTGCCATGCTGATAGTCCTCATGGATGCGAATCATCTGACAACTAATTCTGACATCTAGATCTGAACAAGTGGTGAGATTCTTTCACCATTAATGATTTACTGTAAACCTACAGTAACTCCTAAAATAGATCTTGTGATTCTTTTCCTTAGAAGTGTCTGTTTCTCTCACTAGAAATAAATGCAGCTTAGGTTGACATCTACGCCCAAAGTCACACGAGATGAATTCCACCCTTCACAACCAATCTTTCACAGTGAGTTTAGAAGATGAAGGTGGGAGGTGAGGATGCAGATGCTTGTCAGAGAGGGGATGTTTTCAGTTGAAGGAAAGTATCTGGGCATATTCCCAGCACAACTGTGGCCAAATCTGACTTACCAAGTAACATATATATATTTGTATGTTTTAAAGTTTGGACATATTTTAACAGTTATTATTATCATCACATTTTCTACAAAAGAAACTCCCTTTCTCCTTGGTATGAGTCTTCCCACAGTTTAATGTCTTAATACTCTTCATTGTGTTTTATGTTTCTTGCCCCATCCCTAGTGTCTCTTCCACCTTTATTTTCTCCACTGCCAAAGCAAATTTTCAGTTTCCCTTCCATATTCCCACTCTGTCCTCCTTGGAATAGTGTGGTTTTTGGTTTCCTTGCTCCCTCCCTTTGTCACATTTCTCTTTTGTCCCCAGCCTGTCTGTCCTTCCTTCTCCTTTTTCTCCTGTCTTACTGTGAGTCTTCACCCCTTCCCATCCCCACTCTCCTCACCTAGCTCTCCCAAGAGCATAGCCAGTACTGAATTTTAACAGCCACAGCCTGGTGTGCAGAAGATGACGCCACACCAATGGCCAGACATTGCTGTGCCACCACCTCGTGCTCCAACCACATTTTCTGCCAGGTACTCATTGTTCCTCTGCCATCTCCTGCCTTTCCTCTTCTGCCAAACTCCACACAGTTGAAATGGTTGCAGCTGTGAAAAGGTCTCCGCTTCTCCGATCCGCGTGTCCCGGGGGCTGAGGCATTGACCATTGGAACACTGCCTTAAAATAATCAATAACCGCGGGTGACACGCCAGCCTCGCGCTGGCCAACCAGGGATAACTTGGGGTATTTCCTCATTCCCCAGAGAGAAACAGCTATTTGTTTAATAGAGGCCGTCACCCAAAAACATCGCTGTGCCTCGCTCAGACAGCCACGCTCCAGGAGAGAGGAGCTGGAAAGCCTGAAGCCAGCTGTGGGGAACTCTGGAGGCCATCTTAACCCTGTTTAGAAGGTAAGTAAAAGTATTTACATGCTTCCTGTAGATTTAAAAAGAATAACTTTGTAAAAACCTCACTAAAAATTAGAAGCTTGCTCTAGCCACCTTGCTTAACGAAGCTGTAGAATGTGCTTTTGTTTGGTGAATTAATAAAGTGTTTTAAGTGCTTCTGGCAAACCGGCGTGTTTTCCTAAGCTGTAATAACGCATGCAGATCCTCTGATGTGCACAGGTGGCAAAGCGGCATTGATTTTGGTGGTAGAGGCTCTCGCTAGGTCTGGTGATTGTTGTTTAGGTAAGTTCTCCCTGCAGTTTGAAGTGGTATTGAGATAGGTCAGAGAGAATGGGCTGGAACCCCCAGTTCTTCCAGCCAAAGCAGCGTCATGTTGCTTTGTGCCGTACAAGAACTGGGCCCTCCGGCGACGTACGAAAGATGCAGAAGAGGATTTATAACTCAGCTACAAGGCTTAGCTTTTGTAGAAGGAGGCTAGGCTGTGCCTGTGCTTGTTTGCTTCTCTCTGGGGAGGGGAAGTAGGTGTGGTTGGGCAAACAAATGGAAAGCTAAAGCTGGAATGAGATGGGAAAGCAGGCAGGCAAGAGTCAGTGTAAAAAAAAAAAGAAAAACCTAGGCATTGGTTGTTTGAAAGACAGGTAAAATATCCAGTATTCTTTCCATTTTCCTCCATTCCCATTCCCTACTTCATCTTTCACTTGCACATTGTTGGTCTGTTTAGATTTTTATCTCTTAGAGCTAGGGCTTTTTCCAGAGGCTTGCAAAATGCTTTGCCAAACTTTGAGCACTGTATAAACAACAGGTAATGACCATAAACACAGAAGTATCTCTGTTAAAAATGATCCCATCTGGAGTAGTTTAATGCCAGTTAGCTTATTTTAAAGATGGATTATAAAGCACAACATGACTGCAAAGTGCTCAGAAGAAAAGGCATATGAGCACAGTGCTCTTGTTGAACCCATAGCAGCAGAGAACGATGCAAATTTTTTGCTACAGAAATGCAAACTCAGAAGTCACCTCTGGCAGTCACAGCTGCTTCACAGCAATATATGGCTCCCCATTAGGCCTTTCTGTTTTCCCTCTCAGTTGCAGAGGTCTGAGGACATCTCACCGGGTATCTTACCTTTTCTCTTCACTGTCTTCATTCTGTCACCAAAGTCTGGTTTAGCCTGTCTTTGGCTTTCTCAAATGGCTTCAAGCTACCTTCCACCTGGGCCTCTTTCTTGCTTGGGAACCCAACCTTGATTGATTTCTGTGTTCCTAGCCTGCTTAATACCTTCTCCACACCAACCTTTGTCATAAAAGTTTCAGGATTAGCCAATGCACATGAGTAAATTGAGGGACATTTCACTGCTGACTGCCTCAGTTATTACAAAAACTATTTGCATGTAACAAGCAAAAGCATCTGTGTGTGCATGAAATGATGTGTGTCCACATCCTTTTACTTCTCTTGAAGTTTTGGTAACTTACTCACAGGAGAGCAAAAACTGTCATAAACTTACAGTTGTCTCTGAGGACAGAAATCCACAGCTTGATATTTTGTATTTTCATGCACATTTTATATTTTTATGCATTTGAAATCCTTGAGCTGGAATGAAGGTATGATAAAACATCATGAAGAAGTTGTGATCATTTTGTGCCATAAAGTTGAAGGTAGTATGCAAGTTCAATAATCTCTGACCCAGTAGTCTGAAATTTCCAGACTGACATGGAGAAATACCTGTGGATCCACTTTTGTACCGATGAGGTTTTCTCTCTGGCTATAGATCACAGCGTGGGTGCAGTGGGAGCTGAGGTTGTCGACTTTGGTGAAGAGGGGTCTAATAGCAGCCTACAAAAACTGGGTGGTGACAGGTGGTGGAGTGGTGTGAGAGGGTGTAATAAGGAGCAACAGCCCTGTTTACAGCTTTGGAGATTCAGATTGGACGTGAGAAAAGACTTTTTCATTAAGAGATTAGGTCAGCCCTGCAACAGGTCACCCAGAGAAGTGGTGGTGGCTCCATCCTTGGGGATTTTCAAAGCTCAGCTACAGAAAGCCGTGGCTGACACAGTGACCTAGTGCTGATGGTAGTCCTGCTTTCAGCAGGAGGTTGGACTGGACGCCTGCAGAGATCTCTCTCAGCCAGTGCTTCATTTATGTTGATTCTTTGATTTAAAAAAAGGAACCTGAATGCTATGAACTACTAAGATACTGTATGTTATGACGGATCTGTGAAAATGAGATGGGATGGCTTTTTGGCCTGCCCTTAGCAAATAAACACAGAATTAGACAAGATTGCAGCTTTTCAGATATTTTAGGGTGGGTGCCAAACAGGCCTGTAATCCACAGTCTTACCTACCTTTATGTGCACAATAAGCACATCACAATAAACAGTAATAATTATTTCTCCAATTCTTGCTGAAGGTGTATTTTTGACTGAAATAGAGGAAATGCAGCTGGTAGGTGCCCTGGGGTGGCTTCCCCGCTTGCCCCAGCACCAAGGCAGGGTGGGACATCACAGGGCGTCCTTGGTAGCCATTTCCTGCTCTTCTAGACCTTCAGTGCAAGGGATTTCAAATCAGCTTCCCAAGACAGAGACAGTGGTCCCAGAAAACCCAGGGCAACCACCTCCCTTTCCACTCAAGGCCTTAGCCCTACCATGAAGACTGCCAGTCAGGGTATCTGTTTGTGGGCTCATGATTTTGTTACTGATATTCCCACTGGGCAGACAATTGTCCATTAACAACTAAAATGAAACTCTCTGGTAATTTCATACCAACACAGGTGTAGTCCTACCATTTTAAATAAATTCTATTAAATATCCCAGCTTTGAATAATTCAATTTTAAATAAATTCTCTGAAGGGAACAGGGTCTGTAGAACAGGATTATCTGTGGAAGTCTTACCTGGGACATTTCTTTCTTCAAAATTGATTCTTCTTTCATTAAAGAATAAAACTGCTGAAATCCTGTGCTCCCTACACTGCAGTAACCCAAACCTCCCTGTGTCTTTCCCGAGCAGAGAGCTGCCATGTGCACGGGGAAGTGTTCGAAGTGCATTGGGATCACCCTCTTCCCACTGGCAGTATGTGCCATTGTCTCCAACATTCTCCTGTACTTCCCCAATGGACAAGTACTGCAGCTCAGCGAGATAACTGATCTGGTCTGGTTTTTCCATGGCATTCTGGGAGCTGGGATACTGGTAAGAGATGAGTGTTTCTTGTGAGTTTTGTTCTGTTTTGTTTTAAATTTGGGGCCAAGAAAACCTCTGTTAAAAAAAAAGGTCATAAAATGTGTTTTGCATCAACATGCGAACAGCTTAATTGAGAAGTTGGGTATGTAACTGAGAAAATGCACTGAAGGCAAATAAAGTGCCTAGTCAAAGAAATACAAAACATTCCTGAAATAAATATCAGGACTCCAAGTTAGGAGGAAGCACTAGGACTCACTGCTCACTGTGGAGAAGGGTTGTGTAAGTGTTCATCCTCCAAGAGTGAAAGCAGAGCTGAGGTCCTAAGCTCAGCTGGAGGTGGTGAATTTTCACTATTGTCTGCACCCCCTCGTTACTCCTCCAACTGATTTTATGTACACATAATTCACAAAAACATTAAGGGAAAAACTGAAACATGTTTCAGCAGATGTTAGTTCGAGACCCAGCTAACACTTTACAAATGTGGACCTGCAAATGGCTTAATGAGCTAAATGCCTCCTGTTCCCACACTTCTACCCACCTTCTTTTGGGCTTGATCTGGTTTGAATGTGCTCTTCTATCACTCTTTCTCCATTCCAGGTCTCAGGAAAGATCACTTTTATGTGACTATCCATGGCTAGAAGGGAACATGTTGGGGAATACTTATCTTTCCAGTTCATCAGAAAGCCTGAGCTCCCTTTGTGCTCCTTCAGTTATCTACCCAAGTGCAGTTAAAAAGCTGAGCAAGTAACATGCATATGACCAGTACTGGGCAGATGGCAAAGTGGCACAGAGCTGGCCAAAAAATAAAAGAATGTTTAAGAATAGTTAACTTAGAAAAAAGTAAATCTCATTCACAGTCAGACCATGATGCAGCTGCCGCTTAAGTCTACGGAAAGCCTGCAGTGGATGTGGTTCATACTCATATCTCCCAAAGCAGAAATATGGTATAAGATCATTCAATAAACTGTTCTCCACCAGCAGCTTGTCTGCTTCTTCTTGCAGCTACCACTTGGGTCTGTTACTCATGCTGAGCTTGAACATAGGCATGAGTTTGTAGAAGGAAGAAGTGGAACTACATGGGAGACCTTGTGGAAAATTCGGATCACTGCAAGCCCAGGAGTCATTGGCGTTCAATGAAAGGAAAGGCAGATGTTAGATGTGAGAGCGTCATCACCTCATTGAAAATGTGCCTTCTTTTAAGGCTTCCACACAGACTTGCCTGTGGCCAGCACCACATACATCAAAAATGAGAACAGCAAGTCAGAGGAGAGGAAAAATTTGCATTGACCTTCAAAGCATGACATTAGGAGTAATTATTGATCCACAAACAATGCTGTTGAGTGTACATATTTTCCAGAAAACAGCATGAGAAATGCCCACAGGTAAGGGGAAAGAAAGCATTATCATCAGCTCCATCTTCCAGGTGCTGGAAGCATGGGAAAATGAAGATTGGCTTCTCAGTGTCCTAAGGAGTTAAAACAAGGCCACGACTGGAGTCTGGTCCATATCCTGACATTACGGTGAGGAAAGATGAAGCTGCAATACATTCCCCCATGCACCTGGCTTCCTCCCAAAGGAGACTGAGGCACGTCATGCCAACAGGTTGCCTGATCTTGGAGAATCTCCCCACAACTAAGACACAGCCTCCAGGGTCAAGACTGTGGGAGAAACTTCGGAAAAGCCTGGCTTAACTCTGTGAGGCAGTAGACCTCCCTCCAGCTGGGAACTTCATCTGTAGGCTGATCTGTAGATCATCAGTGCACTCTTTGGCTGAGTAGCCAGCTCCACCCTTTCCTCCAACTCTTCTGAATCTCTAATGGAAATTATATGACATGAAAATCTCCCAATTTCCTTATTTCAGATATTTAGGATGTAAAGAGAATAAGACTGGCTCTATGTGTCATAGTAACGTCTTTCCTCGTGGAAAGCCTGTGTGCAACGCAAGGAAATGTCCGGCTGAGCCATGGCTCACACACAGCTCTTGTTTTACGGACAACAGCCAAACCCAGCAAATTCTCATTCCCATGTCAAAAGGCAGGTGTTTATAATCAGGCACTGCATAAAAAGAAAGCTGCCAAGCAAACCTTTCATCCTGAGCCAGGCTAATAGATGACACAAAAGTGTTTGCAGCTTAGATGGGAAATCTCAAAAGAAAAATGACAGCCCTGGAGGAAGAGGAGTGTTGGTTCGATGGGCAGAGTTATTAACTCTTCTTCTGAATGCCAGACAGTGGCACACTGGGGCTGAGGCTGCCTTGGGGACCATTGGTGATTATTTCAGAGCTGACTTCTTTACAGGAAGAGGAGCACCTTTTTAACCTCAAAGCTCTACTTCTGCAGACTTCCAGATGTGGTCCAGCCACCACTGTAGGTGCTGTGGGTTACCTCTGGGGTGTGCATAAAAGGCAATGGAGAATAAACCCTTTGAAAAATATTTCGGAGCCTGCAAATCTAAGCAAGTTTCATAATGCTGTTCTACACTGTTCAACAGAGATATTCACACCACACACATAAATTCTGTGGGCTTCATTCATCATGGACATTCTGCCCTTCCTGCCTTACATGAGAAAAAATTTTGCCAGGATCTAGTCAGGCCGTTTTTACAGTTTTTACCTTTTATTTTTGTTTGTTTGTTTGATTGATTGATTGACTGATTGATTTGGGTTTTCCTTCTTTCATTAACTTTATGGTAACCATTTGCTATTTTCTTAAGTACTCCTTTATTTGTGCTGCTCTTTGAGATGTCTTAACCAGCACTGGTGTGTAGAGACAAGGCAGTGCGAGTGTGCTGGCTGCACAGCCAGACCCACAAAAGCTTTCTTGCCCTCTGGCTACCAAACTAAAGGCAACTTTTCCTAACTCCAGAGTGTCTCTGTAAGGCAGCATTATATCCCGAGTCATAGATGGTTACTGACTGCATTGTATTGGTCCAACTCCACCTGATAATTACCATGGAGAAAGCTGATGTGAACTGGAAGTTCCCTATTGACCGAAGTCCATCTTGTAGGTTTTCCAGAGGTTTAACACAAAGAAAACCAAAACCAAAGTCTAAGTCTGACCAAAGTCAGATCTAACAGTGCAAGCTCAAGGCTGATTTCCTAATTATAATCCAGAGCAGAATGCTTGGGAGGTTTAAACTGACAAAATTCTTAGTCCAGCTATGTATCTTTTCTGGGCAGAAACTCGATTTTCTCAAAACTGACACATTTTTTTCCAAAAAAAAACCAAAAACAATACCATGCCGAACCTTTTTTGTACCCTGAAAAAAGCAGAATAGCTTCAGCAATCGGAATTAACGTGCCAGCGACTTGCCAGACAGCTCTAGCTGTAATCCCAAGCACCAACATCCAAGCAGGTGTAACTCCCAGAGAAGAGTCAGAGGGTGACTTACATTTGAGGAACATGCTGCCCGAGCCCCTAGGATTTAAAAACCACCCCAGCAGGAGTGCTGCACACCAATTCAGCCTGTGCTTTTCTTACAGGTTATTTTGCCGGCATTCATGATGCTGGGAGCAGGTGGAGCAGGATGTTGCGCTAACAGATGTGGGGTAAGTGGATATTTATGTGTTGAAATGGCACTACAGAGTTTGTGCAATAGCTTTTTAAATGGCTGCTCAGCAGGCGGAACTGTGCAGTGACAAACCATCACACCACTGTCAGCAGCCATGTCCGGGAAACGTAGAAGAGGAGCTTGATCTACAGCGTCCCTGGGCTGGGGCTGAGAGCTCAGTTAGCCAACAGGAACTGCAGCTGCTGATACGAGGGAAATCAGCCAGGGCTGGAGCTGGAGCCCTTAGGCACGGTGCTGAGGGCAAAGGGAACTACATCACATAAAGTAAAACGTGGCTGCAGCTTCCCCTGCTCAAGGCAATCCTAAAGACTGACACAGCTGCCTGTTCCTCCTGCTTCCACAGAGTCCTGTTTCCTCTATATCCTTCTGTGGCAATCTGCTTTTCCACAGGTTCATCCCTGCTTTTCTCTGTAGGGATACATAGGTCCCCTATTTGCAGGTCCATGCTGAAAGCCTGAGATGCTGCATGTGGCACCGAGGAGCCAGCACTGCTTCCTCCAGCTCTGACCAGTAGCTCACATGTGCCCAAACGTTATGCATGTGAAATGTGAAAAGGCAATTTAGGCTCTCTGACATCTAAAGAAGGGCCAGAAAGATTTTTTTCCTTGATAATTAAGAATATTGTAAAGCATCATGTTATACAGGCATCTCCATTCATCCTCAAGCCTCGGGCACAGACTTCCATGTGGCTGTCATTATTGGCAGGAATAAACTGACTTAGAAATTTTTTTGAGTCTGCATCCTTCCCAGAAGCAGCCTGGAATGAGAGATTCCATGCAATAAAGCACGTCTCTTCTGAACTCTTCAATTAATATTTGGTCTGATCCATCAGAAGACCTTTGCCTCTTCAAAACATTTTACTTAAATTTATTCATTATTCATAATACCAAAATAGCATTCTTTATTAGGATGTCAGCAAGCACATCCCAAGGGACATGTCATTACATTGATTTTACCCAATGCCACATGCACAGACAGGATGCTAACAATGGCCAAGCAGGCCAGTTGCAGAGCTGGGGTGAGATCCTAGGCACCCTGCAAACAGTGCCTGAGCCAGCTGCTTTTCTTGATTTTGAGTGATGTAGAAAGCAGTGGTGAAAAACAGCCACTGTAGTGGTTCCTACACTGACTGAATGTGGTAAGTCACGAGGGGAAATCCAGCTGAACTGGGCTGAGTTCACACCACATCTCAGATGTCTCTTCTCTGTCCTTCATCCCAGCCCTAAATATTACAGAGCCAGGAGACAAACATCCCCAGGCTGCCTGGGTTCACTCCCCAGCCCAACAGCACAGGTGGTAGCACAGTGTCATCCAGCAGCCCACATCCACAGATCCACCACAATCCTCCATTCTCCCCCTCCTCTTTCACTGTCTGAGCCATTCCTAGCAGCAGTACATCAATGCCAGACACCCTGCCTGCACCTTCCCATCACTGGTTGGTTACCTACGAGCTGTTCCTCCTCCTCTTCGTTTGCTGTTATGGAGGAATAAAATAGATGTTAGGAAAGTGATTTGATTGTGCACTGTGATATTTTGTAGAATCAGGAGAATCACAGAATCATTAAGGTTGGGAAAAAAACTCCAAGTTCATCAAGTCCAACCTTCAAATGAATACCACCATGCCCACTACACCACATGACAAGGTGGCTGATGGCCAAGTGATGAAGCTACCCAAACCAAACTGGAAAATAGGCTCAGTGAGGACAGTCTATCAATGAAAATGCTGTCTTCTTGGGCACACACCCCTCTGGAGTCATACACATCTGTGAGGTGGGGAGGGTAAAGCTCTACACCCTATGTTTTAAACAGACTATGGCTCAAAGTAGGGATGAGATGAGGACACGAGCAAAGAGTGAGTGGCTGTGAACAGCACTAAAAACAAGTTTACCCTGCACAGCTCCTGGGGAAGAGTGATTTCTAAGCATTCAAAAAGAGGTGAGTTTCTCAGGGAGATCTGAAGGCCAATGGTGTGCTTCTTCAAGGGAGGAAACCTCAGGCAAAATTTGCTTTGGGGAGAGTGGGAGGAAATGCAGAGACATCCACAGCAGGGCTGCTCAGGTGTCCTGACTATATGGGCTGTATATGCAAGGCAGGGTATGGTGTGAGGCCCTGGAGAGCAGAGGACTCCTGGGATTGGTGCAAACATTCACAATATCAGCGACTTCCCAAAGTGCCAGAGCTCCTTGGAGGTAGGTCTGGATGGACCTGATACAGGGTCCCCAGCTACTTGCACCTACTGGCAGAGAAACAGCCCTCACTGGAACTACTCGGGAGCCTCTGTAATACAAAGGCTACTGTGGGCACCTTTCTGCTTTGGAGATCTCAGGTATAAAATGATAATTTACGCTGAATACTCAGAATTGCTTGTCATAGTTAAAAAAAAAAAAAGGTTAAAGCATTATTACTGATCAGAATTATTGTTCAATCAGAACATAACATTTCCCTCAGGGCAGGGACTCTGTTCTATTTTATTTTGCGCAATTCCTGGTTTAATAGTTTCAGACTTCATCAAAGCCTTTACACACTGCCAAAGTGTCTTCAACAGTAATAATAACTACTATGTTTCTCATACTTTTTATTCACTTTAGTGAGCTTTCCAGTTCACAGTGATTACATGCTGCATTAAGTTTTTTCATTAATCAACTTTAAATTATTACTTGCAAACATACATCAATGGCTTCTTGTCCTTGCACTATGGAGTAATGAATTTGGAAAGTAATAGATTTAGAAAGCTTCAGTGTCTTTCAGCTTAGCACGTACACATCTGAAATCATCCACTGCACTGACGTGATGAGGAAAAAGGCCCACCCAAAATACAGCTTCTCTCATTGCATCAGCAAACATACTCCAGTATTTCTAAGTCTTCCTTAAGAGTTACTAGTAGAACAAGAATAGTCATAGCAGCTTTCCAGACAAACAAACCTAGATAAGCAAAGATATCTAGATAACCAGACAGAATAACAATTCCATCAAAAAAAACAAAAACAAAGAAACCACTTCCAGACAAAGAAACAGAGAAGAAAGAAACGCGTATGGAACAAGAACCAGGATAACAAAGAGCAGCACAAGCTGGGACAGGAGGAACTTGGTAACTTCACCGAAGTAGCTGATGCAAAACATTCAAAAAATGAATTCTAATAGTCTTCATAAGCTCACCAGGGACAATTCAATTGTGTGAAGGATAAAGCAGGGAAAATCAGCAAAAATGATCAGCAAAACCTTTTCAGGAGTACAGAACCGGTCAACATAATGGTAAACTAATTTCAACATACTCAAGCGTCCCAGCTTAGGGCCTCCTGTTGCAATTAAGGACACAAATGAGGAAATAAAGTATTTCAATGAGAAGTACAACTAGGGAAAATGCTGAAAGTTTGAGATGATGAAATGGTTAATAAAATTTTTGGATTTTCGCAGATTATGAGGCAAGCCTCCAGAGAAGTCTCCAGATCAGTAGATAAAATGGGGAAATGCCCCTGCATGTCTAGAAAATGCTGAGGAGAGCCAATCTAACAGCTGCAGCAACTTCAGACTCCTCTTTTGGTGACAAGTAAAGTCTTTGTCTAGATGATCTTGTACACAGTAAGGGAAATAGTTGGGATGAGGCTAGTCATGAACACAACAGATTTCAAGTGAGAGAATCACATGACAGAGCATAGTCATCACAGATAGCACTGACAAGTACTACTAGTACTAAGTGCTATCATAAAACACAGTAATACCAAAAGACCATTTGACTTTTTCTTCATATTTATCTTTGGGATGCCCTGTACTGCTATGCTGTGCTAAAACGAATTGTTAACATTATTAAGATCCTTCAACCAAGAAGCAGAATGCACAGTTGAAGTAAATGAGAAAACAAGTGGGGAAAAGTGATTCAGAATAGGTAGGAGTTTCAAAGAGAGAATCAGTCACTCACCTTCACCACAAGGCATGGTTGGTGATCTAATTGTGAGAGACAGTGCATCAGCTACAACCCAGACCCTGTTTTGGTCCAGGACAATATAGTAAATTACCTACATTTTGCTGACAATGGAGCTCTGCTAAGAGGCAATTCAGCCAACATGCAGATAAAGACTTAAAAAAGAAGTTCCAGCTTTGCAAGAAAAGACTGAGTTGTTAATCAGTTATGATTAAATAAATCCCATGAGAAATCCCAGTAACTTCTAACTCGAGGATTGCTTTAGAGGGAAAACAACACACAAAATCAGTCAATTCACACACCAGCATCATGCAAGGTTCTACAGAAAGCAGTTGGCTCGCAATTTGGAAACTGCATTCACCAGCTTGAACGTGTTCAGACAGTGAACAGCCTTTTCAAGGCTTTGTCACGAAACTCCAATATGAGGGGTGGATATTTCTATTTGACTCTGTAGTTCAGTGGTCTGTGGAGCAACTGGGACCAGGAGAAGGGCTGGTGGATTTCACCTGGTATTTGCTGGCAACAGGGAATTATGAGACTTGAGATATTTGGCTTCAAACCTGAGTCATGGATGAGAGTATTTTGTATGTGCTTCTTTGGTCATGCCACTGCCCTGACTTTAAGGCAGGCCTGCTGCCTTCTCCCTGCTCCAGGTCCTTCCCTGGCTCTATCAGTCTGCTCCAGAGTTTTTCCCCCCACTTGGCAGAGTTGTGAAAAACCACAAACAGTGATTCTTAACAAGACTATTGGGAAGCCTGTCTCAGATGCACCACCAGTAGCACCCTCCTGGGATTTTTGTTTCTATATACGAACAGCAACCAGATACATCCCATTCATTACTAGAAAACTACCCCAAAATGGAGTAAAGGTAACATTTCTGTGGGAGTGGCTGATGTAAAACATGAGTGCATTACGTACTATTTGAAGTCACTGCTGGTTTGTTGCCACATGCAGCACAATTAGATTTCTCAACATGAGAAGTAGTAATCACGTGTTATGGTGTTGCAAAATGAAGGAAAGCAGCAATAAGAAAGGCTTTTTTGCATTCCATCAATTAGCAAAAACAATTAATGTATCTTCTGCTGCTTTCATACCTGGTTCAGTAGTTGCTTGTTTGTTTCTGTTGGTGCAAGGGCCAAGAAAGGTGAAGAGTTGGAAATGCCAAGGCACATGATACAGAACATATCAATCCAGGACTGGCCTCATACTGGCTTTTGAAAGAAAACTCACCAGATTTTTCATAATTGATAGCTTAAGTATAAAACTCTGAATAAGTTCTTTAACATCTAGGACAGCTACAGCAGTCAGAAAAAGTCAACTATTTTTTATTCCCACAAATTTAGTAGCAGTAGTAGTTTCAGCATAAAGTAAGGGACAAGTAAAGACGATTCTTTCCCATTGGTTGTGAGCTCTCCATGCTATTCAAACCTCTGTGCATACAATGTTGAAGGTCTTTTCCCTTTCAGATGCTGCTGTCAGTGATCCTGTCTGTGCTGGGATTTGCAGGAGGAGCGTACTGTGTGGTCATCTCCTTGCTGGGGCTGATTGGGGGTCCTCTGTGTGACACAGGTGATGGAGAATACCTCTACCCTTTCAGGAATGACACTCTGGAGTGAGTATGGCTTACAGGCTCCTCCAATTTTGCTTTCCCTGATCCCTCCCCTATTTTTTTAAAGCAAACTTGGAGTTTTGCAAAATGAGCTGATGGCTCACCCTGTGTACACCAAAACTCACACTTCTTTGAGTAGCACATTCCAGCTGGTCATCTCTTTGACCAAGGAATCATCCTTGGGCAAACTGCCTGAGTTTCATCTGCTGTGCTGATAACAAGCCCCTTGTGCAATTTGCACCATGCTTTCAAAAGGCCTGTGAGCTGTGACTCCCACTGGAGTCAAAAGGAAATGCTTGCTTACTGTGCCACATTAATCTGCTAAATTATCAAGAACTCGGCCTGCTCTACCTACTCCTGAAAAGCAAAGCAAAAATCTTCTCTGAATCTTTAAAGTCAACCTTGACAGCCATGCTTTTCAAGCCAGAGTGAGAGAAAATGAATGGACTAGGCTGAGATAACCACAGCAGGAATGGAGAATGTGGAGACATATTTTAAAACCATTACGGGCCTTTCTCTTTGGTTATTAACATAATTTTGCCATACAACAAAGAGGAGATTCTTGTGCATGCAACAAAGTACAGCTGTGGCTGGATGTGGCTCTCTTCCCTAATTATCAGTTGCATCTCTGCAAAGGGAATTCTGGGGAGAATCACCAGCTTTTACTAATTATAGCACCATCTGAGACTCACTTCGTGCAATCAAGTTCAGAAAATAAAATGCCAGAAAACACAGAAAGCGTTCTCAAGTTTTTACTTTCTAATACCTTGCCAATTATTTTCCTCTATCACAGAGACAATTATTTGTTCAACCAGACAACATGGAGTATTTGCAAACAACCTGAAAACATCATCCTTTGGAATATCGTCCTTTTCTCTATTCTCCTGGCCATCGGTGTGATTGAAGCTGTTCTTTGTTTCATTCAAGTCATCAATGGACTCACTGGCTTCATATGTGGCACATGTATGAGGAAAAGAAAGGTTGGTATGCAGTGAAAGTGTGCTTTACGTTCCTTCTAGTTTTATTTTTCAGGCTCTGGTCATAGTACATGAGCTGAGAGATCTGCACAGCCCCTGGACGAGCTCCTCTGGGGAGCTGAGGCTGTACAGATGCATTTGCGCACTCTCTTTCTCTCTGTCACATTTTAGTCAGGGATAACCTGGTCTCAGATTTTTCTAAACAGCAGACCAGTATGACATATTGACATACTCACTTGCATGGTTGTGTTCCTGTTTAAGAAGCCTTTTTGATAAAGTGTAATGACTCTCCCCAGCATCTGTAAGTGAGAGACAAAAAGTAGAGATGTTTTGAATTGGTCAACAGTAGTAAAATTATTGTTTTACAGAATGGAAGAAGATGTCTTCCATGTTGCATTTATCACAGTTGCTTCCTTTTCCTTGTTTATTTTCATTGTACAAGGTATTTGCAGTAAGTCAGATATCCGCTGAAATATTAATTAATCATCTTTCATTCATTGCCTTTCAGACAAATATTTCTGGAATGTGAATGACCTACAAGGAATGCCAAGACAAGCCCCGAACTGCCGATTCACGTACAATAAGGATAGTGCACTGTACTGTATTTATGGGGGGACAACAAAGAAAATCCAAAATGTTCAGGTGTTTCACAGGGCAAAATGTTTTTTTTATAAAGAAGTCAGGGTGGAAAAGGGCTAGATCATTTCAACCTGAGACTCCACATTTTCATCTCTTTAAACATACCTGCTAAACCTCAGGTACTGGCAAAAACATTATCTGGTCCTTACTGCTGTACTTGTGTATAAAGCACAACAGTCCTCAGATAAAAGATCACCACTTGCCCTCTCATGCATATGGGAAATGGAACTGTTGTTAATGTGTACATTTATCAGCTGCATGAAGCAGGCGCTCTCTGGCTGATGTAAATAACCTCCCGTCCTCCCCAGATCCCACCTTGAGCTCACCTGTCTGTTCCTATTAGTTTTCAAATGGAGCACTCACGGATTTGAATGAGGATGAGCAGAGAATATATCGGGTAGTGTCTGAGACACTGCAGAGGCAGCTGAAGAACACCATTTTCAGCCTCTTTCTGCCACCCTGGAGCCAGATCCCCTTGTGCCATTTGGTAGTTTGCTGTCATGTTTGACAAAACCCAGTGCACTTCTAAATCAGTTAATCAGGAGCATCTGAGAGTTGTGGCAGCCTTAGAGGAGCCTTTGGGTCAACACAGACAGTAGGGTTTGCAGCAAGAGTTTAGAAATATCTGGTTTAACAAAAGGGTGAAGAGCCTCACCACCAATTTTGCCTTCATGAAACTGCCTAAGAATTTCACTAACTTCCACACAGGTCTGTAGGGCTGTTCTAGAATAGAGCACATGGATCAAGGAATTAACTAGCCAAAGATAAACAAAGATATAGGTAGTAATTATGTGCAGCCTAGTAATAAATAGAAGATATAATCTGAAGGCAACAAATTGCATCAGCTTTAGTGTTTTAGCAACAGTAATACTAACCAGGAACTGCATAATTCCCCATCATCACTCAAGAGGAAGCTCTTGATCTTGAGCTAATGTCCATGACTGGGAAATTTCAGAAAACTCATCATTTCAGTGACTTCCTCAAAGGTTAATTCTTGGACATGAACCGTCTTTCCTCTGTCACCCAAACCGTGAAATAATCTTTACCCATCCTGAATGCATGTAGGCAGCTATGAAAACCTGAATATATTTAAAGCACTTGGGGCCTATTTTTCAGAGAGACATTGATGTTTTCTCAAAGTTGTTTGTATTTCTGCACTGTAGCATGGGAGCAAGCTCTTTAAACATACTTATTGCAGACGTACGTGGCTGCTTGTGATGTCCTCTAATGCAGACACAAAATGCTTCACATTCTCCTTTATATAAAGTGGGGAAGAAAATGTCAGTTGCCTAGATGAGGAGCATATGCACCTTGGAGCATAGTTTCACCCCTAGAAGCGGGAAATTTAACCCATAAAACTTAAATGCAACTTCTGTAAAGAAGACAGCGTAAGACTTGTTGAAGTTTGCAATCGTCACTAGGTGCATCCAAACCTGCCAGGTGGCTTAAAAAGCTCATGTTTGTTGCCAGCAGTGAAGCCTGGACAGTGCTACCACATACAGCAGACAGCAAACCAGGAAAAGGGTTAAAGAGGCAGCGAGAAATAAGGATATTCACATGTAGTCAGGTGGAGAGAGACTCCTTCATCAGCACAGGAGCTCTATGAACTCTTCACGGTCCCTAAATACCTACCCTCCCTCATCCCTTAGTTTTGACTCCCTGACTCTCACCTCTGGGATAAAGCCAACTTTGGCTGTGCTAGCTTCAGGAGAGGAAGAGATACCCACTGGCACACCTCCAGCACAATAAAATAAGTGCATTGTGCTGCTGCCATCTGCTTGTTCCAGGCTGTTCTGCCCTGGGGATGTTTAGTGTTGTGTCTCTGTGCTCCTGGGAGCACCCTCTGCCCTGCCAACTGTGTGACCACTGGCCTCGCTGATATATGTAAATATTAAATATTGCTATTCTGAACTTATTTTCTGGCTTGATTTGTGTGGTCTGAAAGACCTGTGAGTTCAAACTACCTCTAACAGGAAGATAAATGGAATAACAGAGAAAGGAGAGTTAAATTGTCTAACTTGAATCACCATGAAGAAGTCTGTTCTAGGGTAGGCATCGAGATACACAGGCCATGGGGAGAGGCACCATTCCCCCAGGCCACGCTGAAAGAGATGCCTAAGGCAAGTGGGAGGCATTGCCTTCTGGGCAAGGTTCATGGACAGGAGCATCTGGTGCCATTTGAAGTGCAGCAAAGAACCCACTCACAGATATCTAGGGATCCAAGAGTCTCATCTGGAGCTAACAACATGAAGGTGCGGATGACCAAAGCAAACACCTGTCTCTTGCAAACACAAGGATGCTAAAAATTCATTCAGTGAAAAAGCATTAAAGTGACTAAAATGAGATGAGATTATTTCAGCTCATGCTTTTTTGGATCCCCCAAATCACCTTTTACGTGAGTTAAAGGCTCTCCTCTCAGAAGTGTCACCAGAGCTTTCTCCAGGAGCCAGCCAGCACCTTGCCACAGGGGCAGCTCTTCACACCAAGCACTGCAGGGAGACCTGCGAACCCAAGCTCTTCTGGTAGGCAAGGCTTCAAAAGAAAATGTCTACATAATACTAAATATAATAAAAACTTTGATTTGAACAGAGTTGGCTTGACTAAAGATAAGATACCATGCTTCGGAATTAGGATTACTACAGATTTTAAGTTATTGGTTTGGGGTTTTTTCCAAAATGGAAAGAATTCTTTCAGGGAATTCTCCCAGCAAAGGAAAAGAGCACTTTTTTCCTTGAAATGTTTTTGGTATTGTATACATGAAGAACTTAGTAAAAGTAAGGAACTCATTCTTCTATATCTAACTTTTCTCTGTATTCATCTTCTATCTATCTGTCTCTCTGTCTGTCTTTTCTGTATCTATCAACTTTAAATAATTAATAGTCAAAAACTACTGAGACATAAAGACAAAAATATTTGTGTAATGTTGATATTAATTCACTGTGCAATCTCACTACACAGGCTCTGATAGAAGGACTTAAATATGATGGGTTTGCATCAAATTATCCCTCTCTGTCCTGCACTGGAAACTCATGCAGGACATCAGCCGCTTGCCATTAGGACTGACTTGGGATAGGAATAAAACTTTGGGCCAAGGACATAATCTGAAAAATGTAAATCTTTGGAGACCAACAGCCCAGTGTTTCAGCTGTCAGGATCAAGGACACAATCTAAATACCTGGGTTGGACATCACAGACTAGTTCATACCCTCTCATTTCAAGAGGAACTGTCAGTTCATTTTGATGCAAACAGTTTAGATGCCTCAGGCTCCGGTACTCGATGTTCTCGATTTTTTTGGCTTGCAGAGCAAAGCAAACCAGTAAGAGGTTGATCCTTGCAGACTTCAGAGTGCCACGGCTTCTGCTCTACTGTCCCAGCCCCAGTCCTGTGCCTCTCCTCCCAGATGAACTCTTCTGTGCAAACAAGCTTAAAAAAAATCCCAAAGGGAATTAAAAAATACCCCAAACCTTTCCAGATTCTTGGAGTACTTTATTTCATCTCCTACAGAGCACCAGCTCTTTGGGCTTGTCCCTTTCCAGAGGGGTGAAGAGGAACAGCCATCCTTCAGAAATGCCCTTCCCTGTAGGACCTCTCTCACCTGGCAGCACCCCTTTCATCCTGAGCCCGTGGGCCACAGAGAGCCGTCTAAAGCCCATTAGCAATAATGTTGCACATTTAACCCAGAAAGGCATAGCAAAGGCGTGGTCTTAGGCACAGAGGCCACTGCTTTGTCCATCTTTATTTCTTCCTGTCAGCCAGCTTCAAAGCTGAGTGGCTGTAAATGCTCACTACAGTGCAGATCATTTCTACAATAGATAGAAAACTTCACTGGTACACAGCATTCCTCACTTTCTTTCAGGCGTTCCTCTATTCTTATCAACAACCCGTGTCAGAGTCTGTTCCATCAAGGTCGACTAATGAGGTGTACAAGTTAAGAGGTCAGCTGAGTATCGTAGAGTCACAGAATGGTTTGAGTTAGAAGGGACCTTACAATTATCTAGTTCCAGGCCCATGGCACGGGCAGGGACACCTTCCACTAGATCAGGTTGCTCAGAGCCTGTCCAACACAGCCTTGAGCACTTCCAGGGATGGAGCATCCACAACTCATCTGGGCGACCCGTGCCAGTGACTTACCACCCTCACAGTGAAGAATTTCTTTGTGATATCTAATCTAAACCTACCTCCTTTCAGTTTAAAGTCATTACTCCTTGTCCTGTCACTACATGCCCTTGCAAAAAATCGCTCCTCAGCTTTCTTGTATCCCCTTCAGGTACTGGAAGGAACTTGTATCCCCTAAGCTCAGAACCACTGGAGATACACCAGAATATCCTGGCTGCTATTCCAGATGGGCATGGTGTCTCCAACAGGTTCTGTAACCTCTGCTTGCCCAAGTGGACATCTCAGAGGTTTTATAGCATCTCAGGTGACATCAGCCATTTATATGAGAGCATCCAAATCAAGCTCTGAAACATCTACTGGGTACAGTGACACTGCTCTTAGAAGCAACCCTGAATTCATCAGTCTGAGACCTGTCCTCACTCTGTCCTGCCTCACAAGACTTAAAACAGGTCAGTCAATCACCCCCTAAGATCGTGTATTTCTCTCCGTGGGTTACTCAGGGAGCTTGAAGTGAGCAGCACAGCAGCTGGCAACCAACGCTGCAGCCCCCCATCGTGAGCGAGGAGTGCAGCCCACCTCAAAAATCTCTTCATTGGTGAGATTTCTTTTCTTTTTCCTTAAAATAGATGCATTAGCTGAGAGTCATTTAATGGCAAAAGATTACAATAACAGATTCAGTGAGGAACTGGTCTTCTTGGTATAAGCTTGTGTTTTTGCAGTCCTTCTTCCTTGCACTGTATATCAGTAAAAACACTCCAGATTCAGATGAACTACCTTACACATCCTCTTTCTCTAAGTCTCCTTCATTCCATCATGTAATGTTTTCACTCACATTGTGTCCTACCACATCTGCCCTCCACCCCTCTGGGTCTTTAAATAAAGTTTCTCTGGAGAATTTTATGCCTGACAGTTTTTTGGGTTTTTTCCCAAGAGAAGAAAAAAAGCAGGGTCACTCCAGACATTCTCTGCAGATGTCAAAGAACAAATTCAAATCTTGCTTTGGGCATGTTGAATTTAGTTGACCCTCACATGAAGGGTGCAAGGTCAGGTATGTCCTCCCAGGAGTGTCTGATTGCAGAGCAGGCTGAGACCTGGCTGCATTCACTCTCAGCCACAGGCACTTTCAACCTTTTCCAGTTCCTGCCTACAAAATATGCTGCAAAACATTTGTTCATAGAAAAAAAACTTAGCATGTGTATGGTATTTTAAAAGTTTTTGAAACACCCTTTTTGAGCAAGGAAGGCAAACCAGAGAAACCAAGGGCTCCACTGCCACCTACGATGGTGATGCAGTTTCTAGGATCTTGTAGCAGGTTCATTTAAAGTGGAAGGGAGTGTTTCTAATTACCACCCAAAAACGTGCCTTTAAAATGCACAGTGTCCCTTTTTGTACTTAAAATAATTGGGTCAAATTTAAAAGTCATCACTCAGTTAAAATAGCATTTGATTATAAATGTAAAGGAATATTTCTCCTAAGGTAGGTTAAGTAATCATCTGGTTGTCAGGCTTTTTCATCTCTTTTAGTTTTGACTTCTTTTTATACTCTAAAGATTTGGCCTTTCACTCAGAGTGCATTTGAGAAGACGACATCTGAGATTTCCCTGTGGAAAGGAGCTACCCACTCCATGGATCAACAAAGGTATCCAGGAAAGCCATACATGTACCCTAAAAAGGGCAGATTTTACATAGAATTGGTTATAAAGAGCCATATGTGGACAGATGGTAAAGATTGAGAGAGCAACTAAATAGATATCGGCGTAGCAGCTCTACAATGAATGTAACCAACTTAATGCCGTCATGCATATAAGAGGTTTTTTCCCATAATTATTTCTGTTTACAGGGAGCTTCACAAAGCAGTTTTTAGAAGTCTGTATCATTCCTATAATTTCATTGAGGAGTCCAACACCACCTCACTTTCCCACCACTTTCTAATGCTTGCTTTGAGTATCATCATGTAGCTTCTTTCATCGGTCAATGGTAAATCTTTTTTACTGTTTCCTACATTAATTTTGATCATTACTGAGAGTTTAGTTCACTCAACTTTAAACAGACAAATTCTTAACCCTATCTTCTGCTTTAGCCTTGTGCCTAGGACCCAGAGAAATATGGATTATCTTCACACCATTTCATATCAGACAAAATAGAACATTTCCCCTACTTTAAGCCAATCTGGTATTACCCCTCACATCAGTGTTCCATTATGCAGATCAACACTAATTCCTATGCTCCTAATCTCTGCTCCTCACAAAAATAAGATTGGATATCTACTGGAGAAGGGGGAAGGCTGCGGAATTGCCAGTGTTTTTCCAAAGGCTGAGACTCTGCATCCAGTTCTCCAGACTTTTGGGTTTATCATTCTGTTTCAGACTGCTTCTTTTGTTGCAAAGTCCAGCAAATACTCAGCAGTTTCTTTACAAGGCACCACTGTTTTCACTGATTTTTTCTGGTTGTGTATTCGAGCAAAGAACATTATCATCACACCATTATTTCTCTCTATAATCTAAATTAAGTAACAGAAAATGGCTCTAAATATACCAGGCTTAGTATCTGTGAGTGTATTTTTTATGTTAACTTCAGCTACTGGAATTTGGGCTTCTTGGAAAAGCAGAAAGGATCAGCAGAACAGGAACCCAACAGAGATGGCCATGGTTGGAGGCAGGAATATAAATGTTTTTATTGGATTGTTTACTGCAACAGGTAAGTTTTCTTAAAAGACTTTTAAAAATTCTTCTTAAAAAACATGTATTGCATAGATCTGGGTGACTTTTCTTTCAAATGAAATGAACTCCTTTAATGTCAAGGTAGATTTTGCCTAAGTGTGACTTTAAAGGAGTATGGTTTAATGAATCATTTTGGGATGGATTCTTACAAACCTCTCTTCACTGAGCAGAACCTAATGTTTATGTAGATTCTTTAAAATTAAAGAGATTCATTTAAGAGTGTAGTTAAGAGTTAAGAGTTTAATTTAAGAGTGACAAAAGAATACAACACTTTTCATTAAGGAGAACTGTGGTCTTAATCGTGAGCCAGTTTCTGTCATCCAACATAACAGAAGAATTTTACTCATGGAAAAGTCTAGTTATGTGTGGAATAAATTGTCACTCATGGTGAGCATTGGTTTTTCTCTTAAAGAGAGGGTTTCCCTCAACTTCCCTTTTCTCTCCTTGCTGCCTGGCATAATCAGAAATTTGCTTTTCTGGCCTGTTTTTTGTAAAGGCATCCACCAATGCCATTCACCTGGCTAAGACACTGAAATCATTGTTGTAGGTTTGTTATCTGACTGCAATGTCTGCTTGCATTTGCTTTCCCTAATGTCTATTTTCTTAGACCCTGTAAGTGATGCTCTTGAAGGAGGGCAATTCTACAAAGGCAATTCTATTTCCTCTAGCAAAAGTCTTCCTTTGAGAAAAAATGTAATTAAAAATTACTATATCCAAATTGCCTCTAAATGTTTAAACATTGACCTTTTCCATGCACACACAGATACCCATTCTTGAATCTGGAAAATTATTTAGAGTGAGATTCTAATACTATTTCCTGTAGTTAGCAGCACATCTCTATATGGCAGAAAACTTTGAAAAGAAAATAGAGGCATGATTAAATATTTGTATGAGAAAAAATGTTTACAAGCTCTCGGAGTGTTCTGCAGGGCTAGTTGAGAATGTCTCTCAATTCTGACCTTTTCATCTTCCATGTTTACAGCCACCTGGGTTGGAGGAGCATTTATCAACAGCACAGCTGAAATCGTCTACCTGCCTTCAAAAGGATTACTGTGGGTCCAGGCACCTGTGGGATTTGCCTTGTCCCTTGTTATTGGTAAATAATTAATGTAATTCGGAGATATAAGCTTTAAAATATATCATAGGAGTATATTAGGATATGTAACAGAATATAGGGTACATTTTAAATGTGATTTTATTTTTTTCAGTCTCCCATATATCGAGGATAAGCATTTATAATGCTATGCTCTGACCTGAAACATAAGTTAGGGTAGCTTGGAGCTAGTGTAGAGTTTTGCCTGCTTGTAGCAATTTATAGGACAAAAATCTTATCTGAGAATTTAGAGGAGCGTGTCTATGTGCATATTGTTTTTTTCACGTGGTCTCTAATGCACTGACTATATTGGTATCTAATTTTTTCCTTGGAATTTCTGTGCAATGAAATAATAGCATATTGATTTTTCAACTAAAATGCATTCTTCTAAGTAGTCTTGTCTCAGGATGAATGTGTCGTGCATCCAGCTTATCCCACTTTATAGCTGGTCTTTTTTTTTTGTTGAAACTAAGCTAAGTGTGCAGTGTTCTATATCTGAGTTGCCATTTCTGACTCCAAGAATTACTGGACTCGTGCTGAGGTTCAGCTCTCTTGCCAAGACCAAAGTTGCTTTCAGACCACACTGTGTTATACCATAACTCTCTAGGGACACAGGATGATGAAAGCAAGGAGGCCTGTACAGACCTTACACAGGAATTTCTTAAAGAACAATAGCCTTTATTCCCAAGTCAAAGAAAAGAGTCCAGCTGACGTGAATATGAATCAGGCTTGGAAATATATTGCCAGCATTGCTTATGTGAGTAATTCTTACTAATGAAACTGAGGAGTGCAGGTCTGATCCTGCAATCTTTGCTCAGGTCAGTAGTGCCCAGACAAGCAGTCCTGTTGGCTTCAGGGTTAGACACAATACGTATTCTTTGGTTTTAATGAGATGGCTGCACATCTGAAGTCTAAAATTTAGATGAAGGTGGGTGGGACTCAGCTCAATGTGCAGATTAAAACAATATGGTTCTGGGAAGAGACAATGAAGCCACCAAAATGAAAAATGTAATCAGAAAAGGACCATACAACCAACAGGTTGCATCACATGACCAAGGACAAAACTTTGCCTCTTTTTAGCCAAATATGAGTCTTCAATGCCTCACTCTGTCTACTGACATGTTCCACAGCATGCTTTTCAGAAAACTTTATGTCTCAGATTGGTAGGTCATTGGGGATGGAGAGGAGATTATATATGGGTGTCCACTGAGCTAAATTCCTTTTACAGTCACACGGGTATTTTATGCCATTTGGGGTGCCATAGGGGGTCCTCCAGTGGCCACTCCAGAAAGATCTAGGTGTGCCAAAAGTGGGCAGTCATATATGTCAGCTGTAAGCAGATGTCCTTTATAAGCTGGGACCTCTGGAATGGATGAAACCTCACATTTAGCCAGCGAATTTAAGCCCTGCTGTCTGGTTGGCTGCATCATTCTCTAGGTTCCATTACGCACGAATTCAACATTCACTTGGTGGGTCTGATACCCAAATATCATATTACTCTTACCTCTTCTTTTCCTGGAATATAAAACACGCAAAATTCTACCAAAATGTCTTTACTTTCTGATAGGTGGTTTCTTCTTTGTAAATCCTATGAGATCCAAGAATTATGTGACAGTGATGGACCCCCTTCAAGAAACTTATGGGAACATGATGGGAACCTTACTCTTCATTCCACCACTGCTAGGCGAGGTGTTCTGGTTTGCAGCTATCCTGGCATCCCTGGGTAAATACTTGTTTTCCTGTTATATTAAAGGTCATGTGGACTGACAGAGTATAATACACATTTGGGAATTGTGGAAAGCTGTGCTTCATGTCTCCTTTTGTGAGAGGAACAAGCATTTCCCAGTTCCAGAAAATATGTTTTTATGTTTAATAAAAATGTTAGTGCTATATATTCATTATATTATAATAGAGAAATCTACCAATGTGAGTTTGTACCTTCCTCTTGCCTGTAGGAGAGCAGATGTAAAAAAGCAAAGTGCCTTGGCAATGGCCATGCAGCAAGGTGAGGCAGTAAGAGCAGGAAGGAAGCATGGGCTCTCTCGAGTTCCCACTGTTCACGCTCTCTGTAGACTGCATTTTTCATACGCTGTGTTGTACTGGCACCAGGGGAATAACATACCCTTATTTATTCTGTATTCTGCACCTATGAAATCTGTCTTAAAATACTTGACTGCTGTCCTTGTCTGCAGGAGCAACAATGAGGGTCATCTTGGATATTGGAGGCTCTTTGGCTATCACCATCTCGGCATGCACTGTCATACTTTACACTCTACTGGGAGGCCTCTACTCTGTTGCCTACACCGATGTCATCCAGATGGTTTTCATTACCCTCAGCCTGGCAAGTCCTGTGCATTTCCTTGTTACCAGTTTTCTAACTAAAGGGAAAAGTCCTGCTCTTCTTTTCAGCTTGTCTCAGACCGAAAATAACTTTCCTGACCTACAGTTCCTCTTTAGGAGAACAGGTTTCCTGAAAAATCTTACAGTCTTTGTAAGTCTTTGTACCTTACGCATTTCAGACAGTGCTCACACAAGCCATTGGCCTTGCTGGGTGAACACAAAAAGGTCTGCACAAAAGTGAAGTTTGCAGAACCTGTCCAGAACCATCTAGAATGGAGGAACCATCTTGAAGGGAGAGAGATCTGTCTACAGAAAGGACCAATTAACCTGAATTACAGACTCATGTTCTTGATGATGCCATGAACCAGAAACATGTAGATTTAGAGTAAGGAAGGGGGAGAAAGGAAGACTCTAAGTCTGGGTTTAATCTTATGTTACTCTGTGTTCTACATCTACCTTAACTTAAATATATGTTCTCCAAGAACAAGGACCCTGGGAAAATGGTTAACTATTTCCATTTCTATCCTAGTGGATCTGTATCCCCTTTGCCCTGGTGAATTCGGCAACAGAAAGTATTTATTACACTGCAACCCATCAATCTTACCAAGACCCTTGGATTGGGAAGATAGAAAAGCAGTATCTTGGAAGGTGGCTGGATGACTTCTTCTACTTGGTACGGAGTATTTCTTTGACGAGTAGTTGGGAGTAGGGATTGTGCAGGGACTTTCTGTCTGGAAAGCTTGTGGATTCTTCCAGCCGGGAGCCCTGCATCGCAAGGCCAGTTGACAGGGGCTGGAGGTGTAAAACTGTCTCTCAGCATCCCCTCTCAGCACCCTAAATGGACTGGGGAAACCCAGAGCTCAGCTGTAGGATGAAAAGAAGCAGTAGGATCACTCCATCCTTTACCCACATGGAGGAACATACCTCTTGAGTAAGACCATCCAGGCAGCCAGTTCCCCTCCTGGCACCTAAATGTGTAATTTCCTACCTTTTGAGATGCTGGTCTTGCAGCTCCAATAGTGTGCTTTTAACATAAAACGTAAAATTCCTTCTATTTGAAAAAAAAATAATAAATTAAAATGACATGACTGCAGATCATCAGCAAGCACAGTGCCCTTGGTTCCACTGCACAACACAACTTTGGAGTTACCAATATAGACAAGACTACAGGAGGTTGTTCTGCTCTTACTAAACTGACAATAGGGACACACAGAAGTTTGTTTGGTGAGGACAGAATCTTCAGATTTTACCTGATTAATTTTGTGTGCTAAGAAAGTGAAAATTATTGTTTTATTTTTCATTTTAAGTGCAAAATAGCTAAGTTTTGGTAGATTTATTTACAAAAGCTGCATTCCTGAAAAACTTTCCTATCGCTTCCTCTGTGTCTGATTCACAATTCCAAGCAACCATTTTTCAGCTTTCTCCATCTGGCAAGCCATTAAGTTGTTTTCATTAAAATTTCACATCCATCGCAATGAAAACAAAGGAAAAGGAAATTCTCAACTATCAGAAATATCATCCTCAAGAGTTAGAGCTGAGCAACATTTATGCACTTGAAACGAGAATTTGATAACGCTAAAGACTATTATGGATGATGCCCTACAGCAGCCAGCAGCGTGGTGGGTACCACGGATAACCTATGAATGTTTCAGGTGCTTGGGAGCATCCCGTGGCAGACGTACTTCCAAAGGGTGCTCTCTGCTGCCTCAACAGGACAGGCAAGGCTCATCTCCTACCTCTCTGGACTCGGGTGCTTTGCAATGGCCACCCCCCCGGTGCTCATTGGGGCAGTGGCAGCATCAACAGGTAAAACAAGTTGTTTCCCTGAGTAATCAACATCTTTTTGGCAAAGGTGATCAAAACAGGATCCAAAGAAGTCCTGATAGAGACTTCAAATTACCCAGTCCCATGGCCTTCAACGCCAAGATAGGTTATCTATAACAGATATGTGGAGCCCTCTGAGGCACAGTGCACAACTACTTAAAGACATTTAAACTGCCCCAAGACCTGTTTAAAGCTATTTCCTTATGATGAAATGACTTTTCCCAGACCTTGTGTTGAGGAAAGATGAAGGCAAACTCTCTAAAACCCTGTATAATCCTATTTTAGAAGAAATTTTATGCTTCCTTCTGTTAATGCCTTAGACATGTAAGACCCAGCAATATTACTACAGATTATTAATAAGGTTCTTGCTTGAAGGAATCAAGAAGTTCAGTCTTGTAAACTCTCAGCCTCCATGCAGGGGATCAGTCCTGTGTTGGCTGTGAGCAAGGGTAAAAGCAGCCAGATCACAAGGAAATCAGCTGAAGTCATGAGTTCAATTCCCTTCTCCTCATGAGCTTGAACTTTAACTGAGCCAGCTCTGGAATCACACAAACCACACCTATTTCTACAGATGCTGCTGAGGAAAAGGGAAATCTTTGAGCTAGTGGGAGATGCAGCATGCTAAGGGGAATCACAAAAGTTCACAAAAGAACACAGAAAGTCAACCGAAGTCCTAAAATATTGAGTGCATCTCAGTTCTTAGCCCTTCTGTGACTGGCTCCTGTGAAAAGGCAATTTCAAAGACAGCAGAAATGTCCACAAAGGATTTGTTGTGGCTTTTTCTTGTTTTGTTTTAAAGACTGGAATCAGACAAGCTACGGTCTTCCAAGTCCCTTTGAGAGAGGGGAGTCAGCAATGATACTACCACTTGTTTTACAACATCTCTGCCCAGCATATATCTCCATTACTGGTTTGGGAGCCATCGCTGCTGCTGCGATGTCTTCTGCAGATTCAGCTCTTCTCTCCACTGGCTCCATGTTCGCTCACAATATCTACAGGAAAATCCTGAGGAAAAAGGTACCTGGTTGCAGCATTCAGCAGCCTCGGTGTCAGGAAAGACAGTCTTGTTTCAAGGCTATTTCTAAACCAGTCTGTGACTGGAGGTGTGTGTCCTTCAGCTGCTGAACTGATTTCTGGAGATAGAGTTCCAAACATAAGTCAGGGGTGTTCATATCCGTGGTAGGGGTACTAATACCCATACTGGTGAGCTTTGCTCGTTCTAACATAACTAGTATAAAATTTGGACTAAGGTATTAGTGGAAATGGCATAAAACCATGACTCTTAAGATCAGAGGGCCCCTCCAGGGGTGCCTGCCTTGTCTGGCTGCTGGTGGCAATTAGCACCTGAAAGCATCAATGGCTTGGTGAGAACCAGCCTAGGCCAGGGCAGTGCTGGCCATCCTGCTGGAAAACACTGTGTGTCTAATGCTGCAATCTCTGCTTTACAGGCTTCAGAGACAGAGGTGTTGTGGGCCATGAGGGTCTCCATGTTGATGTTTGGGGCCGGGGCTGCTGGTCTGGCTTTTTACTCCAGCTCTGTCTACAACCTCTGGTTCCTCAGCGGGGAGCTGGTGTACGCCCTCCTCTTCCCCCAGCTCTGCTGTGCCCTCTTTGCTCCCAGCACGAACACCTACGGATCAGCTGCTGGCTTCTTGGTTGGGCTCCTGCTGAGGCTACTGGCAGGGGAGCCTGCCCTGAGCATCCCCCCCATCACCCGCTACCCAGCCTGCTCCCTGGTGAATGGGACCTACAGCCAGCTCTTCCCCTTTAAAACATTCATCGTGCTTCTCACCTTGGGCACGATCCTTGCTGTTTCATACCTGGCCAAGGCTTTGTTTCAGAGAAACCTCCTCCCTCGCAGCTGGGATGTTTGCAACATCATGGGGGGAACCAGCATCGTCATCCCCTTGCAGCAGGTGGAGAAACAGGAGCATTTGCCAACCACTGCAATAGAAGAGAACTATGATTAAATGTGGGGCTTCATTTGAAAGGTCATGGTGTGTTCAGCAGTTAGAGTATAGCACAGACAGCATCGCTCTTCCCTTTGCTTTCTCCACTAATGATTTATTTTAAGTCCTCACCGAGAAATAAAGAGGCATTCTGTTCATCCAAGCAGAATATGTGAGTTTGAAGTCAGCAGTGATTAAAGTCACACGATGATGGAGCACAATCTTGTGGTGGTGACCACGGGAGACCTCGGGCCCCAGCAGTGGTTGCTTCGAGGTGTCCCTGGTATTCCACCTGAAAGCAAAGCTATAATCCTACTCCAACATTTAGGGTGTTCCCAAGTCACATACTTTTCTCACCACAAAGAAGACAAATTAATGTCTGATAGATTGGGTATTCTTGATTAAAAAAAAAAGGGTGAGCAGACCTGTTTCCATTAGACAGAAAGGGGTTTTGCATAGTCATCGCTGGAGAGCACATCAAACCTCTAAAAACACAAATTACTGAAAGCAGTGCAACTGCCACACCAGTCCAGCAGTAATATCAGTACTGCACCATTCCTTGTATGCTTTACAAAGCTTTCCTTCATACTGCAAAAGTTTTTGCACATGTGTCTCTCTACTGCAGTATCTGCCAGTGGATCCCTCAGCCTGGGAATGTGTGAGACATCCCCTCCATACGACCTAGTAGGGCAGCAGCAGGTAAGCAAGATAAAGCAACAGCCCTTACCTATTCACTGAGAAAGATTTACACAGCCACTATTTACAAAAACTTAACCAGATAGAAAAATAGAGGTGCCAGAGAGACTATTGGATGAATTTTGTCTAAAACCTGGTAAATCATTTGAGTCAAGATTTTACCCTAGCACAGCGACAGGATGTTGTGTGGCATACACAAACTGGTGTGTGAGGACTCAGAGGACTGTGATAACAGAAAGGTGCTGGAAACTGGTCCTAAACTTTCCTGCAGGGACACAAAATCCTAAAATCCTGAAGGCAAGATCCCAAAAGATTCAAGCCACAGATGGGTACAGAAAAACCCCCAATACCTTGTTTGCATAAATTCCTAATGGCTTGGAAGACAAGAAACCCAGCTAAATAGTGAGTTTGGACTCTAGCCCGAAGTCTGATGGACTGAGAACATCCCCCAGTGAGATGGATCATTCAGATGCAAGCTGAATTAAAGATTCAGGAGGATTCTGTAGTAATGGCTCAGAGATGCCTGTCATTTTATACTTCCCTCAGCAGCTGTGCAGCATCTTACCAGGGGTTAGTTGCAATCCACCCACAACAGCCAGCAGGAACCACGCTCGTGAGAGTAGAAACACCTGGCACTGTTGAAATGAAGATATTTACTGGCATAACCAAAATACCCTGCAGCAGAGCAACCCTCATAGCCAAGTGAGCTGCTGAGGTGAAAACAAGGTGCTGCTCCATGATCTACTTCCAGCATGTGCATGCACAAGGTGAGAAGCTCTGCTGGTGCCAGCATACATGGCTGCAGTAAGCTCAGCAAGGAGCCAGGAGACTCTGAATTGTACCGAAGCGACTGCCTTGGCTCAGGAGAAGGACTGTCAGCCCTGCGCTCTAGATACGACTTTGAGGACTCTGCTCCCTGTGGGGGATCATGCATCTCCTTTAAAATATCCATCCTCAGCAAGGTGGAGATTCTGCTCCTCATCAGATGAGTACCATATAACCTTATGCTTTGTGCTAGTGTTAGTGAACACCTGGGCACATTAACCTTCCTGTGCACAGCAGTCCTGTTGATAAACTTTGTTAAACCAAGACCAGAAATTCTCTCCTGTGTCTCTAGAGACTGCCACACAATATTAATTATAACGTGCCTAGAAAAGGGGAAAAAAAATCTGGTTTAAAAATCAGAAGCATTGCCATTGACTATGGCCCTAGGCAGTCACCCACTGGAGTCTTTCACACAGCAGTGCTTTGAGTGGGAGCATGTGAGGTCGTGCTTAGCCAAGGCAGGCACCAAAGCTATCATTACCTCAGCGCCAGGAGAACAGGGCTCTCGTTAAATCACAGCTGCTGGGTGCTGATTCAAGCATACTCCCCAGAGAGATTTAGGGGTGACCTAGTTTGGGGACCTGTCCATCCCACCAGACCAAAGCTGACATGCTGTACTTGAACCAGAGCACAGACCTGCTGCATGACCCAGATAAGAGTGAAACCCCAATGTCCTCATGCCAAGGTCATCACCCTGCTTCCTGACCATAGAATCATAGAATGTTAAGGGCTTGGAAGGAACCTGAAAGATCACCTAGTTCCAAGCCCCCTGCCATGGGCAGGGATGCCACTTACTAGTTGAGGTTGCTCAGGGCCCCGTCCAACCTGGCCTTGAACACTTCCAGGGATTGGGCATCCACAACTTCTCCGGGCAACCTGCTCCAGTGCCTCACCAACCTTTGAGTAAAGAACTTATTATCTAGTCTAAAAATACCCTCTTTCATTTTAAAAATACTGCCCCTTGTCCTGTCACTATCTGCTCGTACAAAAAGTGCCCTTCCCTCCTTTTATAAGCCCCCTTAAGGTACTCGAAGGCTGCAATGAGGACTCCCTGGAGCTTTCTCTTCTCCAGGCTGAGCAACCCCGAATCTCTCAGACTGTCTCCATAGGGGAGGTACTCCATCCCTCTGATCATCTTCGTGGCCTCCTCTGGACCCACTCAGCACATCTTTCCTGTATTGGAATCACAGAGCTGGATGCAGCACTGCAGGTGGGGTCTCACCAAAGCAGGGCAGAGGGGCAGAATCCTCTCCCTCACCCTGCTGGCCACGCTGCTTTTGATGCAGCCCAGGATCCATCCCACACAGCAGCCCTGACAGGCAAATGCCTATATCTGGAGATACCTTTTCACTCCGCTGTTGTGCTCAACTTCTCCGGCTTTTACCCTACAGAGACTCAAAGTTTGACGCTGAAGCCTTTCTGTGCTAACAGGCTTTCCATGGCAGGCAGTAGATCCACAGCTTCCTGAGAGAGCGGCAAAGGACATTGCTGAAGAGTGTCACCACCGTCACCATGTTACCATCCTGCGTCACCACAGAAACTCACAGAGACTTCAAACACGAGAGTCTTAGTGCTGTCAGGGGTACCTGGCATACTCAGCCATGCTTGGCCCTTGCAAAGCTTCTCTAAATTTCATACCACTAAAAGCGCTCTGCTTTGTGTGAAGAGAGGAAAATGACAAAGACACAATTACTGTAACTCCCATGAATGTTTACCATTTTCCATCCTTATATGACTCTCTCCTCCGAACATCCCCCAGCAAGCTTAAAAAGAAAACATTCATCAAGGTCGGACAAAGTTTTGGAAGCAATTAGCTGCAAGTAAAATAAATACAAAAGTAATTCTGTCCTATACTTAAAGCCCAAATGCCTAGTTGTTCCAGTCCAGCAGACCCAAGGTCCTTGAGGTCTTGCTAGCACGGGGGATAATGACCCAGCTCCCATGAAGCCATTCTGTTCATGGGTTACAGCCTCCACTTCAGTATTCCTTTATTTTTCTTTCCCCCTTTATAAAACATTCACTTGGGTGCTGGAGGGCCCCAGTTTACCTCTCCACGTGTGGATTTGCCTCCTTTGACCCTTAGAAGTGTCCATGCCAATGACTCTATACAGTTTCAGTCTTCATTAACTTTTCTCAGCCTAGACAGCTGCTACATAAAGCAGCAAACACTGGCCTCTGTGCAGTACTCTATTGTTGCCTGGGCTGGCAGGATCCACTGAGATACCCTGAGGCTTCCATTGTCTTGCATTTCTTTGGCATTTTTACAGCTCATCTTCAGAGCATCTGAGATGGTATCAGACTGAAATTTGATTAAGAAAGAAGAACCATACAAAACCAATGCCATGTACAATAGGTAGATTAACGACTGGCTAAGTGACAGGTTTGAAAAGTAATTACAAGCAGGAAATTATCATCCAGTATCAGAACCTCTGGTGAGGTTGATTCTTGGCATCGTGCTATGGAGCTGCATTTACCAGTGACTGGGTGGGCAACGAGGAGCAGTCCACATCGTGTGCTCAACTGGTCAAACGAGCTGCAGGTCAGTGTGGGCTCACGGACAATCTAATGCAGGTGTCTACAGACAGATCGAGTGCATCACAGTCTAAAACCAGCTGTTGGCTGTGTTGTCCTCAAAGGAAGGTCTGAGGGATGCTATGCACTGCAATGTCGAGATTTAGGTGAGATCAATATTACCCAGAGCATGCTCATGCTACTTGGTCTCTTTTTTTTGTTTTTTCCTCACAGGCAGGGCTTATGACAACATCCAGTGTCTGGAAGTTAAAACTAGACAAATTAAGACTAAAAATGAGGCTCAGCATTTTAAATGTAAAGTCCATGAAATAGAGCAAGTTGGCAAGGACTGAGGTGGATTTGTCATCACTGAAAATGCTACAGTCAAAGTAGAAGCTTTTCTCAAAGTTATCCCCCTGTTTTAAGAGGAATCCACAGAGTGTAGCCCAAGGGTATCTGATGTCCAGCCCAGAGTTCAGACTGACAAGTCCCAGTAATGTTGTTTGTTCCTTACTCCTCCCAGCCCTGCTGGAATGAGCAATCAGGTACCACTGAGGTAATCACTGCCACTTCTGTCTTAATGCTGACACTGCTCAGAGCCCTGCTTGCCACCCTTGAACTCCAACAACAAGAAGTCAAGAACACAGTGTGATTTGGATTTCTAGATCTAAACTGGATCCTCCATCAGCAGACTCTGTATACTGGGCCCCAAGCTGTCTGTTCAATGGTGAGGGAAGAAGGTCTCCTCTCTGTGATGGTGCTGCATGAGCGCCTCCAGCAGCCACCTGCCCATCCTGCACTGAAAAACCAAGTTTCCATCTCTGGTGTGTTGGGAGCAGTTCCTAAGACCTCCACACACACAGGCTGAGGTGGGGCATAAGGCCAAGGCTATAATTGGTGTTGTGACATCTGTGTATGGTGCTCCAGGGGGAAACCACCCACTGTGCCTGTGCAAGGGTCTGAGCTGTGACTGCCCTGAGTTACCCGTACTTGTTTCCATGGGAGACACCATAATTACACCACCATTGCTCAATCGCAATTGTTATTGGAAAGGCCACATGCCTGACATGCTTCAGCAGCCGTTCTGCAGGGCCGGACGGGCTCCATTCAATTCGCTTCAGTGCTCTATATTCCCAGCTGCCTTGCAGGTGCTGTGTCCAGACACAGGAACCAGCACAGACAAGGAGGTTGCCTGCAGCAAGGATCATCAAGCCTGGCTCCCTAGAAAGATCCTGTGGCAACCCCTGCTCTCTACTTCAGCAAACCCATAGTGAGCCTAATCAGCGGTAGGAAAAAGAGTTCTGGTTTTGGCAGCTCAGACCCTGTGAGGACACAGCTGTGTTGACAGGGCAGGTCAAAGTAAACACTTCGCACCAAATTTAGGCCAAATGAATTGGAGAACTGTTTAGGTGATCCACATAAAAAGTGCGGTTAAGACTGAAGTGTGAATATTTAAACAATCCATTTCAACTAGACCAACTTAATCATGCTTAATTATTGCTTTTCTTAGTTATTACTCATGTTTAATTTTACTTGTCACCCAATCTGTACATACCAGTGCTCCTGCATCTTAGGACAGTGATCAAATCAGAGATGAGAGACAAGCTTAAGCACCTGGAGCATCCCAAGATTTGAGATGAAAAAAGCATGTGCTATTCTGTTAATGGAGAGCAATGGAGAGAAAAAAAGGGGGGAAAAAGAGGGGAAAAAAGGAAAAAAGGTAAGACACAATATAAGCTTTTGCACTTATCCCTTTCTGAGATTGTTTTCACTCTGCACACAGTGGATAGACGGGCCATTCACTTTGCTGTATTCTGCAATTGAAAATATTTATTCTGCTAATGAGCAACAGTGAAAAATACCATGGGTCAGCAAAGTTGAACTAGAAACTTGGAAAATGGTCAGATGAATCTTCCACGTGATAAAGCCTCCTCTCATATATTCTTTGTATGGTGTAACACTAACCAACAGAAAATAACTTGGAGCATTGATGTGAGGTAAAGGGTTGTATGAATGACAGACCTTCTGGAGTCAAAAGTGGAACACAAGTCTTTTTATTTAATTGGAATTTTATTATTATTTTACTTTATTTTTACCACCACAACACAAGCTGAGTTAATCAGTGACATCAAGATCGGAGGCAGCCTGGGCTGCAGTGATAATGCACTAGTGGAGTTCACATCCTGAGGGATAAAGGTCAGGCAAAGAATAAAATCAGGACCCTGAATTTTAGGAAAAAAACTTCCAATCCTTCAAAGAGTTAGTCAATAGGGCCCCCATGGAAAAACTGCCCTCAGGGGCAAGGGAGAGGAAGGGACCTGGGAGATCTTGCAGGACATTTTTCATTGACCATAAGAGCTCTCAATCCCCAGGTATAAGAAATCAGGAAAGGAAGGCAAGAGACCAGCATGACTGAGTCAAGACCTGCTAGAGAAACTAAAGGGCAAGAAGGAAATGCACAGGCAGTGGAGCAGGAACAGGTGTCCTGGGAAGGGTATAGGGACACTGCCCAGGTGTGTAAAGATAGGGGGAGGAAGGCCAAGGAGCAGCTGGAACTGTAGTGAAAGGAAAAGGAGTAATGGTTTTAAACTGGGGGAGAGTCGATTTGGTTTAGATATAAGGCAGAAAATTTTTACAGAGAAGGTGGTGAAATACTAGAACAGGTTGCTCAGAGAGGCAAGATAAAGGCCACCTCAGAGACTCAAGACAGTGAGGAATTATTTTCTCTGTTTCGACATAAAATTCCTGGGAAAAAAAGCAACTTTGTGCTTTGGTTTCCCATCGAAAGAACATGGGGATATTCCATTCCCTGTGAATACAGAAGGAGGATGTATTGTCTTGGAAGATATTTACTGCCACAATAGCACCCCATGGGAGAATGTCAGACATCCCCGCTCAAAGGTGTGCTTTGAGCACCTCCCATTTGATAAAAGCTGTTTCCGAATGTATCCCTTCTGCTAAGCATCTGTGCGTTCTCAGATAAACATTTCTGCATCATCATTTTATTTTTTCCCCTATTTCCCTAACCTGCAAACCCACAGACCAAACCCACAAGGAGACTCAGTCAGTCTAGACAGCTGAAAAAGTGGAGGAATGCTGACAGACCAGAACTGACCATTGTCTTTTTTCTTACTATTGATTGATTTGAGGTAAGAAAAGGGCTTTTGTACTGTGCCTCTGCTGAAAAAATAAAAGGCATAAAGAAACCACCGATAGGGAAAGGCAGATTTGACCAGGTTCTACTTCAGATGATGAAAAATCCTTTTTCATCTTATACAAATGAAAAGAATGTTTTTATATACCAACACCTTACAACAAATGTTCTTCTCACTTCCAGAAGACCAGAATAAGCTAAGCCTGGATGACTAACCTCATGTGAAAGAGGAAGGGCCAGAAGGATGTTACCTACTTTTCGACTACTCCTGTGCCAGGTGCACATTTCTTTGCTGGTTTGGAAGCCTGCAGCTCTCTCCTGCTCTCTTCCAGCTGTTTGCCAGCTCACTGCATCATCAACCAAAAGCATCTCAAGGCAATGGTGAGCACCTCTGCAGCCCGTCTGACCAGGCGGATGCAAAGCCCTGCAGTCGCTGTTAACACTTTGCTGAGTTTTCTCCTATGGTTCCTTGCAGGATGAAATTACCTCTAAAGGGCTATCTCAGGTCTGTAATCTCTTCAAATATTTAACTCTGGTGGCTTTTATCTTTTCTTCAGCAAAAGACAAGGTCAAGCATTTTATCAAGTCCAAAAAAGACATCGATGCAAAAGGGTGAGAGAAAAAAAAAAGCAAACCCTCTGTATAAAGCACTTCAGTGTACTCATTCAGCATATTGGAGAGCAAAAGGAGCTTTCTGGCTCCTATCTGGCTGTTGCTGCAATCGTTAATGTGGTTTTGTTCCATTATTAATGGCACCAGAAAGAGAAATCAGGCCCTCCAGAAAAACTTAAGAGACTGTTGTCTCACATCTGGCAATGAGAAAAAAGGAAAAAAACATTTAAAATAATGGAAATAAGCAAAGGGAAGGGGAAGAAATACTTAAAATACTGAGCATGTAGCAATAAAATCTGCAGATGCCTACAGCAGGGTAGGAATGGCAAACTAAATCTTTTACAGACCTTGTAAGTCACTCCCAGAGCCCAGTAGTTTAAGGCCTCTTCGTAACTAAACAAAGACAACCTAATTTTTTACAGCGTTTATTGTATTACTTGATACATTTATGTTTCCTAGAACTGCTGATTGACAAGCAGAGAAAAATAAAACCAGAAGAGCAGCATTAATGGATGTAAAACCTACAACCTGGAGTGGCACATCATTAGCCTTATCTGAATGTGGTTGGACAGGATTTTAATAACAAACTTTGTTAGGAAAATACATCATGAATATGCCAAGGTAAGCAAAATTAAGAATAACACTCCAGCCTGGCTTTTCTGTAAAGCTACCCTGAGTTAGCTACCAAATCCTGCAGAAGAACCAGGCAGGGTGCATCCCTTCATTCACACCTGGCAAAAACAGTTCCCCTGCTGAAGCCTTGCACCAATGCCCAAGCACCGAAGCCCAGGATCCACACACCAGCTTGTCTACAGCATCCTCTTCAAGCTCCAGCCCAACAGCAGGACACACCTGCTGAAGCTCACCCCCCATTGCCTTTGGGGTGCTGGGAGGCAGGCGGGTGCTGGGGGGACTCAGAGGGGTCAAGCATTAAGGTTAAATTCAGTTAGATTGGTTGCTATTCAGTAATCATCATTGGTGCAAGAGGAAATGACCTCAGATTATGCTAGAGGATATTACTAAAAATTGCTTCTCTGAAAGGGTTGTCAAGCACTTGAACAGGCTGCCCAAGGAAGTGGTGGAGTCATCATCCTGGAGGTATTTAAAAGACATATGGTGCTTATGGGCACGGTTTAGTGGTGGCCTTGGCAGTGCTGGGTTAATGGTTGGCTTGATGATCTCTTCCAGATGAAACGATTCCATGGTTCCTTGAAGCCAAGTGATTCTCTCCGTAGTCACTATGGCCACACTCCTCCACAGGCTGCAGGAAAGAAGCCTGCCCTGAAAATTGCCCCTGCCCTCTGCTGCTCCCCTGCCTTGCCAGTGGGCCCCCACCCTGCCCAGCGCTCACCCAGCGCTGCTGTTTCACACCCCGATACATTTCCGCCTAAGAGAAAACTCCTCCCTTGCAGAGGGGGTGTTTGCAGCACAGAGGGAGGAAGCATTGCTTCCAAGGGGCTCTCAGGGAGGGAGGAACCAGACAGCTTTCAAATAAATATGGTTTATAATAGCTCAATTAAATGCTTTCTTAGTGCTTAGCATTTTGTGATATGTATCTCTCGAGATGCAGTTTATATTAAAAAAAACCCCAACTTCTAGATGTTTTTAAATTTTCCCTTTAAAAAGAAGGTATTTAGAAGTTCTTTGCTGTTAATTATTGATGCTAAACACAAATACAGGACTTCCTTTTATCACAGGACTGAACATTTGACCTATGGTAGCCAAAACTGCCAAAATTTGAGAGGAGCTCCAAGCCCGGATTTCAGTTTCACTACTAACATCTCTCTTTCCAACAGAGTACATTTACTCAATGCAACCAGGGTGGTACATTTAAAATATGCAAGGTTCAATTAATTTTATATGAGAATATGGCTCATATGTTGTGCTGCCAAAATAGGTCACTGGGCCACGAGCTCAAAAATAATTTAAATAAAGGCTGAAAGAAAAAAAAAGAAAAATTACATAAAGTCACATCACCATGAGACCTTCTTTAATGCTCTGAGGAATAAAACTGCCATAAAGTGATGGGATCAGGAAGAAACTTTGACAGAACCGCTCCCAGGGGAAGCACTACACACTTTTTCATGCAATTACATTTTCAGCAGGGACACGTGGGCACAATGTTGGCTTGACGCAGCGGAGGGGATTTGGCAAAGCACAGGAACAGCTCAGACAGCCGAGGTGGAGAGGAAGCACTTCATGGCCTGCCTCTGCAGATCGAGTGCAAACACACTTCCAGGCAACCCCAGCACCACGGCAGGCTGCAAAACCCATGTGGGATCAAACATTTGGGCAGTATGTCCTCACTGACCTCTCTTCCCCTGCCCCTTCACCTGGGTATCGTTGCTGAAGCTTCAGCGGATGCACCAGAAGCTGCAGAAGCTGGAGATTTTTTTGCACCTGAACAAAATCTGGGCCCTGGAGTCCATGAAGATTGTACTGTCTCTTGTCAAGGCCTGACTTAGGTCCTAGAAGTCCCCTCTGAGGTGTGCATGAAAGAAGCTGTAATGCCATATAGAGCATGGCAGCCCATGACAGCATCACACTTGGTCGGAAAGCCCCAGTGTGAGCGGGTTTCCTGCAGCTGAGCCCTGCACAAGTCTCACTCCTGCTCAGCCCCCCACCCAGAGCTGTGCTTCAGCCACGCAGACCCCCGTGGGACTCGCCTGTTCTCCTCACAGACAGCCAGTACCTAAGGAAACCTGCATTATTCCATACAGTGGCTACTCAGTGCAGGCAGCTCCGGCAAATCCCAGCTGTCCCTCACGGCCTGGGTGATTGTCCTTTCCTCCCACTCACCCTGAGGAGCCTGTGCTGACCAGCACGCTGAAATGTCTCTCTTTAATCCACACTCTACTAAGAAAACGTGAGGAGGGGGAAATGCAAGAAAGAGAATGGAAAATCTGCAGAAGGTCTGATCTGGCGTGTAACTCTTTCCCTGGTCAGAGGGGCAGCTCTCCTGGGGGTGTATATGGCTTCTGGTAGCCATATACAGGGATGCCTCTGAGCAAGGACGAATTTTCAGGACTGGGACACTCTCATGTTTTCTAATCATGCTTCCCACTGTCTCACACTGTCCGGCGCTTTCTGAAAGAAGCACAAGCATTGCTGGAGACCTCCTCTGGACGACAATAGAAGGGAGAGAAGAGCACCTAGTGTATGTGCTGGGTACGGTGGGATGGGAACCTGGTTCATTCTCCAGCGTTGTCATCTGAGACGCTCCCTGGGGACACACAGATGCTGCTGTCCAGCCCTCCCCCCCATCCCCCGTCTCACCTGCAGCATCACCAGACTTCTTGGAGCAAAAAAGTCAGTTTCAACACCCCGAAGTGAAATTTCCCTTGTGGATGCCAAATCACACTTCAAGCCAGCCTCCTCGGCCAGGTGTCCCGATCCCGATCCCGAGCTCGGCTCCCGGCTCCGGCCGGGCATCGGCAGGGCCGGGCAGGGCTGCGCGGCTCCGCGGCCGCCGATCGCGCTCATTTCCCGGCTGGGCGATGGCCGGCGGCCGGGCAGCGCCTTCCCTTCCTCCGCCGATTGCATCTCCAGCGCGGATCGGAGATCGCGGGCTGTGAGGCGGGGGAGCGCCCGGGGGCCGCGGCGGGGGAGCTGCGAGCGGCCGCGGCGGGAGCGGGAGGAAGAGGAGAGAGAGAAGCGAGGGACAGGCCTGGGGCAGGCAGCCCCCGGGGTCGGGCCGCGCCGGCCGGCCCGGCCACTTCCATGCAACCCCTGGGGCACCGGCTTCCCGCTGATGAGACCGCTGCAGGGCTGTCGAGGCCGGGGCGTCGTCGTGGGGACCGTCCCCCTCTGCCTGGCCGCCGGGTGGGCTCTGCAGAGTAAGTGTCCGACTCCGTCCCTGTCTCGCCCGCTCCCTCTCCCGGCCCTTTCCTCCTGCCCCTCGCCGCGATGCCCCGGCTCAGCCCCAGCGCCGGAGCGCCCGCCGACCCCCGCCCGCGGCCAGCGCTCTGCCCAGCCCGCCCGCGACCGGCAGCGGCTGCCGAGGGGATGGGGACGGGACATACCGAGGCTCAGGCGGGCATCGCCGCTCTCTGAGGGCTGGACAT
>VZTG01001555.1:650983-741467 GCA_013397845.1 Melanocharis versteri
CGGGACCCGCGGGGGGAGCGCCCCACGCCCCGGCCTCACGCCCGCTCCCGGCAGGGGCGGCCCCAGCAGCCGCCGTTCCCCCGCTGCCTTTCCAGCGACCCGGGGGACAAGGCGTGGAGGGGGAAACAACCCCGGCTAGTCAGCCCGAGGAGCGCCGGGTCGCGCTGGGAAACGCGGCGGTGAGGGGGGAAGGTGGGTTCCAACTCAGCACCCCACGGAGGGTGAGTGGGGATGGAGCAGCACGCAGAGAGACGGCCGGTCCTCTCCCGGAGGGGGCTGAAGGAGGCTGCTGCCAGCCCCCCCTCACCTCGGGACTGGGGTGTCAGTGCCGCCAGTGAGTTCGGTTTGGCCGCGGCACTCCACCAACAGAAGTGATGCACAAGCAGGACACCAAAGGGTGGAGAAACAGTCCCCAGAGCTTCAGGGTTTTAGAGCTGTCCCCCGGTTTGGAGCTCCTGTGTGGAGGGCCCTCGCTGCCAGCCTTTTTCTTTCCCATTCACTGCCCAGCGCTCTGCAGGCCCAGCTGCGTTGCCACGGCCGGGTCTGGTACACAGAGCCGCACTTCCCACTTCGACTCTTGGCCAGGCAAATACTCTGGAGTAGAGCAGCATGCCAGGAGAGCGAACTCAGCGAGCTCAGAGAAGCCCTGGTACTCTCTTTCCTGGGTGCGTGTTTTACTGGGTGTGAAGGGGCTGGTTTTGCAAGCAGCAGAGCGCAGTGGCTTTGCGTAGGGCGCTGCAAGTGGGTGTGATGTTTGCTTTCCAGCCTGGTGCAGCTCTGGTGGATTAGACCGGTTCAGGTGATCCAGGCACAGTGCCTACTAAAAATATTTTTGAATGGTTAGATATTGCACTGCCTTTTTTTTACCTTTGCATGCCAATAGGGACAGAACATGTTTGTAAATCATATAATGGAAAGGTTTAAATTCTCTCTCTGTTTTTTTTTTATATTTACCTTGCAATCACTTATTCAAAACAAAGCCTCTATAAAAACATGAAAGGGTTACTGAGGGGAGACACTCAGCTCCTGTCTGGTCAGAAACAGTGGGAAAGGCCTTTAAATAAACACATGGAGCAGAAAACAATTGGAACAATTTGCAGCGATTACCAGAGGTTCCCGGCTGTTCTGTTTCTGTAGCTGGCACAAACCTCGTTTTCACAGCTCTGGTTAGTCTCTCCTGCACACAGGCTGCACAGTCGACCACAGCTCAGCTGAGAACGCACTGAGCTGCCTGGAAAGCGTGATGTTCCTGCAGGGGGAGCGGGCAGCATGAGTATGACAGTGCTCATGAAGGGGGAAGCCCAAGAATGTTGTCTTGGAAAAAGCCTAGATCCTATTTGGTCCCATAGACGGGGGCCTGGAAATTGACCTGGCTTCTTGAGCTCCCCTAGCTTACCCTGACCAGCAGAGTTAGTGAACTCTGCTACAGATCCCAAGTACAGTGAAGTCAGGTTGTAATTCACCCATCTCTTCCATTTTTGGTGGCTGTGGAGTTTTGGCCACAGAGGGCTCTTAGTTTAAGACTTTTGAAAAATAATATCTTTCCCTTGGAGATTTTTTTCTTTGCCTTTCTTAATCATTTTTATCCCTGAAGACTCTGCAGAACTTCCAGGATCACCCCCAGGTGTCCTGCTTTGCACTTGTGCAGTGTAGCTGAGGGTCTCGTTCTCATTCCCCCACCGAGTTACAGACACTGGCAGGTCAGCATTACTTTTTCATTTTGCTCTTGCAGTCATGCTGTTCCCACAGTATGGGAGTAGAGCAGGTGAGCTGCTCCAAGCCAAACCAGGAAAAGGCAATCAGCCTTACTCTGTGCTTTATCTGCCTTTTGTTGGCTCTGATTTTTGTGGGTAGATAACAGGATTTCAGTCTTTAGCCAAGGGTCTCAAACAAGCCACTAATAAAAAGAAAAAACGTATGCCAGTTGAAACTCCGATGTTGGTGTTCATCCAAATCTTCATGCAGAAACACCAAATGCAAGCAGAAATTATTGCAGTTACACATTAAACTAAGCTGTCGGTTCAGTTTCACAGTGTCATGAACAGCTCTGTAATCACATCAGGAGGAAGTAGGTGAGAATTAAATAATCTTTTATATGCATTTTTGCCCGGATATAATCAGGAACATGAAGTCCCTGGCTTTTCATGAAACTGCTTACCTTTGGTTACATGTGATTTATCTGTGCTGGCTTATTAACTGGCTGCCTTTAGGAAGCCGGCATTTCTAATGTTGATTACACATCCTGAAAACATGACAAAGTCCTTGCCAAGACTTCACATACTTATGCCTCCTACAGTTCTTGCTTTTGGGGGATGGTAGTTAATGAATATGATAGATTACCTTGAACATGGTGACTAAACTTTCCATGTAAATGCAGGATTTTTAAAGAAAGCCAGTTACTGATGAACAAAATAACATTGTTCAGTTTTCAGAAAATGTTATGCTTATCCAAAAAGACCCTTCCAAAGTCCTTTTCTATGCGGGTATTAAAACATTGAAACACATGCAATTATGTGTCCTCTAGCGTGGAAGCATTTTTGCTGTCACCAATTACAAATGTGTATTTAGTCTTCAAGTATGCATGTTACTTTTATGGAAAGCAGAAAGAAAAAGCTACTGCAAAGCATAATCTATCTTCTCTTAGAACAGACCACTGAGGTAGGTAGGATTAATCACCAGGACCCAGAGGTCCCAACCTGCCCTGGACAGTTGCAACCGCATCACCTCCAGACTCATCACCCTCCTTTGTCTTTCAGCTCCCGGAGGAGTATCCTTAGTTGTCCCACAACCCAACATCAATGCAACAGTGACACAAAACATCCTCCTCTCAGTTGAATACTCTTGCCGAGGCATGGCCACCATTCAGTGGAAGCATGTGTCAAGCTGGGGCACCACCAGCATTGTTGAGTGGAGAAGTGGGAATTACGTCAACATATCCACGGTCTACAAGGACAGAGTGACTACTTTTGAAAATGGCTCTATACAGCTTCGGAATGTGGGCATGAGAGATGCCGGCTACTACTTTGTCACTGTAACAGAGGAGCATGGAACCAATGCCTATGGCACCATCATAGTCAATGTTTACGGTACAAACTAGATGGGACTTCTTGGCTTTACCCTGTGTTTCAGCATCAATCTGCTTGTAATCAATATTGTAATATTAATTTTTTTCCATTTTCCCTACAGAGATTATCTATGAAGATTTGCATTTTGTAGCAGTTCTCTTTGCATTTCTCGCTGCAGTATCTGCCATTCTAATCTGCTTCATGTGGCTGTGTAATAAATCCCTGCATCTATTTCAGAAGAAGACAACGCACAAACTAACAGGTATTTCTCTAAAAATGTAGTCAGTGTATAGGGTCTTCAAGCCTGAAATTTGAGCCTAAAATCTGTACCAAAAAGGTGCTAAACAAGGCCATTGAGAAACAAGACTGAAGGGGCTCAGATCAGTTATCCTGTAACTCCTTACTGGCTGAGTTTAGTTGAAGAATAATCCACAGGACATCTACCTTATATGTTTCACATTAGAAATAATAAAATACTTCCCAACATTGCTGATTGCAAAACTTGGGGAGAAAAGGCCAGAGCTGCAGTAACTCCCCACCAGAGGGCAGGAGACAAAGTCAAGAGCATCAGCAGCTTTCCCAGAGTTCACATCAGCAGGGTACATCCTAGGGGAAAATACTCAATGACCCTTGGGAGTGGCCCCCACCTCAGTTCATGGAGGATTGCATCTCCTCCTCTCAAACCCCCTCTTCACCTGTTGTCACTTTTGATCCAGTTCCAGACTCCAACAAACACTGAGTAATATCAAAACCTGAACCGAAGACAACAGTCATGAAAAGCAGGTCAAGGGAACACAAGGGCTACAGTGAAGGGACATACAAAAAAAGAAATTTCCAAGCCACAGCCAGGGATATTTGGCTTAGGCAAAAAGACAAAGCACACGTTACAGGCCTGGGATCAAGCTCTTAGGCACATCTTTGAAATGGGAGGTTTCCTTTACCACTTCAAAATATTTCAGGTGTTTACCTCCCTTCTTTGTAAATGCAGATCCACTCGTGGTTTCTTGCTCTCTAGGTAAGAGGTCTGTGTTTCTTCCGTAAGTGTTACATTACAACAAGCAGCCTAGCTATCAGTATTTTACTAGACCAACACAGACACTCAAGCATCCTAAGATTCATGGCCCAGACTCCGTGTCAACTCTGCAAAACCTAATGGAAGAAGAAATTAACTTGGTTTGAGCTGCCTCTTCCTTTCTATTGCTCACCTACAGCTCTTAAGGGCTGCTGCTGTTTTCATGGTGCATACATCACTCACAAGCTTCTGTAGCTACTGAAAACTTTCCCATCATGCCAGAATATACAGGATTTTGTTTAGATAAAGCCTCTTCCTCCAGCTGAAGCCAGTCTTCCCACAGAGCTGAATTGAATAGATATATACATATAACATATGGCAGAGTTGAAGAAAACTACAGTTCTAGAAACCTGTCGTGTGATCTTCCAGGAAATGGTCTGAAGCAGAGACCTAATTTCTGCCCCTATTCTATCTCAGAAAAGCCCTCCTTTCAGAAGTCATGAAGAGAGATATAAGAATGGGCCCTATGGACTTAGTTTTCTTAGTGCCTTTAGTCTCGTACTGGGAGAAATCATTGTCACTTTAAAGATTGTGAAGACCTCTTTATGCAGTTAAATATTTTGAAAAGATGTATTCAAAACCTAATTTTAGATGAGCAAGCTTGAGCTAATATTAAAAAGTTAAAAATGTCTCAGCACAGTTAATTTTGGAATGTTGGCCTTCCAATCCATTTGCCAATCAATAACAATATCCTTTTATTTACAGCAAGTACAACAGAAGAGATTGAACTGGAAACCATTGAGTGTTAGCCAAGGACTATATCATAACAAAAATAACAATTCTACCTCAGGAGAAAGTATTGGCCAAGAAAGCAAGAACAAACCTAGAAGGTAAAATGTTTGTGACTACTGCAGAAACATCCTGACTTGCAAAGTAATTAAATCAGCAGTGTCTGATGGAGCTGTTTTGACCTGTTAAGTTTTTGGTTCTGCTAGTCAAGGTCAGAGTAAAAAAGAGTGTGCTTTCATGCTGAGCATGAATACATTTTTGTGGCTAGCTAATAAAATCTACAGCCTCTGCCACTCTTAAAAACAACCAACCAACCAACCAACCAACCAAGCCTCTAAGATCAACCCATAAAGGAAATTATCATGGTCTTGAAGGACACCTGCATTTTGGATATAGCAAGTCTCCTATTACAGACAGAGTGGTCATTAGCATCCATCAACATAATAAATTAAATATCTAATTACAGTATTACATTAAAAAATTAATTGCAAGCATTGAATCCTGTTTATTGCACCTATGCTGCTACTTTTGGGTGTAAGGAATTTCCTGAAGCTCTGAAGACAAGCTGCAATTTTTCATGAGACAAAACTGACTTTGAAAGAATGCTGCGCTGGTCAAAGTTCTCCCACTTGTGTTTCCAATTGTATACACTGCCCCAGGATGGTTGTTAACACACATTTTATGACATTACTAGAGCAGGTGGTTATACAAGGAACATTGCAGGCAGGCACTAAAGAGGACACTGTCTATAAAGATTAGAGGGGTCAGATGAAATACTGACACACAACACCAATGGAGTGGCAAACTACTAAACAGTTTTGTTGTGAAAGATGTCAAGTCCTTTGCAAACTTAGCCCAGTGATGAACAATCTATCTGAGAAGAAAAGTTAAAACAGCATAACTTTGAAATATAGTATTTACAAATACAGTTCTAAAATTGCTCTTGTTGAGAAGCCACCTTTGCTTTCCCTATGTTGTAAGAAAACATTAAGTGATCCAACTAATGTTTTCTTGAATCTGAGTATTGCATGTATTGCAATTCTCCACCTGTAGATCTGTTGGGTGGAGTAACATTGGTGTTTGTCAGTGAGAAAGCAGTAAACTGACTGAGTTCCAAATTATTCTGTTCTGCTTTTGTAATGAGAATTTTGCAGTGTGAAATAAACTTTGAACCTGGAAGACACCATGGACTAGTCTGTGCCTGTAGATTGCCATGTGGCTGTTCGAGTCAAACTGCTGCTACTGCCTTTCTCACACTTCTTCTCACTTATTTGCAAAAACCTTTTACAGGACAGGCTGACAGAGCTTTCCCTCTGGTCAGGGACTGGGATGCTCAAGTGCAGAGGTACTATGGGCTCCATTTGGAAAAATGTTCAGAGGATTTCTCACAAGTGCATAACGATGCAGGTAGGTGCCAAACAAGCCAAAGAACTCTGTGCACAATACCTTTAAGCCATCCCATACTGAGCTGGCAATTTGTAGTACAAAGGGCCTCTCTCCCACTCATAAATTGAGATACCAGATTCAGCTGTTTGCTCTTTCCTGCATCTAGAACAGTTTTAAAAAGGTGAGAAATGAAGTAACTCTCAAATACAGCACAGACAAGTGACAGTTTAATTCCAATTCTCTGCTTTAAATGTGTATTACCCATCTTTTGTATCTTCGAGTGAACTAAGCTTTGACAACAGGGAAATTATAAGTGCATCTATTTCAATCAGCAAACTTAAATTACTTGGTAAAGTATGCTTGTAGCATATGGAAAACATTGTTAGGGTTTTTTTTTTTTGAGCCCTAAATCTTAGACTTTCAATGAATTTTAGACTTTTAATGCAAAAAAGCATTAAAACACTTTGAATCTGAAGCTAGGTATTAGGCTGAGCTGAATATAGAGCAGGTGCTCTGCCAGACTTAAAAAGTACAAAAAAGTGCAGTTTACACATAAAATCACTACTGTCTGCTAACACTGACCTGAACACTGCAATTGCCAGAGAAAGTCAGGAAACACATCCAGACATGAATGACCATTCCAGTGCATTGCTGTGATTGCAGATGTCACACATACTTTTAAACCACAATATTTGAAAGCTGGGATGAAAGTAGGAAATGAACACTTAAAATTCTTCAGTTTAAAATGTACTACTACAAAAGAAATTTACAACTAGTGCAGTTGTTCTACCTCTTTCAGCTTGGCTGAAGTCACTGCAACTTCAGGCACCCATCCTTGGCTATTGAACCCGATGCCAACCTTGCTTTTAGGCAGTAATATGAACAGCAGGGACTCAAACAATATTCAGCAAGAACATCCAGTACAGTTAGCCTGTATATAGCTTTCCTTATAGACAATTCCTCATCCAAAAATTTTACCCACAATTTAACAGGCTTACTCTACACAGATAATGTTACTTAAAAAATACACACATTTTCCTGAAAATTATGTTTGTCAATATGCATTATTAACGTCAGTGTTTGAGGTACAGAATGTGAGGCAGTTTGTAGCAGTTTGCTACCCTGGAGCATCTGAAGTCTTATGGAAGGTTGTTACAGTAGAAATTCAGAAACTAATAGCTGTTCTTACTATACTTATAAACTCCCTGCAGAACAGCAGCAAATTTAATATTTAGAGCATTCTAGATGATCAAAGGGATTAAGGCATTTTACTTTTAAACTTATGCCCAAGTTCACCAGATTGCTTTGGCAATCAGTTGAAAAGGTCTTAATCATTCACCAATATCATAATTTCATATTCAAAGATGCACTACCAAGTTTCAAGACTGTCTCTCTGTTAGAAGTCTAATCAGTCTGTTTTCCCTTAAAATCAGGAATCCCTGTGTATTCAGCACTAAAACACAGACTCTCCAGGTCTCTAATAATTCTTTTTTTGTTATTATTATTGTTCTTTTTTCAGCTAGACCTAGAAATCTTGACAAGTGTTTTTATGCTGACATGCAGTGCTTGTCTTCTGCAACACAGGAGGTGTCCTTCTTTTCAGGAGAGAAGTCCTACAACCACGAGATTGTAATAGCTCCATAGTGATCTTATTACTTGGTAACGAAGAACTTACTTGATGAAAAGGCTATTGCTACATGCAGACCTGTCAATTTAGGTTAAAAACAATAAAGTATAAAGACATGTTCAAGTTTCATAGACTCATCTTCTAATTATTAATACGAGATTGTGTTGGCAGGAGTCAGAACAGTCTCATCTAGTCGGATGCATGAACAGATGCATCAGGCTGTTGGCTGAACTGTTCACCAAGGAACAAACCCCCCTGTGCCTGTAATCATACAGTGTCTGCTGGCTCAGCAATACAGGACCTGGCATCACGGGGGTTACATTAGGCTCACCCCTTTTTCAAGACCAGGAGACTATTTTCAACTAGGGCTTTTAATTTTCATCAGTTGTCTTGGGTAACACATGAGCACCTGAAAGGAAAATCCTTTCTCTCTCATACTTCAGTTACACAGAAGCAAGTACTTCCAGGAACTGAAACAAGATGCTCCATGGTGGCAAACACCAACCTAAGTACAAGAGCTGCTTTAGATATACACTGAGCAGCACCTTGCTGCTGACTCTCCGACAATTATTCTTTATACTTGAGAATACAACAAAATAACAACTGTCACCATGGAAGTGTGATGTTCAATTCAAACATGTTTATGTGCAAGAAGTTCAAATATATACATATAGACAGACACCTCATAAGACAATATGGACATGAATATCAACCAGTTCATACAGACAGATTGTGAAAAGACCTTTAGCACTTAAGTACCAAACAAAATAAAAGCTTTGTTAAACACCATACTATAAGTTTCAAGAAGGCTACAATTACAACCAAAACTGTAAAAAAAAGTTACTTGAGGAAAGACTTTTGACTCAAAAGAGCTGTTATTCAGGAGGATATTATTATTTCCCTCGATGATAATCATGGAGAGTGCAGGAGAAAGACCCAGCAGTGCAAGTGTGGAGGTTTACTGCATGAAAGTTACCTCCTTCTATCCAGTCACTAAGTCACAAGTCACTCACAAACTCAAATTGTCAGAACTTTGCAAGCCAAGGAAGACCCTTTCCTCTATATTCTTGAAAAAAACAAGGTCAGAAAACACAAGCAAAGTAGCCGACATCACACGAACCATCAGAGAGGAAAGACTTTTGCCACAGGCAGAGACTTTGTAACACTCTCAAGTTAAACTGCCAAGTGAACACATTTCTCAAAAATAAAGGGGGCACCCAGAATCCCCATCAATGTACAAACAAATTCCAACTCAAGAATGCTTTCACTCAAGGACTACCAAATTTAATTTTATAAACAAAAAATATGTTATTACTCATCTATGTCACTCTGGACAGAGCAATTTTCAAAGATAAAACTGAAAGGAGCTTTTACAAAAAATTATATGTATTTCATATGCCACTGAAAAAGGTTTTATTACAAATACCAAAATGGCTATTTCTGTACAGGGAATAAATTTGATTTTGCTTTCTTGTATTTGGCCCATAGCTCCCATTTCCCTTTGCTGCACAGGCAGTTATCATTGCACAGAGACACTTCAAAGCCCTCAGACAGAGGCTGACACTTCACTAGCAAGGAGTTAGGGCAGCCATGAGGAGTTCCATTTTATATACAAAGTTACGCCCTTCCATTTTATTCCACTGCACTTCCTTGAATGGCCCCCGGAGATGATTCCACTTGCTGTCTTGCAGGACATCGCCTTTGGGGAGATCCTTGCACTGACTCCGTGGAAACTGAACCATGACTTTGCTGCCGCTTTCCGGACCGTTACGTACTGTGGTGAAAGGAGATTTTAATGAGCATTTTTACACTGGACAATTTCTTCATACTAAACATTCTTCCTTGCGTATTCTATACTTCACTCCTACTCAATTCCAAACATGCTAAAAGCAAACAAGGGAAATTCCCTTCCTTTCTTTTTTGAAAGCTTCTTCTTTGGATTTTCTCTCTCATCTCCCACTTCTCTGTGATTCTGTTGCTTTAGCACTGCATGTTCTTGGTTAGATCAAGACAGAGAAACTTTTAATAAACCCCAAAACGCACACCTTAAAAACGCATTTTTTTCCCAATGATGCCAGGAAGGGTAAGGGCTTTGTTGCTCATTCTTTCCTTGGATGTATTCCCCACTATTCTGTTGAAAATGGATTGTTTCTAGTGGATTTATCTTAAATAAACGGGATCTAAGTCACTAAACAGAGTTGTTACTTTTAATCACAAAATTCTGCAAGACTGGTGGAAGAGTGGTGGTGCTTTGTTGGCTCGGATGGGTTTCTGTTTTCATACTGGGGAGTGGTGTGTGTTGGCTTTTTAAATAAGCAGTTAGGGAGGTACCACCTAGTTTTTCCCTCATCTACCAAGCTAGTCTTCTATAAAGAGATGACTATCAGGTAGATTGAACATAATTTCTCTTTCATAAATTGATGCCAACTACTCCCCATCACCACCTACTCCATAGCATGTTTGGAAAATCCTTCTGAGACTATTTTTTCCCCCTCATCTTCCCAGTAATTGCAATGAGGCTGATCAGACTGTAGCTCCCCACATTTTCCTTCTTGAATACAGGATGTGACATTTGCCTTCTTCCAGTCCTCAGGAGCCATTCCTGAGCTTGGTCTTTTTAAAGATGATCAAGACTGGCCTTGCAGTGACATCAACCAGCTCCCTCAGCAGTCATGGATATATATCCCACCTGATCCCACGAACCTGTGTATGTCTAAGTCTGTTCAAAGGCTCTCTAACATGGTCCTCCACTACTGAGACTGAATCTTTGCTCCAAAATTTCCCATGGGTCTCACAGACCCATTCCTGACAGCCAGTCTTAAGAGCAAAGTAAAGAAGGCAGTGAGTACCTTGGCTTCTCCCATGTCCTGTGCTACCATGTCCTCTCTCTCTTAAACAGCAGTCCCACATTTTCCCTAATCTTTCCTTTGGTGCTGACATACCTGTTGAAGCTCTTCTTGCTGCCCTGCACATCCCTCAGCAGATCCAGGAGCTTAGCCTTCCTATCCTTAGCAACACATGCTTGGATAGACTCTCTATCTCCCTCCCAGGTCAACTACTTATAATCTCTTGGAGCTTCCCTCCTACGTCAGGAGTTCAGTCATGAGTTCCTTGTTCATACACACAGGTCTTCTGCCACCTTTGCACAACTTCCTGAACATAGGAATGACTGTTCTTGAGCTTGAAAGAGGTGACCCTTGAAAAAATAATCAAACAGCACTCCCAAACCCCTCTTCTTTCCACCCCATAGGATTCTTTCAAAAAGATCCCTAAAGAGACCAAACTATTCTCCATAAATTCGGAGTTGTGATCCTGTTGTATATCTTGTTCCCTTCTCTCAGGATCCTGATGGTTTCTGTAATCTCTTTTTTCTATGCTAATAATAATACATATAATTAATTATATGTATTTATGTATTATATAAACAAACATTCATGTAATATTTATCAAAATAATATATTTAAGTAATGTATTTCTATAATACCTATTATAGAATATATAATTTTCCATGGTAATTATAAGAAATATTTTCAAACCTGTGTAAATTAAATTAGGTTTATATTAAGTGGCTTCCTGGGCAAGGTGTTGATTCTATTTAGATGTCAAGTCCATACACAAAAGAGATAGTCTCTAGACTTTTAGAACATAGTATCAATTTATAGCAAAATATTCTACAAACAATCTCAGAAAGATGTGACTTCTATTTGCAAGAGGAAACGCTACCTGAAATGGCATAGTCTCCATTTGGTGATGCTACAGTTATTGCTGATGCATTGCCAATGCTCTCCACTGGCCCCAGACCAACGTGATTACTGAAACTCAGCACGTGCCATCCCATAACTTTTGCAAGCTGCTGAACCGCATGTACTTGGTGCTGTGACATCTGAAACACAAAAAGAGGTTCGTTTTCTGTTCAATATTTGCAGACCACAGAAAGAATTGCTTATGGGGTTTAGCAAGCCTGTTTTCTGTACAATAGTTATTTATAAAAGTGACTTTGTCTTTTAAGTTCTCTACTTTCAGAGGACCTTTTTTTTATACAATGGTAGAGCTTTGTGTTATTTGAATTTAGACTAGTTCCTCTGCAGAGAAGACCACTCTATTATGCAGTTAAATGAATTTTTCATAGGTATATGGGCTTAGCCATTTTATTTAAGTATTGCTTTCAATTTACAAATACCTTTATTTAAGTCTCAAAAAATTAATTTTTAAACAATCCTGTCTTTCAATAGAAGCAAGACTTCTGCTGTAAAATATATAAGAATATGAGAAAGTATTAACAGAGAAAATTCAGAAAAAAAAGTTGAGATTCTCACATGCATGATTGTCTCCATTAATGCTCAAGTGTAAGCACTGAGCTTTAACAGCTTAGGAGTTTAAATGCTACTGTTTTCCTGTATCATGACTTAACCCTCGTAACAAGGAAGTATCCAGCACTGTTCAGCAGTTCTCTGTGAACAAGTCTGACAACACTTGACCAAAAAGACATGACCTCAGCAGAATCTGTTTCAACTTGTTTTCTGTGTCATGGAGTTTTATGTAACTGCAACAGGCCAACCACTGTTATTAAAGACCTGTATTTTGACTATTTATAATACATAGTGGGGAGATTGTTACTTCTGAATAAAACCAGCAGCTTGTTCTAAGCAATTAAGAAAACAGAATTCATTCAAGTATCAGCTGATTTAGTAACGACAGATGCAAAGTGAGCATTACCAGACGATGTTGAAATGACAGTAATTGCGGGTTCATTAAGAACTTGGCTACAGTAAGTTTCATATATAGAATACCTTATTGTCTGCTACAATTACCACCGACTTGTTTCTCCCATAATGAGCAGCATAAAGAAATGCATTTTAAATGGGAGGGAAAAATTATTACTACTACTGATCCTAGTAAAAAATGACAATATATTTTAGTAACAGTTGGTAAAGACTCTACACAAACATAGTGAAAATCCAGTCATCCAGCTTCCCATCTTCACTATCTTAATTTGAAGTTTTTTAGTATTTTCTACATAGATAAAGGTGAGATTCTAACTTCTGTTTCCCAAACACCATGAGAAAGGGAAGAATAACGTATGTGAGTCTACCTGAGATAAAAGGAAATCCTGCAGTTCTTGCTCTTGATGGGACAATGTAATAACTCTTCCATCTCTATGCACAACTCTGATTTGTTCAACTCCAATGTTCAGCTGTAGTTGAATAGATCTTTGAAGACAAGATCCATATTTATTCAAAAAGCATTAAAACACTTAAGAAAACAGGAAAGTAAGAACACAGAATCCCACCCAGTCATTGACAAGAATTCCTAAGACAGATGGTGCAAAGCCTACAGAATGTGACAGCGACTCCAAACATTCCAGTTTCATCAGTCACCGCAACAGCTCCCTCTACATGGCAGGTGACATATTCTGCGGCATGCTTCCAGACCTGGCCTACCACTTGTTCAGGTCAAGGAGGCCTTGCAGCTCTCTGCCTGCCCCTGTGCCCAAGTTTCCCTCCAGACGTGCAGGGGAAAATGGTGTGTTCTACCCTACAGCCAAGACTTGGGCAGCTTATGTACTCTGGAACCAAGACTGGAAATGCACCAATGACTGCAGGTTGCCCCACACTGTGGTCACAGCCAGAGAGCACTGCTCCAAATGGAAAAAACCACTGTTGATGCATTAGTGAATTCACTGCTGGTCAGTCTGCAGGCATTTATTTCAGGAACATGAAATCTCGTATTTCGGTAACAATGTGCATACTTATTGCATGAATTACATGAGTTCCACATTTCAGTACCTATGCGAGCAAGCTAGGACTGAGCACTGATTAGCTTTCCATGACCAGACCGGAAGTTTACAATCCAGCACATCAGATGATACTTTGTATTCAGCCATCCCTACTCAAAGTAAATCCCCCCCATTAAGAGTCCACTCTCATCTTAAATTTCTTCTTTGAAAGGAAACTGTACTATTTAAAGATGGACTAAATATCTTCATTAAAGGGTAAAGCGGCTGAAGTTTCCTTAAGGTGACCGTTCACCCCACAAGTCAGAAAAGCAAACACACACAAATAATGGACTCCTATCTGTCTCTCTGAAGAGAATTTAAACCTTTAAAACACAACGTAAATACATGCTGCCTTTGCTTCATGCTTCTACAACTAAAAGGACATGCATTCTCATACTTACTTGCATATCTGCTCATATCCTTGAGAAGTTATTAGAACTTTAACACTGGATTCATAGACATCATTTATATTGGACCAGTGAGCCTGAATCTGAGGATCCTCAATACGACTTGCCAGACTGTCAATGGTTCGAGCAGTTCTAGAAGATAAAGCCATATTCCATATACAATAATCCAAACAGTTTGTGCTGTCATCTTGCTTACAGGAAGCAAGGAGGTTATTAGATTTAACAGAAGCATGTGGATTAAAATACTATTTCAGCACTGTTCTGGTGCTAATGAAGTACACTCGTTTATTCTGTACATTTCTCATACATTCTGCAGCAGTACTGAAGGGTATTACTCAGTATCAGCTACTGCACTGCAAAGAACACTAAAAAAGGATTTATGCAGTTTGAGATAAGTAGAGACAATTATCAGCAGCTTATGCTGCAACTGTCACAGAGATCTCAAAGAAATCTGGTATTCTTTATCTTTAGCTGAATATTGTTTGCTCATATTTCTTCATAATTTTTGATTCTTAGTACTTACAAAAAAAGACTGTATTAACTTTGTGAAGGAAGCAGCAGCTGTTTTTAAGAACACTTAAAAAAGATCAACTGTATTCTACGCAATGGTAGATGTTCCTGTAACAAGAGTATCTTGTGACCCACCTTCGTCTCAGAAAGATATGCTTTGCCTGTTTTATGATCTTTTCCAGAAGTCCTTCATTCGACTGTAAAGAACTGATTTCATTTTTGTCAAAAGCCTGGGGTCCTGCAAGTCTCATTCTCTTATGGCCAAAAGGTGCACTAGCTGGATGCGGCATCACTGTCGAGCTCAGGGTTTGCTTGTGACACTGCAACAACCAGCAGAAGTTATAAAAGGAAGGGACCAAATAATGTATCTGCAAGAAATACTATGTATACTACAATACGTGGCTTCACATCAAGTTTTTTGAGTGCATGTACTTCCAAAAAGTGCAACTTTTTAACTTTATCAACCTGACAGCACTTTAAAGACAGTTTTTCATACTTTGCTTCCCCCATTTAGATGTGTCTTTCACACTTTATAGAAAGTGATTTAAAAAAAAAAGAGTGCTAGCTAACAAAAATTAGTAGGAGCCGCTGCCATGCTACCAAATAAGTCTTCTTTATATACATCTATGGAGACAGAAAGAATGGTCACTTAAAAATAAAGGAAGCATTTTAGACGAAAAAAAAATTGAAGTACAGAAAGTTTTAGTGACCTGTCCAAAGTAAAGAAAGGAAATCCATAGGAGAGGTGGGCACTGAGCCAAAGCTTCATGAACCCTAAATCAATGTTTAAAATACTGGACTATTCCACATGACTGCATGCCTTGCAGAGCCATGCTCTAAGGAGATGAATAATCTCTGGAACATGATTTCAATTCTACTTAGAGATGCAAAATTGTGCTTCTTTCCTGAAGAGACACAACCTCAACCTTGTACCCCAGGTTATTCTGCTAGATTATACAAGAATCTAAAACGCTGAAGCAGAGAAGTGGACCTTAAAATAAACAAAGCTATTATGGCAATTGATTGCTCCTTCATGAGGGTACAGCCTGACCAGGTGCTCACTGACAGTGTTTGATAAGCACTATTAGACACAACAAAAAAAGGCAGAGCTGATGAACTCTACTGGAAAAGCTTTGCATGGCTTTTCTGAAGTGAGCAGCCAGGTCTGAGATTAAGTAAAGAACAAGCACTCCATGAAAGCATTAACTGGAACTCCCAAACCACCCACACCCTTGGAAACCAAGCAGCAGGCTGCCTTCCACAGATGGATGGAAAAGGACTGGCCTCTAGTGGCACTCAGCTGCTACACCAGTGCCACACAGTAGGCAGAAGGCTGAAGAAAAGCCCAAAAACTCTTCAGTACTCAGCCACAGATGCATTACCTCTCTGATAAGCTGATGCAAATTATGTTCCAGAACATAAAGATGATCGTCTGGATTCTGTTTTTCAGAAGCAGCCTTTTGTGACTTTTTGTCATTGGAAGAGTGACACAGAGAAATAGACAACTGCAAACCTGTACAAAGCAGATGGAAAAAAAGATTTTTAAAAGTGAGCACTGACAATTTTCAAGGTTGCTACTGAGAACTGCTTTTCTTCATGTTTTATACTCAGTAGTTTAACGAGAGGTATTCACTGTATCAGAGAAAAATCAAAGAATGATGGTGGAGAGCACAGCACCAAAGCAAGTAAGACTTACTATTCACTGAAGTGTTGGCAGGCCAACTGTGAACTCACCAGGGCATTTCACATCAATTTCCATTACTCAATCCCACACAAAAAGAAAATTCCCCAGGACGACATTCCTTTGTCAAAGAAGGAATGATTGAAGGAATGATTTACTTGCACCTACATTTTAAGCAATCCAGAAATATATTCTTCGCATGACACAATCTGTTGCGTACCCCTTGTGAGAACAGAGGATTCACCACTGACTCTGAGCCACCTTGATGCTGTTTAATTATCCTCACTGAAGAGCATTTGCTTTTGTTCTTTTGAGGACCCAGAAACTCAAGTCTTAAATTTCTTTTTGCATGCAATCCAGGAGCAATGACTTATGCACAGCTCCAAACTGCCACATGCACATGGCATTACAGCTGACAGTTTTAAGTGCTGCTGACAAAAAACATAACCACAAAGGAAAACAGAGTAAATTATAAACTACCATGCATTAGTTGAAATTCTGTTTCTCAAAACCTTTGAAAATGAAGGAGTTTGTTTTTTCTTTTGTAAGGACAGGGCATTAAAAAACGTGACATCAATCAGTAATTTCAGTTCATATTTAAGCAAATAATTGTAGGTTAAGAGTCTTAAAAAGCTTCCTACCTGGGAAAGGCTGGGAGATTATCTGATTTTTCACTACAATGTGAGGAATCTGTGATTTAATTTGAACAGCTTCTCGTGACAGCTGGGCAAAAATTTCTTTACAAAGAAGAACATTCTGTGCAGTCTCCAACTTTGTCTGCCAGTGTGCAGAACCTGAAAAGTATAAATCAGTGTTTGCAGAAGGGAAGAGCAAAGAGAAGCCTCCTTTTTGTTCATATGCCAGATACTATGCAGTAGCCAGGTGTGATTGCTAACATAAAGTAGTCAGTACCTTATATCCAAATTGAGTATTATCAGAATTTTATCTCAGTTAAGCAAGCACTTCAAGGTAAAACTAAAACTAATTTTGATTCAATTTTACATATACATATATTGTGAAGTGCAATGCCCTTACAGAACAGTGTAACTCCCAGGCCTTTTGTGAACTCTCCTTATGAACCTCTGCTCCTTCAGTAGTAATTTACTTTCAATGATACTTCTGGCTTTATTAAATTCACTCTATGATGAACTAACCAATAATGTTCAGTGCATGTATGTGCTTTCACAGGGTTTATAGGCCCAAAATTCTTGGGAGATTCTGGGGTGAGTAAGCACACAAGCTGTATAATGTACCCTCAATACCATATGAAACACCTCATAGTACAGCACTCTGTCTACGTTCAGGACAGCACCAGCATCTATATCATAGACAACTGGGAAATAATATCCTGCCAGTTTATTTCTAACTTTAAAGAATAAAGAATGGAGTTTTAATCCAAAAGTTTACAACTTCACATACTGGCACACATTAAATGAATCAATGTACTATCTGCCAGGTGAGTTGCTGGTAACTAACACACAGACCACCGGCACAGTTTCAGATCTAGATAAAACATACGAGCAACAGACACAAATGATGCATTTTGGGCAGAGTTAAGAGTGAACAATCATTAGTTCAGGTGAATTAATGGGATGTAACTGACTGAAACACAACACGTTGGTTTGATTTCAGTTATGGGCTCAAACTTTTAATGTCTAACAAAAGAGGGTCCAGAATACTCAAAATACAACCCTAATAATTTTGTTTCAGAACTGAATAAACACATATGAAAAACGGAAGAAGCATGCTTTGAAAGCATCATTTCCAAAGCCCAAGCAGCACCTAAACAGAAAATTTCAGTTTAAATAAGGGAAGTCTTGTTCACTCTTCTTCCCAGCTGTATGCTGAAATTTTCAAACAAGCATCATATGCAAACTCAGTCCTTGAGCACATATTCATAAAACAACGTATCAGCTATACCTGGTTTTGATTTTGGCAAGGGTCTTTTGAAGAGATTGACTGTCCCGAGGTCACCAATGTCTGGTGCTTGTTTCTGAATAGAAACCTAGGCAAGAGAGCACAGTATTTAATGTTTGTTCTCTGTTGCAAGCATACAAATCCAAAACAAAACTCCACTAGGTTATAAACGTTTCTCTGACAAACCTTGATGTATGCTGATCCCTCTAAATCACTTGGAATTTGAACATCCAAAGGACAGTAATCCTCAGGTATCTTTTTATCCAGGTCAATGTCAGTGTTCTTTATCACCTCAAATGTGCCATGATGAAGAAAAAGGGAGCCTGAGAAAAGAAGGACAGAGACATACACATTAAATATAAAGCAACTTCTGCAAATAAAAAAACTCGTATCTGTTTTGGAAGAACATGTATTTCTGAGTCTCCAGATCTTCAGAGCTGCACTTGACTCAAATTCCTTAATGACTTCTTAAAAAAACCCAGGAAAATTAGAAAACTCATGCCACTGCATCGGCATCTCAGTCTTCCACCATGCAATGTGTAATATTTTACAGTAAGTCAACACAGAGTATTTAATAATTATGGAGGGAAACCAAGAGTTTTTCAAAATTGAGTCAGTAGGTGCAAGGAAGCATAAAAAAAAGCTTTGGTTAAAAAAAGACAAAAAGTAAATGTGTGAAGTTTTGCAAGCAGGTAGTTAAAGGTACTACACCTTTATTGATTTAAAGGAATTCTGATGATGTTTGGCAGGAAGTCTTAAAACTATGACCATGTTCTGACTGTAAAAGATAATTCTATAGCAAATCATTCAGGGACTGATAAAAGCAGATACCCACATTTGTCCTAGCTGCACACCTTTTTCATCCAGGGCACAGTTCACCTAGTTCAGGGTAAATCAGCTAAAAAGGACACATAGCCTGGGGTACCTCTACAGCTTTTTCATGAACAACTCTAAATTTGTCCTTCCCCCTCCCTCACCAATGACAACAGGAACCCAACACGTGCAGTTCTGATGCCTGCTTTGTACCTACATCCTAAACTCTGTATGATTCTGTATTTACTTTGTCACTCCATAGCAGTGCCTAGAACCCTGGGCTGGTCACCCCCTTTCTGTAATCCATGAATTAAGGCATATTCTCAGCATCATCTCTCAACGGTAGGAATAACAGGTATAATAATCAATCTTCAATGTCACTCTTTAGTCACATGGTTCAGTTTTACCTGGTCTGAATTCTGGGGAGCAGGGAGTTAGATATTATAAGCCTTTTGGATCCCCTCTAACTTGAGATATTCTATGATTTTCTGATCTTTGATTAAAAAAAAATGTAACCCACTCTTCACATTTTTTTTAAATGCTTTACACACCAAATGTAGATAAAAGCCAAGGATTTACAGAGTCTGCCTGTCAACTGATCAACTACATTGCAAATGCAGAATTGTTTTTGTGAACAAATTCTTAGTAAAATACTACACAGTTAGCCTTTAAAATCACTTTCTGGATTGAGGACAGCAAGATATTTTCCCTGATACTAAAACAAGAGTTCTCCCTTTATACACGTGTCCCGGAAATATAATAAATTCACACTGAAATTATTTATCATGAGATATTCCATATCTTTTTCCAGTTACAAAAAGACAACTTCATAAAATATCCATTCTTGTGAAAATGATCCTACTGTTTACCTGCACTTCTGTAGCTCAGATCACCAAGAATTTTATCTCCCACTTTTCTCAGCTTCCAGTGTTGTCTCAGTCTTAGCAGTTCAGAGTTGAAGTCTCTTTGTCGCTTATTTTCCTGATTTTCAGCAACTGATTTGGATAGTCTTTCTGCACCTTTCAACAGGATCTGAGCTGCTCCAGCTAATGACTTCTTTTTTGAAATCAACTGCAGGAACTGAGGATTCTAGTACCAAAAAAAAAATACTTGCACCTTAATTCACAAAAGATTATTATTATTAGTGGAAACTAACTGACAGTGATTGATAAGTTGTTTCTGCAGGATGTCCAGTAATTTATTCAGAATTACTTTCATACCAGCATTATACAGTTGGAAGTAGCATTTTTGACATAGAGCTTCAGCAAAGAGGCTTCTGAAATTGGCCTCAACTCCCATTCCCAGCCTTACTCCGACCCTCAAAGCACTGCACTAGCACATCAAAAGAAACATTTTGATAAATCTTATACTGATCACACGTGAAAAAAATATCTACTGAAATAAAATCTTTAGCATCAAGCCACACAAAGTGCACAAGTAGGTACAACATACTTGTTTTGGAGGAAGGGGATCCTGCCCGACTGGATCTAGAGTCATGAACTTCTTATCCTTCACAATGCTAAGAACGTCGTACAACACACACATCTCAGTCAAGGCACTTCTTAAGTTGTTCCTCACTGAATCCCACGGCCAGAGGGATGGCTGAAACTTTACCAACCCTAAAAATAAAACGAAGGGAAAACAAAGGACTTTAAAAAGGTACGGTGTAAGGCTCATTTTTAAACCACAGAAAGGTCATAACGGCACGAAATACAACACGATAACATATCTGCTGCTGTCCTTTTCCACTACAGTTTACTGGGGCTCGGTCACGAATATTCCGACCTGCCCACCCGGGAACCCCCGGGGGAAGGCAGGCCAGGCCCAAGCACCCGCGGAGCTGCAGGCAGGCACCGCCACAGCTCGGCGCGCCTCCACCAGCAGCATCCCGGCGGGAGAGCTCGGGCTGCGGGCCCCTCTCACCTTCCTCATCCTCCGTCTCGCCCGGCTCGGCCCAGGCGCGGCCCGCCGAGCCCGGCTCGTCCTCCTCGGAGCCGGAGCCCTGGCTGAAGTCGATGCGCTGCGCCAGGCGCGCCAGGTTCTGGGACATGGAGAGCGGCTGGAGGTAGGTCTCGCTGCCATCCAGCCCCACCTCCTGCACCTGCTTCTCGCACGCCGACTCGATGCTGATGCGCACGGCCGGCACGCCCGCCATCTTGGAGCGACCCCCGCCCGCACTCGCCAGGGGGCGGGGCCAGCGCCCGCGGGCCCGGGAGGGGGCGGAGCCTGCGCCGGGCGGGCTCGGCCGTTTCCGGATGCGCGAACGAACACGGACCAGCGCCGGGCGGGCTCGGCCATTTCCGGAGAGAGCTCGTGAGGGGGCGGGGCCGCTGCCGAGTGGGCTCGGCAGCCTCCGGAAGCGCTCGCGGGGGGCGGGGCCAGCGCGGTGAGGGGACACCGAGCTCGGAGGTTTCTACCGTTTTCTTCTACGGCTTTATTTTTGACCAGAAGTTGGTTTCATGTCCCGTTCTAAACATAATTTTACCTCTGGTTCCCCATCGTCAGCTGTGGCCACGCAGGAAACTCAACCAAACAACAGGATACGTACAATAACATCGCCGTGAAATTACCGTTTGAACTCGGTCATAACTCCCATGACACGTACGCTCCGAGTTCTACCCTTTGACACAATTAAGAAGGCGGCAGCTTACTGTTCTCATATTTATTCTTAAATCTGGTAAGTGTGCATAATGCTTTTCAGTGATTACAAAAATCAGCGTTTGTACTTGAGGAAGATTACATGGGCCCGCGGGGCTCAGTCCCTCCCGACGAGGTGCGTCTCCTTGGGCCGGTCGATGCGGAAGAGCAGCTCGGCGGGCTGGAAGTAGCCCAGGTACTGCACGCTGTCCGGGCTGGTGTCCTGGTGGTAGTGCCCTCCTTCCCCGTGGTGGCTGAAACAGTGCGTGTGCTCCACACGCAGATCGAAGCCCTGGCACCAGACAGAGAGGCCCGTCAACAACGCGTTCATGGGAACAGCATTTCAAAGTCACGGGATAGGCTATCCTAGATGCGTATTTCCACACATCTCCAAACGTTAAGCAGTGAAAACTTGCAAGACACTTGTGAAACCAGTAAGATCAAAGAATTTAGAAACCCTGGCAGCCCCCAGCTTTTGGTGTTATTCTGAGATTTCCTCTTTAATCTTTTTTTTCCCCCCACCTTTCTTTCCACTGGGATTAAATAACGCAGTCACACCAAGGAACCCCTACTGGAAATCAAACCTCTTTGCACTGAATTGCCACAGGCCCATGTGATAACGGGACTGTCTCTACTCCAGTTCTGAGAGCCAGCTTAGATGAATATGGGAAGAACAGTGAATAAAATAGCAACTAACGTACTAAATCATGAGATCAACACCACTAGTTTTATGTATCATAGAATGGGTTGAGTTCAAAGGGACCTTCACAGATCATCAATTCTAAACACCCTGTCATGGGCAGAGATATCTTCCATTCAACCTTCCATTCAGCTTGCTCAAAGCCCCATCTAACCTGGCCTTGAACACTTCTGGGGATGGGGCATCCACATCTTCTCTGGACACCCTGTTCCACTGTCTCTCCACACTCAGCATAAAATTTTTTTTCCTTATGTCCAATCTGAATCAGTTATCTTTCAATTTGAAATCCTGGCCTCTTCTTTTGTCACTACATGTCCTGGTAAAGAGTTTCTCTCCATCTTTCCTAAAAGCCTCCTTTAAGTACTGGAAGGCTGCAATAAGGTCTTCCTGGAGCCTTTTCTTCTCCAGGCTGAAACATCTCAGCTCCCAGTCTGTCTTCATAGGAAGAGGTACTCCAGCTCTCTGCTCATTTTCATGGCCCTCCTTGAGTCCTGCTCTAACAGGTCCACATCTTTCTTGGGACCCCAAAGTGACATGCAGCACTCCAGGTGGGGTCTCATGAGGGAAAGAATCAGCCTGCTTGACCTGGCCACACCTAGTTGGGCATAGCCCAGGATAGGATTAGTTTTCCTGGCTGCAAGGGGATACTGGTGAATAGTGCTATGGCACTGGAATGCCATTGTCTACTGCTCTCTTTGTAGTGACACCCAAACATTTCCAAATCCACAGGCCTAGCCAAGTGCTGTTGAGCTTTGCAGTGGATGCAGACGGGAGAAGCCCAGCGGCATCCAGCACACAAGTTGCATTGGCTCTGAATGGAGCAGCTGTTGATGGCTGCTTTCCAGGTGTGCATCAGTTGATTATGGGAAGATGCACACAGTTTAGCCTTAGGCAAAAAGGCTGCCACATAATGACACAATAAAATCACACCCTTCAACATATTTAACCCTACAGTATGTCCCACTTAGCTCTGGAATAAACGTTTTTATATTACTTATGACTGCATTGTTATTTACAAAACAGTCATTTTCATCTATGGTTTTCTGGTCACTTTTAAACAAATAGTTTTCCTAATTATGAACACCTTAATGGTTTTAACCAGATTGGTTTTTATCCTGAGTTATTTGCTGTTGAATTTGGTGCTTGTGAAAGATGCTAGGTAAGTTTTCAGCATGAGGCTTTGCAGACTTCAGTTTACATCAGCAACGGGACACATGCTTCATGTCTTTTGACATAGCATTAGCAGAGGGAGTTCTTATGAAAGTGAACTACATAAACACGTGTTTATGAACCACCTTCCATGCTCTTGACATTTCTCCCAGTGTGGCCAGCAGTGAATGTAAACCATCCTGTTGGGTTTGGGACGCCAACACTTGTACACATGCAACTGGAACTGAACCATTAAGTTAATCGACTATGAACAATTACTGGGTTTCAGAACAGATTGACCTGTCCTCAATTCAAACAATTCACAGAAATGAGAAGCTTCTCAATCATTGTCCCAGCTCTGGAAGAGTTGAAGACAATATATATACACACTCCCATTCTTGAAAGGAAAATCACATCCAAAATTCATTGCCAGGTCTCAGTCTATACTTAGAAATGAGAAAAAGAGACTCACCGGGTCTCTGGAAACTATTACTGGCTGACAAATCAGTGGAGCCTTCATTTCAAAGAATTTGAGCCAGTTATTCACATCCTCATCGGTATTCAGGGGACAGGCAGAAAATTCTGGAGGCTAGAGCAAAAATAAAAGCTTTTTAAGTAAAAGGAAGACACTTGCATCAGGATAAAATTTCTCTAGCAACTTTGCTTTTTCCCTCCACACTATTCTGTTCATTTTCCTTCATGACTGAAAGAAGTTCACCAGTGCCCATCACTGTGTTTCTGCCAGAAACATAAGTGACCAGAATATTGCATCTTTCATTGCACAGGCAGTGTGAGAACTAATGAAGTGAGGATGCTCCTCCTCCTGGTACATTTTAGAAGCTCAGTTATTTTTTTAAAAGTTTAATGCTTCTTGTAAGTATCATCTGAGTTCATGTATTTCATTTCAATTCGTTTTACAATAGTTCTCCAGTTCTTTAGCTGCACACAGATTTCAAAAGATGATGGTATTAATGCCAAGTAAAACAGCATTACTAGTTTTGTAACACTGATTCTGTAATGTCAACTCCTTACTTTAATACAGTGCTCATCCTAATAGTTTATGCATACATTTAAAAATACAAAACAAAGTGAAGGAACTAAGATTTTACACCCTGATTTATACTTCTGTTTTCAGGAGGACAAAGAAAGTTACATGAATTGAGAACAACGTACCATAATGTGAATCTTTGCTTTCCCCTTCTGAATGATAAACGTACCGCCCATCCCAACTGGCTTTTCTCCATAGTGTTTCTCTAAAGTTTGTCTCAGACAGGACACAAAGTTAAGCTGCCCAGTTCTTCCATTGGCTTTCACTTCAATGACCTGGAAGATAAAGTCAGTTTGTCACTGCCATCTCCTGCTGCAATGGTCTGAAAAGGTCTGTGGAAGCCGTTCTGAAATTCTCCCAAGCTGATAACCCAAGATCACTTTTTGAAAAGATAAGCTTCCATGCACGTGCTGCTGCACTTGCATCATTCCAGTATGTGACCAACTCTCTTTTCCTTAGTTCTGTTCAATTCTAGCTTTGCCTGTAAAGGGAGCTGGGCAGCAAGAGATTTACCCATGCATGAGACAGTGACATGAGCAACCCCTTGCTGTCCACCAGCTGGCTTCCACTCTGTCAGAAAGAACACTGGGTAACAGAGAGGACTGTTCAGTTTCCATGCAGCACTCAGGTTTTTCAGGTGTTCTTCCAGCACCTCTTAGTGCTGGCTATGTCAGGAGAAGCGCTTGTACAAAAAACTACCTAAGTGCCCACGTCTCATTTACACAAGTACATTGCACCATTACCTTAAGTCACTGCTAGTTGGACTGGATTTGAATGAATGATTTATGATGGAAAAGGTTTAGTAAACTAATACTTATCCTTCAAAAATTCATGTGCCTCTGTCTCCACTAATTCTTCCCCTCAATCACTGGCATCAGTTCCTTATTTTTGCATGTTTCTCTCGTGGAATTACTAGTTTACTGTTATCACAGAAAACTGGTAGGAGAACCATGAGTTTCCCTTCAGTCACAAAGCACTGCAAAGTCACCTTTGATCCAAGTACGCACCTTACCAGGTTTGCCCTCGCTGGCATAAAGGTTGGCCAACAGTCCAAACTCACAGTCAGTGTATTTACTGCTGTACTTCTCAAGCAGGCACCCTTTATCTGCAGGATTTATCTGAGCAACGTAGCTCCCATTTACAGCAGGCTTTTTTTCATTCTTAGTTTGAACAATAGGGATAAGCTGGGAAAAAGAACATATAAGAGTAAGTCAATAAGAACATTCAATAAGAATCAGCCGAATGAACTGAACTCACATAAATGTGATTCAAGCTTTGGACCATGATCCCAAGAAAAAATCCACTTCATCACACAGCTCTGTCTCTCAGGATGAGGTCTTTACTGGTAAGAAAAATGCACTAATATTGTAATGTAATTGAAAGGTCCAGAAAACAGGTTTACTTTTTCTGAACAATTAAACTTAATGTTATATAAAGATGAATGCTAGTGTTAAAAAAGAAAGAAAAAGAAAGAAAGAAAGATCTATAGTCTGTATGCAAATATTGGAATTCTATGTAATACTCTCTCAGCGTACAGTAACAATCACTATTATAGTGGCCCAAATTTAATGCTGATGTGGACTACCTCATCTGCCAATAAATCCATCAAAAGGAGACAGCAATGCCAAAGGTTTATGCCTGAAAAAACTGTGATTAACCAAAGTCTCCATAAGCAGTAGTTTTTGGCTCCTACCCCTCCTGCAGTTCATAATTTTGTACGTGGTACCTTTGAAATTCACAATGGTGAAACAAAGTCATCCAAGAGGGCAAAAGACAGAAAACATTCCAAAGGCATTTACCAGAAAGTTTGAGAAGCATTTCTAAATTTTGGAATTACAACCTCTGGTCAGGTCTTTGTCAATCAGTTTCAAAAACCATGTTTCTTGCACGCTTCAAGGCAATCACATGCTTCCTGAAGAATTACAAGTTAAAAATTAATCTTTATTTTCTTCTCAGGAGTATGCACCTCAGTGGATGCCCCTCATCTCAGTTCCTTCTAATGTGTTTTATGTGTTTGTGGTGTGAAAGTGTTTATTAAATACATTGTAAATGGGAAATATCCAGCATGATACTGCTCCACTGTTATGATACTTCCATGAATTCATTGAGAACCATCACACTTACATACTGACCTCAGCATTTATTCCAAGAACCCTGGATGAAACAGCTCCAGCTCCAAGAATGAAAGCTCCAGGCAGCTCTATGTCCTTTGCAACTGTATTTAGATCATAAACCTGCAAAAGAAAAACAATCTTTCCATCCCTGGAAGTGTCCAAGGCCAGGCTGGATGGGGCCCTGAGCAACCTGACCTAGTGGGTGGCATCCCTGCTCACTGCAGGAGGAGTTGAAACTAGATTATCTCTTAGGTCTCTTCCAACCCAAACCATTCTACGGTTTTGATGTGGTGCTCTGATCTGCAATTGTCATTCTGTTCACTGCAGTCTTGAAGGTATTTAATTCACAACACCTACCCTCATTAATATTTTTGATAATTAGGTTGGACACAGCTTCTGAACACAACATAACATTTAGTAATAACAAATTTGGTAGATATCCATTGGTTTTCTAAAAGATAGATTCTATCTGTATGTTCCCTGCTCATTTTAATCAAAGACTGTATTGTTGTTCTTATTAGACTTTGTGACATACAACGCACATCAGAATCACTCTCATTAAACACTGAAAAGTGTCTATCACAAGCAGAATCCTACAGTATCTCTTAGTCCTTAGTTTTGTTTATTGCTTTTCTTTTGACAAATGTATTAAACCCCACAGCTACAGGGAAAAACTCACTTTTTCTTTCTGTGGAAGAGGTATGAGGTAAGGAACACCTCCCACATCTGCTATCCTAGGCTTTCCACAGATTCCTGGAAAAATACAGCCAGTTAGCTTGGTAAAATATTTTTCCCCAACAATCTTCAATAACCACGCATTCTAACCCACCAAAGAACTGGTTCCTCAAACTTCTCAAACCCTTGAGAACACTATTTCCCTAGCATGCTTAGATAAAGTGTTGCATTATTGAGAAGTCCAAGCCCTAAAATGATTCACAGTAGGATTTAATGCTACGCAACCTGTTGTAAAATAACATTCTCTAAGCACAAAAAAAATTTGCCAGAGTGGACAACACCTTCCATTTGCCAGTTCTCCAGTAATGCCCTCACCACACAGTGGAGACCTCTGCTAGAACTCCACTTGCAAAATTTTAGCAAAGCTGAAAGCTGTCTCAGGACAATTCATCCCACTTATTTGGATACGTATTTTAAGAAGGAAATGAATAACCTCCTGGAGGTGTTTCTTTCACAGTTCCCAGAGGGAACTCAGATGAGTAGCACAGATGACATGTCTGTCTTCCACACAGCTAGTGTCTAAGATGAATCCCATTCAGAATAAGACAATTTCACTTCACTGACATACATGACTGCCAGGAATTTAAAAATTAGTGGAAGCACAACTCCTTAGGTTCAGATAGTGATTGGCATGGTTCTAAAAAATTTCTCCATCTGAAATATAACAATTTCAAAACCTTTTTGTACACTAAATAAAGCTTATGAAGTAAGTGGGTATGCAATGACAGGTTAAGAAAAAAAAATTATGACAAGTAGTTAGTAATGACTTGTCCTTGTTCATGCATTAACTAGGAAGCAAATCCAGAAATAAAAGGTAGCTCTCCTCTCATGTATATTCTTTACCTGAAAAACATTTTAAGCTCTCTTTCAACATCTTTAGAGGATCAAAACTAAGCAGGATTGTGTAGAAAGAACAGGAGAAGTCTTAGTGGAAGACAGGAATGGTAGGTTACCTTTAGCAGGAAAGTTGAAGGGTTCCTGAGTCAGATCAGGACAGTCTACAACAGAGACTTGAGCATCAGCAAAGTTCTCTTTAAGCCCTTTCTGCAAAACTATAATAAAGAAAAATGGCAAAATTATTGACAATGAAAAATTACCAAGAGTTTGACAAGTTTCTAACTACATTAAATATACCTGTTTGGGCTTTATTTCAGCAAGATACATTACTTATGCTTACTCTAAGTAACTCCATTGATTTAAATGTCTGCAGACACTTGTTACTTTACTCTGAGCTTCAGAGAGGAGCAAAAGTTTGTTCAGATAATTGTTGGCTGCCACATTAATTAATTTTAAGAATTTAAAAACCATTTTCACTTAAATACATTAACTGACCACTCCAAGTAGCTCTAGGAGCAGCACAATGTGAAGTAACATGGGTAAACTTCAATCACATTCAGCAGTGAGTTTGCTTCAAAGAGCAGACAACTATGATCACGGTCAAATACGATGCAAGAGCAAAGGAGGAAGCAAGACTTAGCAGCAGCAATAATCAGTTCTTTACATACATTAACCAGATGGTTTGCAATGGCTTGATTGTAATCTCAAACCATCTCTGCTGTCTGGAAATTTCTACCGCCATGGGATACTGCCTATCATATTTATGCTCTTGTAGAGATTTTCTGGAAGAGCCACTGTCAGAGCAAGACAGATAATGAATAGTGTTGGTGATAATGAACCAAATCTAAAATTTTTGGTTTGCTTCATATCAATGCTTTTTAGGCTCAGAACTTGCAAAGTCACTCAAACAACAGGGAGGATTAGATGAGTGCATTGTTTGGAAACAACTTCCAAACCTTGAGTGTGGGATTGTCTTCACATACACTGCTTCAAATACTATGTTGAAAGGTCCAGGTTATTTCATGCCTGGGGGTCTGCTTTGACAGATGTCTCAAACTAAAGAACAGAACATCCAGTCTGTGATCACAAATCAGGTGGTTCCTTATTTACGCAGAAGACTTTCCTATGCCTTTGTTTCCTCCCGCTAGGGTTTCAGCCATACCTCACTTCTCGAGAGCAGATTTACCAAGCTGTTGACCAAAAGGATGGTACTTGTCACATTTCTAAATGCATCTCAGTACCTCAGGTTAGTGGACAAGGACAGTAAAAGGGCACTCCTCAAATTATATCCAAAATCTGAACAGCAACACAATTCACAGCTTATAGGAGATCCTCAGGACAGATGGGGGAAAAAAGGAAAATTCTGCTTAGTGGTGAAATTTTTCTGACACTCTTTCAAGCTATTCTGCTGCAAGTACGTGGTGTTCTCTGCAGAGCTCACAGGTCCACAGCAGCCCTGGCCTACTGCCCCAGTCTGAGTGGGTGAGAATAGCACTGAGAACCACCCAGGGCACTGCTGGGACCACACATTCTCAATACATGGAAATGTTGAACTGACACAGATTCGGGAAAGTGGCAAACTGAACTTGAGGATCAATCCTAAAGACAAAAAACCTTTAGTTTTCTGCTGCAGGGGAGAGACTGCCAGAAGGAATAATGTTTTCCTACTAGGGCAAGAAAAGAAGCTCATGAGCAACTGGGCTGAACCCGGAAGTCCCTTCCAATCTCAACCATTCTGTTATTCTGAGCACATCTTGTGAAGGCTTTAGAAAGAAGTAAACCGAAGATGTTTCCTGCAGCCCTGTTCTAAGGCAATCACCAAAGGAGGAGCCAAGCAGGTTCAAGCAAGAGGATCTGCCATGGTACACTGCATCTTGTCAGCTATGTTTTGAGCAGTCCTGAAACAGAAAGTAGTACTAGAGGGTAGAGGAGGACAGATGATTGTGTATGTGTAAAGAAGTTTGGTGTGTAGTGGTCAAACTTTGATGACCTGTGCACAAATCTGCAAATGCAGCAGTTTTAAAGGGACTGAGAGCCTGTCTGTGTGTTTAAATATCGTGGGGGCTTGGGGGAGGAGTCATTGATTGCTCTAAGAAAATCATTGCATATAGAGAAATAGTGCTGTTCTTCACCTCTCAGTGTGCTAAGAGCAAGAATTCTGCATGTACTGGTTGTAGACTTTGGTATGAGCTTTAAGATAAGTCTGAAGAGTACATTACAAGTTTGTATAAAGTCACACGCTGCATGACTTACCCCCAGCAAGCTCCTCCAGACTTGGGACATGAAAAGCAAACCTTTCGACTTTGGCCATTTCCTAATCGGTGCTGATTTCTTCAGGTGAGAAGTCACAGTACAGCACGCTGCAGAGTGACTGGTCTGCCAACAAAGATAATAGTTTAACAATTTAAACATGTTCCTTTCAATAAGTTAATTATTTTTCAATTTCACTCAAGAATACCTAGACAACAGTAGAACTGTAGTTCTGCCATCACAGGAGAGACTGACAACTTCAATAGTAATATTAAATTTCTTTTGCACTTTGGGAGAAGATGATGTGTCTGTCAGCCCTATATCTAGCTCAGAGCATTACACATATTAGTCCTCAAGCTTACAGCTGGGTTTAGGGGAAACGCATCCTACACTGAATGCAGTTCAAGAGATCAGGAAATTTGTGTCTTTTTGTAAGTCACAAGAAAGTTTTGAAAGAAAACTAGGCTTTTCTGAGCACATCGGCTGCCTCCTAAGGTCTTCCCAACCTCAGTGTTTACTTTTCCAGCATTAGCTATGGTAGACTTTCAACCCCAGCTGTGACATGGTCTCCAATTGATGCTGGGCATGTGTTTCCCCTTCCAGAGAGGAACAGGCTAGCAGCAGAATAGAAATCAACAGCAGCAAGTTCTGCAGTATCAGGCTCTGTATGGGTACAGAGCCTGTAACAAAAAGTTTTGAACATGAGTTTAAGAGCCCCTTCCCAAATGAACTGTCCTTCAGTCAGCCTTGCAACAGCACAGCCAGTTAGAAGGGCAAGCCACTAGCTCAGGGCAGCAACAACTGATTGTACACTACCTAAAAATCAGCGGCAGCAATCATTAACTCCATAGGCACATACTTGCTGCACACAGCAATAAAAAATAAAATGGGTCCGATTTACCCAGATCTCAGGTGTTGAAGGAAAAAGCCAAAATCCTAACTACATTCCCAGACCTGACTGAGTCTTTGTTTGGAAGGACTACGGTGTGAGAGAGCTGCTTATGTATAGCTCTAGCTTCTATTTTAAAAAAATCCTAACTTTTATGACTGTCAAAAAACGTAATTGTCCTTACACCATCAGCCTCTTGAGTATGCATAAAGGAAAAAAAAAAAAAACCAGTGGAAAAAAAAGAAATAAGAAGAGTGGGGAGATCATGGCAGTCACTTAACTGAAATCTTTAAGCTCAATGCTCAGCCACCCCAAATTACTGCTGTAGCAAGCAGTAGAGAAAGGAAGAAAGACTGCAACCTGTGTATAGTAATTCTCATCTTAGTTGGTCTTATCTATTTCCACAGTTGGCTTTGTCCCTCCTCTGGCTCTGGAGGAGAAAGTAACAGGCTGGATTTGGTGCCTCTGGTAGAAGCCTCATGTCAGGGGGAGTGAACTATAACCCAAGACTTTTAGTGTGCACCAAGAAAGACAGTAATTAGCCATAGGCAGAAAGTGAGAACATGGCTTTGGCAGCATTGTTTTAGATGATCCTCACCCCCTCAAGAACCTTTTTCCACATCCAGAACGAGGCTGTGCCAGCACTCAACACTTTGGTTGTCCTGAAACAGTCCGAGAAGACAAGCTAGAACTGCTGTTGTGCAAAAGGCAGAGGCAAGACTTGGACATTATTCAAATAAGTAGGCTCAGGTATAACACCTGGACAATCACCTGCTGTGTAATGGACAGTAGTTAGCTCCCCACAATCAAGAAAGGAGGGAATGACTGTGGAAAATTTTGATGTACCATAATAAACCCAATCTGATTGCTAGACAGTAGTTCTTACCAGGAAAGACACAAAAGAGTAGATCTGAGGCCCACCATTGCAAGTATTCACAGGGGAGTGAATTGTGTGGTGTGGGACAGAGAGAACCCGAGACAACAGCACACAATTAAGATCCATCACGGAGAGGTGCAGTGACACTGAGTTGCTACAGAAGACTTCCAAAGAAAGAACACAAATGCTAAAGGGATGATAAGATGATTAGATGTGGGATGGTGCAACAAGAATGGAGGCAACAAGCGTGTAAAGACTTAAAGTCTGCCTTTAAAGTGGGAAGAAAACATCAGAGAGACTAGCTAGGTGCCAGGCAAATGCAGATGAAATGTAAACCATTAGATTAATGATGTGTGGGGGTGTCTGTTATCAAATTGAATTGAAAATAGCTTGGAGGGTTAAAGCCAAAAAGGAAAGATTACAGGCAGGCTAGACATGAGTCCGGGAGAGGGGTGGTGGGGGAAGAAATATCAGCGGAAAAAACTGAAGATAGCAGTTGTGAGAGAGAAATTTAGCGATGACACCAAGAAGAGCGAGACATCCACAGATGCAGAGGCAGTATTCCTCGCCTGGGGCGGTGCGAGGAGATCCCGTACGGAGCAGAGGAAGGCTGCGGGGCAGCAGAGGCAACTGCTTGAGCGGCTGGGATTTGGGGAAGGGACGGGTCACGGCAGAGTATTAACAGGCGTGCCAGGCGAGGCTGGGAGCCGGACGGACAGAGAGCACCCCGGCAGGCAAAGGCAGCGAAGAGTACTGGAGCGAGGGAGCGCTAAAGCCGGCACCGCGCTTGGCATGGCTGCGAGTGGAAGGAAGGGGCTGTTCAGGCTGGAGCAGCCAGCTCGGAGGAGCCTGGGCAGCGCGGAGAAGAAGGAGCAGGACAGCAGGAACGGGAGCCTCTCACCGGGCGGGAAGCCGAGGGACGCCGGGACGTGTCCGATCTCTGCCCGGCACGTACCTGCGCCACGGTCCTGGACCGGCACAGCAAAGCAAGACACGGCTCCGCTCGGCTCCGATCGGCGCTGCCCGACGCCTCTCGGCAACGCTCGGCTCTGCCCGACTCCACTCGGCAACGCTCGGCTCCGCCCCCAGGCGCGGCCGCCCCGCTGCCACTCCCAGCATGGCGCCATCCTCCTTCCCTCCTTCCCGTCGGCCCGCGCGCCTCTCGCGAGAGCCCGGCGCTATTTAAGGGGCAGGGCGGCCATCGCTCATTCCTTACGGCGGGACGGCGGGAGGTGCAGGTACGTGTTTTGGGGCGGGGGGATCCGCCGCCATCCGCGCTGCCGGGACCCGGCGCCGAGGGACGCGGGGGTGGAGGGACAGTCCGGGTGGTGTTAAATCGTGCCCCGAGGACCGGGGCGTGTGGCGGCGGTCGGTGAGGGGCCCCGCGGGAGCGGTGCCGGCGGGCTGTCCCCGGCCCGTGGTGTCTTGGTGCGTGCCCGCGTTCGAAAGGCCTTGCCGCGGCGCCGGCCCCAGCGCGCTGCTGGCAGCCGAGCCTGGCGAGGGGGCGAGCGGTGTGCCCGGCCCCTTTCGGTCAGATTCTTCAGCAAGTTTAGATGGTTGTTTTTATTCCCTAAGGGACCTGCGTGCTGTGCCAGCGCCCCAGGACGGAGCTGCAGTCGAGGCCGTGAAGGATGCTGAGCTGCGACATGTGAGTAACAGGCAGGGCCTGTGCGGTCAGAGTGGCATTGCTGCCTCTGTCCTCACTCTGGTGTTGATCGGTTTTGTTTTTGGGCTTTGTGTTTGTCAGGCCATGGGTGAACTGGTGTTAGCAGTGTGCTCGAACAAGGCAAAGTGTAGCTGGCGCATGAGTGTCTTTCTTATAGTGATGGGCCCAGAAGGGAACACAGGCTTTGGGGTGTGGTCTCACCAGTGCTGAGTACAGGGGGACAGTCACTGCCCTGGTCCTGCTGGCCACACTACTGCTGATCCAGGGCAGGATGGCATTGGCCTTCTTGGCCACCTGGGTGCACACTGACTCATGTCCAGCTGGTGTCACCAGCACCCCCATGTCCTTTTCCGTCAGGCAGCTTCCCAGCCCCTGCTCCAGCCTGTAGCACTGCTTGGGGTTTTTGTGACCCAAGGGCAGGACCCAGCACTTGGTCTTGTTGAACCTCGTAAAAATGGCCTCAATCCATGAATCTAGTCTGTCCAGATGTCTCTGCAGAGCCTTCCTGCCCTCTAGCAGATCAACGCTCCCACCCAACAGCAGACTGAATGAGGGTGCACTTAATCTCCTTGTTCAAGTTGTCAGTGAAGACATTAAACAGGACAGGCCCCAGCACTGATCCCTGGGGAACATCACTTAAGACCAGCTGGATGTAGCTCCACTCAGCACCACTCTCAGGGCCTAGCTATCCATCCAGTTTTTCACACAATGGGCAGTGCACCCATCCAAGCCATGAGCAGCCAGTTTCTTCAGGATTATGCTGTGAGGAGTAGTGTCCAAAGCTTTACTGAAGTGCAGGCAGACAACATCCACAGCCTTTGCCTCATCCGCTAAGTGGGTGACCTGGTCATAGAAGGAGATGAGGTGAGTCAGTTGGTACATGCTTTTCCTAAATTCATGCTGGCTGGGCCTGATCCTTTGGTTGACATGCATGTGCCCTCAGGATGATCTGCTGCAAGTTGTGTGAGGACATTGGATGAGTTGGTATAGTGTCTTCAGATGCCAAAGTGTGTGTAATTACATCTGAAATATTAATGGGTATGATTATGAGCTTGTAAAATGCTAAAAAGCACAGTAAAATTAAAAAGATACAGGTCTACAGGGCTAGTAAATTACTTGACAAGCAGGTAAAATAACTTAAGGCTATTACAGAGGAAAATCAGGTTCCTCTGTTGTGTGTTCCGGTCTCTTTTGTATAGACTTGGACCACTGAAGGGCTGGATTGTGTTGTGTTGCAGATTCAAGTGAAAATCAACATTTTAGTTTTGGGTGTGGCCTCTATGATGTTTGATAACCAGTGAACAAATGGGTGATAGATTGTCAAGAGGTTTTAGGTATCTTACAGCTCACAAAAGAACAGAGGGAAGATGGCATTGCTTCTCATGGTGACACTGTCTTGGATTAATTTAAAGGTTTTAAACCACAGTGAAGTGAGTATTTAGGTATGACTTAAAACTGTGATATCCTTACAAGTATAAGAAGCCATTAGCTACTTGTATGTGTGCTTATTTGGAGGAAAACTTACCCCTAGTAGGGAGAGGGTTAAAGCATTCAGAATTCATCTCAGTAAGTGTCTGAACAATCTGTTGCACCACTGACTACAATGTTTGCCTTCCCTTAGGAGTTAAACCAAAAGAGCTCTAAAAATTTTCTGACCTCAATTATGCTGTGAATATCTTTAGATGAGTTGCTGTGACTTAACTGTTAGTGTGAGAGTATAACTGGTGGTGATTCATGTGAAAGTCTGTGCCCAAGTTTGCTCAAGATTGTTCTTGTAAGTTTACCCTGTGATTAGGAATGGAGTAGAGGAAAGTTTGTTACCTGATTAGGGTAATTTTTTTTATTTTCTTGAATTCTCATTGGGTTTTAGAGCAAACTGAAAGATGACTGATACAGATGAACCCCAGACTTCTGGCTCTGATTACCCTGACGCCCAAGAGCTGATCAGTGATCAGCAGAAGGAGCCATCTGAGGTGCATTCATGGCAAAGGAATACAGGGACAGAGTGTTCGTGGTCAAGGCAGAAGGCAGCTGCTCCTGGGGAGTCTTCAAATCATCCTAACAGCATGTGTAAATCATCAGCAGCTTCAGCTGAGGTTTTACTGATTAGCAGTGATTCAGAAACGTGAGTTTTTATCTCTAGTTCAGAATTTTTCCTGTGGAAAACCTGTGTCATGTATCATAGAAGTGTACCTTCTTTTGAAAGTAAATACCTTTTTCTTCTTCAGTGATGTCTCTGCTGCTAATCCCAAGTGCTCCACTGCGCCTTCAAAGCGAAAAAGGAGATCTCCATCTTCAAGGCAACAAGCTGAATCTGTTACAGGAGTACCTGACAATGGAAGCTCTTCAGATTCTTCTCTGTCTCCCCAGAGTCCAGGGAAGTCATTGGAAGTTTCCAAGCAGCAGAAGTCAAAACTCAATTTGAAGGCCATTTTTGCCTATCACTTCAGGGGAAGGAAGTTCAAAGCAGCTGCACACCGAAAATACAAAATTCGCGCAGGGAAGAGCAAGAAGAAGAAAAAGTATGAGAGCACACAGATGCCCACAGGGAGGCCCCCACTGACAGCCTCACCTCAGGAACAAAAGAGGAGGCTTCTAGACAGGGGGTTTCAATTCCCTTTTGTTGAAAAACATTATGGGGAGAAACATATTCCCTTAAAGATGGTTCTTGGCTATGAGGTAAGTCCTCTGTTCAGTGGGATAAATATATTATTTTCTTAGTCCAAAAATTGTGAATTGTAATGGGCTATGTTGTACTTCTACTAGAATAAAACAATGAAACAGGTTTTACTTCTTTTAAACAGGACACTTGATGTTGTTTAATACCTTTTAAGGCAGACACAGCAAGAATATACATGAGTGTTGATACAATATTACAATTCAGTTCACAATATAAATGTTTTATAGTGGTATTTTTAAGGTCTTACCTGAGTATTTTTTTTCTACAGCAAGCAGCTGCAAAGGGATATTTCAAGTATATTGAAGTGCTTAAATATGAAGAACATCTTAAAAAAGCTTTAAAAGCCCTTCAGGCCAGTGACGACTTAGAAAAAGAGTGTGTGGTGTTACGGAAACACAAATACTTAGATGATGAAGGCCCCATTTCCCCTATTCAGGAGACAGAGTAAGTTCATCTTTGCTTGCTCTTTTGTGCTTAACTAACATATAAATAAATGTGTGTGTATCAAGTTCAGTTGTTCTCCTATCCTTTTAACCTATGAAAGCATTGTTTATTTTGGGAACAAAGCACTCTACCACTTGGGATTCTTTGTTTGCAAATGTGACTTTAAAGTTCTCCGAGAGGAAGTATTTTTAATCTGATATGAAGACTGATAATTTTTCTGGTGATTTGTACTGTGTAGTTAAAATTGTGTGGTAGAAATTGAAATAAGGTATTTCCTGAAATTCACTCCTCGAGAGTTACGCCAAATACAGTGCAGTGTTCTATAACAAAGACTAAAGGATAACTTTTAAAACCTTTTTACATTATTAAAAACTGGTGTCATCTTATGGTCTTTAAGGTCAAGCAGTTAGCTTAGTGCAATAAAAAGACCAGTAAATCAAGAATACTTGCTGTTGTAAATATACTCATAACCTTCAAACTAGAAAGCCTAAAAGACAGTGTAAAGGTACAGTGCTGTCTTTCAGCTACTGTTCACTTCAGGGTTTGTAGTTTACATATTTTAAGATACTGTAAAAGTACACAGCTTGATTTGATTTTTTTATTTCAGTGATGATGAGGACAGCTTGAATTCTGGTGCTCAGGAACAACTTGATGCCAGAGTCGTGGTGAGTAAACACTCCTTAACTTCAGAAACACTCTAGCCTTTCTGTTCTGAAGTTAAAGAATTAGTAGATAATGTCTTAAGTATTTAGTTCTTGAGCTTAGATCCAGAGTTAACTGTGTGATCCCTGTGAATCCTGATCTGTTAATGCAGGAGGAGGTTGATAGTCCACATTCTCCTCCTTGATATAGTGCTGAAATGTATAGGAATTCTGCAGTTCTCTATAAAAGTTCTTAAAGTCTGCAAATTTACTACTAAAATCTTACATTTTAAGTATCTCAAAACTAGACTTGTGACTACTTCTGTCTTCCATTTTCTTAGGAGAACAGCTCTTTCATTCTAAGCAGCACAATTCCCAGTAAGAAAAAATCAAAGTCAGGAACAAAACGTGCAAAACCACCTGAAGTGATTGAAATAGTGGATGAAGAAGATGGTGCTGGGGAGAACTCAGTGCCTCTGCAAGGCTCACCTCGGTGAACCGCAGACGGACAAATGAGGGGGCAGTGGTTGTTCTTTAGATACCTCTTTCATGGGCCTGCGTGGTTTAAAACAGTGGTCTGGAGTCAGTGTTGAGCTCTCCACCAAGCTGCCGAGGCACATTTGGCTTACTGTGAGTATATTTGGCTTGTGTCTGAGACAGTTACAAAAAAAGTACAACCTGTCCTCTTGCTAAGCTTTTAAGTGTCTTCCGTGCTACTGTCTTTCATATAATATTCCTGGTTCAGTGGCTGATGATCTTGGTGAAATTCTGGCTTCTGCAACTTGACTGCTGTTAACCAATGGATCATAGAATTTATGTAACTAAAAATGGGAAGACAAGTTCCAAATATTGTAACAGAACAGCAGCACAGGATAGAAAAGTATGTGTTGGCATGCATACATCTGTATGGTCAATTTAAAGGGGCAGTTTAGATGCCTTTCTTTCATAGCTGACTTCTTTGTGGGTGGTCCTTGTGAGATTGTTTTTCTGTCTTAGAGGTGCAGGTTTGAAATACTTTTAAAGTTAAAGGGTTTAAGACAGAATTGAAGCTTAATGCAAGTCAAGTGCCAACAATAAAAATGCAAAAGTGGTTGGTCAACTTTGACAAAAGTCTATTGCAAAATGTGGTTATTTGAATGATAAAATCAATTTTGTATGATTGTCTATTCCACATGGAATAACTTCTCAGAAAACTAATCCTTTGCTCCTAAATCTAATACAATAATCTGAAGTTGTAAGTTATCTTAAAAATAACTGTAGCAGCATAGTGAATCTTAGGTTAAAAATTCTTTTTTTCCTCTTGCCCTGTTCTGTCCAGAATGGGTTCTGATGTGAACATGACTTAGCAGAAGCTGAAAGCTCATTATTAACAATACTTGCCAGGCATTGCCTCAACTGCAAATACCTTTCTCAAAGGTGTTTTACTCAGTGGTATTCAGACCACTTCTAAACACTAACCATGTTTCCTACTGAGTCCTACTGCAGTGGTTGTGGTAGCTGAAGAAATAAATGTTTAAAATGTTCACTTGTGAATCAGCAAGATTTGCAAACAAGTCACCTCACAGCCTCACTCAGGTACTGTTAACCAAATTGCTGTCAGCAGCTGACTGACAGCTGTTCAGCAGGTGAAAGTAAGCTGTGCTGAACAAGCCTGTTGTCAGAAAAAGGCTTTGTCTGCTGGTTTAATTTCCTTCAAATGCCACTGACAGTCTGAGGAGATTTGCAGTAGCTGCTCAATATTGAGAGCAAGTCAAGCTGAATTATTTACATGCTTGAATTAAGGTCCCAAACCTTTGTAAAGGCAGTTTCCCAAATGCAGCTTGATAGCTCTAGGACTGCAAAAATTACTCTTCAGCATTTAAAGATCACAACTAAAACTGGTCCAGAATTAATGGCTAAATGTAACTCTTTTAGGCATCTCCCTGAGAAGTACTCAATGGCTTGAAAGGCTCATCCTGGATCTAGGAGTGGGGCTCTTGCTTGGTAGGGCATAGTGAGGGGTGTGTGGAGTCCTGCTCATTCTGCAGTTCGTGTGATGAATTTTGCTGTTCAACTGCTGAGTGACTCAGAAATGAACTAAATTTCAATTCTGATTAGAACTGGAAAAAATCATTTTACACATAAAAATTTTACACATAAAAATCACCTTTATTACAGTAATTTCAATTGTTGAAATCTAGCTTTGACTTCAGGAATCTTCAGTTATTTGACTGTGTATGACCATTCTTATCACTTTGCTTTTTTTTCCTTCTAGTTTAAGTTGCTTTTGGAAGATGAAATACCTCTTGGTTTTCTTGCTGCACAAGGTAAGCTGTTACTTGGGTTTCAGTTCTGTTTCCTTTAAGTAGGTTTTTTTTTTGCATTACTTCATGAAAGGTTTTGAAAAAGCAATGCTCCATAGTTTAAAATAAATACATTACAGTGCTCCATGGCTGAGCAGCCTTTGTGTGTGAAGCTTCCAAGGTACTGAGTTCAGTGCCACATAACTTTTGTCAGTCTGACCAAAATTAGAGCCTGTAGCCTCTCTTTAAACAAAAACTTGAGTTCTTGAATACTTCAAAGTGCAGTTTTTGTTTAAAAAAAAAAAGTTTTACCTGATGTCAAATGCTGCAGGGCAACTTTATCTGATTTGGTTTGGACAACACTGCCTGGAATTTTCTCTGCTGAAGATACTGAGGAACTACTTTCCCCTTAGTGTCTTCATGGTGCCTCACCCACTTTCTGCCCCAGGGTGTATCATACTGCTGCAGCTTCTGGTGCCTTCCCTGTGGTAAAATTCCATCTTAATTCATATCCCCTGCAAGAACAGGAGGGACAGCAGAGAGCAGCCAGTAGTCTTGCATGTACATGGCTGTGAAAACTTCTTATTGTAGGATGTTACCATGTTTGCATGGCTTGGGACAGTGTAGGAAATAGCATGGAAGAAAGCAGCTTGTAGGGATATAGTGTAGGAAAACCCCTTCAGCATGGGAAACACTGAGCTGAGGGCAGGCGGGTAGTGGAACCTTACAAGAACATTCTTGAGTAAGAGGATAGGAACAGGCACCTTACTTGGCCATTGCTGTAGGTAGAGAACTGCACTAGGAAGCACATCAGGTCGGCACAGTGTAAGTTGTTCTCAAGAGAGTTTCTGATTCTGAGCTCACCACACTTATTGGCTCAAGCTACCTGTCTCTGGAACTGGAAAGAATCAGCTTCCACTACTGCTAACAGTAAGTATGTAGTCAATTGGGAAGTAGTTTCAAATGCTGTTTCAAAAAGTTAAAAAATTAATGTGTTCAGTCTGTTCCAGCACTTGATCAGGTTTTGTCTTCTGCTGTAGACAAAAACCTGGAACCTAGTGCTTAGAAAAAACCCTTCTTTTGCAACCCACAGCTGATAAATGTATTAGTTGTGTTACTTATATGAAGGGACAATATTTGCATGGCCTCAAATAGCATTCATTCAAACAGCCATCAATCTAGAGTTTCGTGTCCCAGATTTTTAGAAGTATAGTTTAGTTGTATCTTTCTTTGCAGATTTACCAACACTGCAGCAGTGAGCAGTTGTTACTTCATAGGGACCTCTTGAATTCTTCTGGCTGTTTGCTGACCTTCTGATTGACAAATCCATTACTTCAGTGGACCTCTGTGCAACATTGTAGCAAAAGAGGTGAGCTTCGCGTTTCTTCTGAGCTTTACCATAAGACTCATAAATTTCTTCAGTCTAGTGCTATTCCCACAGCAAGTTATCAGACTAATTTGTGCACTGAATGGTATCTGCACCCAGCAGTGTCTTCCTGATGGGGTGTTCAAAAAGCAGTGCTACAGTATTTCAACAGCTGGCATCGTTGGTTTTCCTGCAGATGTGCTGGTTAAACTTGGTATTTCTGTTGAAACAAGTAGATTTAGTGTTTCTTACTGGGAAGCTTGTCAAATACAACATTGAAAAACTGTTCAACTGTTATGGGATGAAAGTATAGTTAAATTAGTGACATTGTTCCAAAATATTTTTTCTTAAAGGGACATTCCTGTGATGCATGGAACAGATTGGAGATCCTCTACTCAAGTGTGTAAGTATTGAGGAAATAGTTGGGGATTTTTCTACGTGGAGGTTAATTGTATGAAGATAAAAGCACAAGTCTTAACTTTTTGGCTGCCTTTTGACAAAAAAAAGTGTTCTATTTTGAAACACAAATCCAAGCTCCAGATGACCACTAGAGACAGGTTTCTTTCCATGTTACTTGGCTAGGCTAAAAAACCAAGTGATTCTGCAGACATTGTGGAGTTTTTATGCCTCGTTCTTCAGCAACTAGACACAACCTGCTGTGTGTCTGAATTGGAAAACGTGGCTAGAAGAGTAACAGGTTCTGCTTTCCTCACTGTAAAGTTAATTGCAGTGGTGACAATGAGACCTGTAACAAGTTCACTTGTAGGACAATTCTGCAAACGTACTTAAAAATGTAGCTACTGTGAAATCTAAGCATAAACTTTAATTGATGCGCCTCAATTCTGCATCCTATGTAGTAAAAGAAGTAGAATTAGGCGGTAGAGGAAAAATACTTGCAGTGCTGAATTCTTGTAGGTGGTTTATAAAGAGCGTATTTTCAAGCTGTGTTAAAATGGTGTCCTTCATGTTTTCTTTGTGAGGTAGCTCCCTTAGTTGTAGCTTCTGTGCCACAGTGCTCCAATTTCTTGAACTGCAGATAAACCTTACTGGTAGTTGTGTGACAAACTGGGCTGTGGCTTTGATTGCAAATGTAATCTTTTGTTGTGTCATCAGTGTTCAGCCAGTGTAACTGGACTACTGTCTGCCTGGCTTCGTACTGAGAGAAAAGCACCCAAGTCTTGATAAACTGCTAAAATGCTGAGGAAACTTGAAAGTATTACTTAGATACAACAATTTACTTTATTTTAGGAAGTGCACCTGAAATCCATTCTGGACTAGCATCTTGGTAAGTTTGTGTGATTTTATTTACCCTTGCCTGTTGCAGGTCAGCCACCTGCCTTTAACTTGGTGAGCTGGTTATACTGCTGCTCCTTTCTTACTGGGAAAATGCAGTGTTGTTTCAGAAAACATGACAGCTTACCTTCCCCAAACTTGAGAATGCTATGAGAAAATTGTTGTGATGATTGGCAAAATGTTCAACTGCTCTGAAGAGAGTGAGTGAGAAGAGCCTTTCTGAACAAATCTACTCAGTACTGTTGCAGGTTCTGCTGATTTGCATGCACATACATGCTGGTTTGTTACATTACTTGTTTTTTTCTGGTGGCAGGTACTTAGAGAAGGTGAAGGAAGAAATGTAGGATGCCATTTCACAGAAGCCTGAAGCTGCTTCGAGGGTTAGTATGATATCTGAAGTTCTGCCTCTACATTAATGACTATGGGGCTCTGGTTGTCAGTGGCCAGAAGTCTCTCAGACCAAGCTTACTAATTTGTGAAGGTTTCAGGGACTGTTTTGAACATTGCACTACTTTATCTTAACGTATCATTCATTCTGTAAGGGAAGAATTTGTTGTAACTTTGATTTTCCCAAAGAATGTTCATATAAATTCCTCAGTCAAAAATGAGGTGAACAGGTTAACTGCTTAAACTGATAGTTTTGCTTCAACCAGAAAGTACAGTTAGTAGGAAATTTATAGGGAGGATTCTATACAGTTTTGTAGTTAATTCTTTTAATGTTTGCTTATCAGGTAATTTAACTTGTAATTAAAACTTGCTAATATGAAGGAGGTGCTAGTGTATCATTTACCCTCCTCCTTCTCCAGAATGTCTTGAAACAACATAAAATGACACTTAGTGGGATCTGTACCAAATACCTTTCCAGTCTGCTTGATTTTTATTTATCTCCTGTGTTAATTTATAGTACCAGAAGTGTTGAGGTCTATCCCGATAGGATCTTTTCTGTAGGTTCTTGTCGTTGGAAACGCCTCACAGAATAAACTTGTGGTTTGGCTTTACCCACTGAACTACCTGTTAGCTCTGTGGGATAAAACTGCAAGACAAATCTTAGTGTAGCATCCTAGGAACTGCAGTGATGCCCAGTGTTCTTTAGGTGTACTGTAACATGCTTGGATACAAAACAAAAAAGTGATTCAAGTGCAAAAGCTTGGTTAGAGTCAAAAGTCAGTGTGTTCTGCAACTTCAGGTGCAACTGAAATTCTGAATTACATTGGCTGAACTTAAGTCTTTTGCCCAGGCTTTTGTGTATGTACCTGACTTGTAACACAATTCTTTTGCTGCTTGTTTTCTGGGTGGCTTGAAACAGTCTATTCCTCCTTTAATCATGAAGGTGGGATTATTATTTCTTGTTTCAGTGGCTATAGGTAAGAAGAGACAGCACTGTGGTGTCTGTTACGAAGTAACTTTATAAACTTGCTGCATTTTGTTTTGTATCGAATGATGCTCCACAGTTTCATACTGAGCAGCAATATTTGGGTTAGTCTTCAAGTATGGGGTTTAAAGAGTTAATTTCTGAGCAGCTCAGCCAGTTTACTGCTATACTGTTGAAATTTCTGGATTCTGTTCTGTAGAATGAAGAGTTTAAAGTAAAACAAGCAAAATACTCTGGAAGAAGTATAAATCTTCACATAGGAGAATTGTGAAGCTGCTGTTCATGTTGGTCTGTTCTCCCTCGCAGCTGCATGGCAGTTCTGGAGAGTGGAGAGCACTTCCTACTCCCTGGCACTCACTGGTGCATGCAGGAAGCTCAAATGTAAAATGAGCTGTTGAGGTTGAAGGTCTGCAGCTGTTGCAGTGTTTCAGTACCTGCACCCAGCAGCCTTCTGGTGGGATGTTCAAAAAACAGTGCTACAGCAGTGCAGCATTTGGCATCCTTGGTTTTCATTCTGCTGTGTCTGTTGAACCTGGTATTTTTGCTGAAACAGTCTTTAACCTCTTCAGAGATTTAAGTGTACTTGCTTTCTATTTTCATATAACAAATGAAAATAGGTGTTTTCAGTTGTCCACATACTGATTATCTATGCGAAAACTGGCTACTGGCCTTTGGAACTCAGCAAGGGCATTCAATTTGTTCTTTCTAACAGGTGCTTGAGGATGCAGAACCAAGTGAACTGCCCTGAGTTAAAAAAATGGAAGCAACCTGTTAGGTAAGCACTGAGTTACTAGTTCCATACTATTTCAGAGTTTGTGTATTAGCTTTGTATGACTGTAAACATGGGAGCTACTAAACTGTTGTAGAACTAAGTGTAGAAATGGTTGTGTAGTAGCAGAGATTACTGGGTAGTGATCACTGCAGATCTTGGCAGTATCTGAGATCACTCATCTGTGAGTCATTCTTGTGTGTGTATACCTACTTTAAATTGCTGTCACAGTTGTGCAGCCATTTGTAGTACTGGTGTCTTAATTAGACTGCTCTTTGCTGTGAGGAATTCCTCAGTACTTGGAGCTTGTGCCATACTTGAGGCTTGTTCACAACTTGGGTTACGTATTGGCAGGATTGATCAGTCCTTCACTGGAAAGGATGGGCAGCTGGGTTATCAAGTGAAGTCCTGTAAGAGCAGGGAGAAGAGTATCTGGTCATTACCAAGGCTGCTGGGATGTTGCTGTTTCTGGTGAGCCGTGGACATGACCGTAAAGCAAATCCACCAGACTCCTGTGCTGCCACACGATGTGGCACCAAGTCTGCTGGGAATAAAGCTTTAACATAGGTCAAGGACCCAATATTCCTGTCTGCTGTTAGGAGCAAGTTCCTGCTGAGGTGTAGGGATGTGGCTGTATCCTTGGGCACCTTCAACACTTAAGCTACAGAGGAACAAAGGTTCCAGTTGTTAAGTTTGTAGATTGGATTCCAGAGCTCCTGCTGAGAGGGTGGTTCTTTAGAACAGAAGTAAAAAAAGGAGACAAAGGCTGCTCCACGCAGTTTACACCCAAGGTTCGCTTTTGCCCTGTACTACTGGGGACTGACTCCTTAACTCCTAGGGTCTGCTGCCAAGTTGCTGCGTGTCAGAGGGATGAGAAACACCACGTGGGAGCTACCAAAGTGAGGGTGAAGGTAAGGGCACTTACCAAAACGGCTGATACTGACTGTAAAGAAATTGAAGGTCACTTCAAAGAGGGTTTGCGTGGCTGAAAAACCAGCAGCTCTTAACGCGGTGACCGCATATTGAAATCCTCTGCAGGATGCCGTGGACACTCCATGTGTGCTATGGTCTATTTGTGAGGAGATAACACCTTGTGTAGTTAGGCCTCCTGGGCTGAAAAAGGGCCTTATTCTGCTGCCTTTGGGGTTTTGTGATGCTGATGTAGAGGCGAGGCTACTCAGTTCCATTCTGAAGCGAGAATTTGCAGCATGGGACATAGAGGAACAGGGTTGCTGCAGTTGTAGTTTGAGCAGTCTTGCAGCCCAGTTGCCGTTTGTGTGTTCAGAGAAGGGCAGTGGAGCTGGGGAAGGGTCTGGAGCACAAGTCTGATGATAAAGCAGCTGAGAGTGCTTGGGGTGTTTAGCTCAGGGAAAAGGGGACTTGGGCGGACCTTCTTGCTTTGTACAGCCACCTGAAAGGAGCTTGTAGGAAGGTGGTGGTTGGTCTGCCAATTAATGAGCAGTAGGATGAGAGGAAATGGCCTCAAGTTGTGCCAGGGGAGGTTTAGATTGGATATTGGGAAAATGGCTTTTCTTTGGCTTAGAAGTGCTAATAGATACCTTTCCTTTCTTAGATTCTGGTGATGTTGCTGCAACCCTGCTGTAAAGAACTGCACAGCTGTTCCAGATGAAGAAAGAACACTCTGCAGTGTTTATTGCAGTTTTTTGGAATTAAAAAATTTGGAATTAAAGATTCACTTCAACTTGTTACTGCTTTGCACACCGCAGTAGTGCATGGTGTTACTTGCTTCTTGCCCTCCTGGGAGCTGTGGTGGAGGTGCCTGTTTAGTGTTAGAGAAGACCCAGCTAAGCTGAGTGTATGGAGGTGGCTGGAAGTGGCTTTATCAGGTCTTTTCCCCCACTTCCCTGTCACTGAACTCAACTGTACTAAAGCCCTGGACAGGTATTTATTCTGTATAGAATGTCACAGCATTTAAATAACTTAGGGCTCTGGGCTGCAGCCTGGGGTTATTTCCTGTTGCTGCACTGAAAAGCCAACAAAGGGTTGAGGAAATCATGGCAGCTGAGCCTCTGTGACTTGCTGGTGGCAGAATGCAGGCTTGGTCTCTTCCCTTTGATAGTCTGAGGAACAAGATTATTGATGTGAAAGAGCCTGAGCAGCCCTTGCAGAATTGCCATGGTGAAGTTGAGACTCCATGCTCTACTGATAATCTCAGCATTGCAAGCAGCCTCCACTTGACTCCATGGAGTTTAACAAACTGGTTATGGCTTATGGTTTGCTGCTGCAGTACATGCAACTGCACCAGACAAAGAAATTAGTGAAAAAAAAAGTATAGTTAATTCATCAAAAATCAGCTTTCTGAGACTTCCCTTGGAGCAGATTCAGAGGAGGCGGCAAAAATGATCACAGGGCTGGAGCATCTCCTGTGAAGAGGTGCAGAGTTGGAGTTCAGCCTGAAGCAGAGAAGGCTCCAGGGAGATCGTTATAGAGCCTGTAGCATTGTAGGGGGATTGGAGCAGAGGACCTTTCAAGGTCTCATCCAGCCCCAACTAATTCCATGATTTGCTGGTACATTTTAACCAGGATGAGCATTAATGATAATGCCCCTGCTACTGCACCTGTTAATAACTAAGTTCACAGCAAAAGTTGAGGTTTGAATTTGTGCTGATGGTGTGTGTTATTAGCTCAGAAAACACAAATAGAAAACCTCTCTTGGGAAGAAGTAAGAGTGTAAGATTTTTATTCTCTTCCATTCAAGTGCTTTAAGATGTACCTTGTAACTGCAGGGACCCACACTTCTAATCTTAAATCACATAGTGCAAAGAAAGCTAAAGACTCCAGATTTACAGAAGAAATGTCCTGTCACCCAGGGATTCAAATAACCTTAAAAATTTATTTGAAAATGTTTTATACATGTATATTACAAAACTTAGTATCTCTAAAATATTAACATACAAGAAAGGCCTTTCAGGCCAGTCAGTCTGAGACAAACAATGAAGAAAGCAGCACAGTCCAGCTGCTGCTGTAGTGAGCCCTGAACAGGAGACTGCAGGGGTTTGAGGTACTCACTGTTTTCTTACAGCTTAAAGCTGAGGATTACTTCCACAATTCACCATTGAGGCTGCATCACTCAGTGGCCTGGATTCTACTACTACCACAGTGTGTCTTTGTTCCTCAAAGTCTTTGCCTCTCAGGGCGCTTTCCAAGTCTTCTTGGCCCGCAGTTTTTCCAGCATTTTCTGCAAATAAAACAAAACATGAAACTACAGTACTGGAGCTGGAGTGACTGCCCTAAAGTCAGCATCCCTGGGTCCTGTGCCTGTAACCTGAACATCAGGGTGGGGCAGTGCTGGTCAGGATAGCAGTGAGGGCAGTGCCTACGCTGCTCCAAAGCTGCCACAGATTACAGGGCAGGGGGGAAGGTGTGCTTATTTCTCACTTTCTGTTAATTATGGAATCTGTAAAGCAATGTAACAAGAGCAGCAATTCATTCCACCACAAAGCAGGTGAGGGGGTCAGGGCTAAAGGCAGGAATTGGGCCTGGACCCCCCACAGTAGTCAGAGCCTGTCAGGATTATCAAGCATGTCCCTCCTTTTGGTTGTCTAAGGCCCAGCAGGGGAATGGGGGAATTGACAAGTCCAGGCCTATTGTTCAACCCTGTTCCCCAGCAACTGCATCAAAACCCAGACAAGATTCTTGCACCTTTAAGTTTGGGCAGGACCAGACTCTTACCCTACCTCGAGTAGCCAAAGCAGCCCAAAAACCACCAAACCCAGAATGTTGCCTTAAAATGGAAATTTGGTCAAGTCTGGACTAATAAAAAGGTGGCCATGCTTTTGCCACAGACTTTCCAGCAGCTGGAGCCTTTTTGCTCAAGCTCAGGTCATAGAAAAATTCAATCTCAAGCAGACATGCTTTTTAGAGAAAACCTGAGCTCAGTTGTTGACAAGGAAATTCTTACATGGGATGTACCAATGGCATCACTTAACAGCCAGACTGGTTTGAGGATCTCCATTTCAGCTCCATTCACACCACATCTCAATTACTCTGGAAGCTCATGAGACCAAAGGGCAAGAGGACACTTGCAAACTATTACCTTTTGAAACTCTTTGGCCTTTTCTCTGTTTTTAGCATAAGTTTCTCGCCTTGTTTTTTCTTCATTTCTGATTTTAACTTCTGCAAGCTGATTATACAGCCTGTGAAAACAAAAAAAAAATCAGTGTCTGGGCAGGAAGGAAGTGGCAAAGATAGAGTATGTTAACAAGCTTAAGGGTTTGCCCTGGATCAGTTGCTAGCAATTAGGAAAATTTGACTGTGCTCTCCACTAATCCAGAATCACTTCAAATTCTTTTTCAGCTGCAACAAACAAACCCCCTCCCCATTCAGAGCTGCACCTGCTGCATGTTACTGCTCATAAGTGCCCAAGTGCAACTGCGAACGTGGGATCAACTTTCATCCTGTGTCAGGCATTAAACAGCACAGCTGCCTTCAGCACGGTGACACCAGCAGGGTGACACCAACCCTGAGCTAAACCTCAGTGCCCCCTCTGCAAGGGCATTTCCCAGCAGGTACCTGCATCAAACACCCCTGGTTCCTCCCCCTGTTCAGTGTTAAGCAGCACTGGGTCCAGCTGGAAAAGCACAGACGAAGCACCACCTTTCAGATTAACTACTTCTGTTGTTATTTTAATTCAAACTTCTCCCACTTGTGTTCATGCAGTACCTGGATGTACGCTGGTGCATTTCAATTTCTCCAGACTTCCTGTCCTCCGGAGAAGATACTTTCACTTCTCCTACTTTTTTCAACTGATTGGCAAGTGGACCATTTCTTCCTAGGGGAAATAAAGAAGCCAAACATACCTTAAATTTAAATCTCCAGTTCAGCTAACTCAAAAACATGAGAGATTTTCAAGGATTTTTAAATGTCATGACAAAACCCAGAACAAGCTAGCAGAATGGACACAATGGAGATGACACCCACCCTGAGCTAAAATAAATCAACCCAGTCTCTCTCTTGAGGCTGGTGCCTGTGCTTTAGGCCATCCATGGCTCTCCACAGCCAGCCTCCAAGTCCCCAGGAGCAGGCACTGGAGATGCAGAGTTTGCTAAACACGGCTGTTCTGTGACAAGCAGCTGTTGTTTGCAGAGGCACCTACTGACAACAAAGGTGGGCTGACTGTGAAATATGAAGAGCCCCCATAAGAACTTTTACAACACTGAAGAGGCAGCCAGACAGTCGGGGAAAACAAAGCTCCCCGATTCCCTGAGGAAACAAATTAAAGATCTCAGTCTGCAACAGCAAACATGTAGCAAATACAAAATCTATTCTTTGATATAAACCAGCAATTGAAGGGATACCTAATGCTCTGTCTTGTCCCCAGATAAACCTACCAGAGAGAAGACCAGACTCCTGTCTGCTTCTTAGCTTCTCAGACTTTCCTCCTTGAAGCTTTCTTGCTTCCGGCTTTTCATTTTCTCTCTCCTTATTTTTTATTGCTTCTACTCTTTTCAGAGATTCCTGGATGAAATTCTGCTTTCTTTTTAAAAAAGATTTTTGCAAACTTCCAGGTGTAGCTGCAAATTCCAGCAGCATCACTGTGAAAGAAAAGGAAAAGTCTCCAAGTTTCTCACTGTTAACAATGAGCAGTAAGTCGTGCATTTCAAGGTACTTCTCCTAAAATTCTGAGCTTGAGCACTTTTGTAAATGGCGCAAGGAGAATGACACTGAATGATGAGGCATCTTGCAGAACCAGCAGCAGTTCAGACCTGTGGAATCCAGTAATGGTCAGCACATCTGCCCAGACAAATGCTGTGACAAATACTGCATCAAAAGCATCTTGATGCCTCAAAACATACTGTAGACCTGACGAGTCCCTAGCACAGTTAAGTTCCGTCAATTCCTGTCTTTCACGTTACTGCAGTTCATCTCGGACAAAAAATAGTCAGTATTTTACTACTGTTCCAGACTATCATCAGAATAGGAAAAAAAAAACAATAATTCTTTGGCTACAGGACTTGGGGGGATAACAGGAAATGAGAAATAAGTGGAAAGTGCACAAACTATGACAACAAATCAGAAAACAACACCGAATTTTTCAGAATTAAATAATTATAACACAAAACAAGTGTAGTGTAGAGATTCCGAAGTTTCATGAGAGAGAACCTGGCACAGGAAGAGACAAGTCAGTATGACACACACTAAACCTGGGTCAAAGGTACTACAGACCAAGCCTGAGCAGCAGGATGCACCTGCCTAAGTAAATGCAGCTCTATGTTTTCCAAATGAGAGGTGTATTTTATTGATGATTTTAATACTAAAAAACCACTTTCACCTTCAGTGTATTGAAGTACCACATAATTACCTGCAGTCTGATGTGATGGACAGTGACTCTCGTTGGGACTCTGGGCTTTGGGAGAACTGTCAGGCCTTATGAATGCTGAATAATCTGTATCTGGAGCCAGTGGTAAAAATTCTCTCTCCTGTTTCAAAAGGATCAGTGATTGGATTGGAAATGCTTAAAATATACCACAGATCTGAGTGAAGCAGTACTATGACCAATACCATAGACCCAATGCAAATAGAAGACTTTTTTTTGCCTTTAGGCCTGATGCAAAGAAAAATCAGAAATGGATCTTGGTAATAAGTATGAAAAAGTTGCTTTCTAAAAACATTTTAAAACTAAAAAAAAACCAAAAAAAACCCAAAAAAACCCCAAAAAACCCCCATCCATTAGAAACTTTTTACCCACCAGATTTCAATTGCTTGTTCTTAATACAGGTCTGCAAAGGTAATTCCTTTTCTCCTCCTTCCTGCTCTCTCTAGTTCTCCCCATCACTCTCTTCCTGCTCTTTTCCCGCCTTTTCCCAGAGGCAGGTGACACCCACTGCAGCAGTACAGCCTCCAGCTGTACTTCTCCTCCTCCTCCCACTTACCAACTACTTGATAAAGACCCATCCTTAAGACACTTCTAGGAATTCTCTAGATGCCTCTTGCAATTAGTGCATGATATAATCTAACCTGTTCATACAACAGACACAGATTACTTGGTTCTACATCACTGCTTCAGCGCCCAAACTGTTGTCCCACTACAGCCCAGCCCCTCTGCAATTTACAGCCTTTGCTTTATTGAAGCAAGCAGCAAAAAGAACACCATGGGCTAATTAAGCGTGGTGGTTATGAAGAGCTGATTCATCCTGCCCATAAGCCTCAAACTGCTGTGTCAGCCTGGTATGGCTCCATCCTCACAGGGAGGATGTGTAATTTAGTTTGTAGTTTTCCTGTTTAGTTTGTAGTTTTTGTTTTATCCCACGCTCTCCTTTCGTTCACATTTTCAACAAATAAGATAGAATTCAGTCTTGCAAACACCAGCAAGATGGTTTTGTTTTGCAGCAAGTCTTCCCAAACCCCATCTACATCAATATGACAAGGTAGTGATGCTATGGAATAGCCCAAATTTAAAATCTATTCGACCTGTCTGGAAAACACAACATCAAACCAAGATGATCCAAAGCAATTACAAAGCTTGGAGAACCCAACATTCTGTTGTTTTTCAACAGTGGATTAACTGCTACAGCAGGACCTCTCCTTACTGTGATACTAAGTTAAAAACAGAATCACATTAGATAATGCTCACCTCAGTAAAAACATTACATTCAGACTGATCCACACCTGCTGGGTTATCCACTGCATGCTCCTTAATTTTCTCTTGGCTAGGATGTTCAATGTCTGATTCTACAATACTGATGTCATTGGAGCTTATCAGAGTGAGCTCAGGTTCTTCCATAATACCACGCCCTGACTCAGTCTCCTAGAAAATAAATTATACAAGACATTGGTGAAGTAAGTAAGTAAAAACCCCAATATTTTCAGCAATAGCAACAACTGTTGTCAGAAAAAGGAAGCTCATTTAACATATAGAAGAAAGAAAACCTGCCCCAAGCAGAAAATGAAATTCAGAAAGAGCACTTGTATATCAGAATTCAAAAAACAGAAACATATAACCCAAAGCAACCAAGCAACTACAAAAATTTCCCCTCTCCTCAAGTTTAAATTACTTAATTCTAGGGCAAACTTTTTTTTTTTAAAAGCTACATCAACTTTCTTTAAGTTTGCTTATGCTTTGGTTAATTTATTTACCTCCTTCAGGCTTCTAAATGGGGCCAGGGGCTGTTCAGTGAGGCACTCGTGCCATGTAACCCAGCTGCATGAGCTCCATCACATGGTGCTAAGAGAAGGAGATGCAGCAGAGATGCTACAGCTCCTCCACCCATTGTGGGAACTCAGCTCATTTAAACTACTGCTAATTATCTCAGTGCTACGATCTGGAAGAAGGAGTAGGGCAAAACTCCTGGAAACAGGAACTAGAATTGTAAAAATCAACATTTGCCAAGCTTACAGATATTAAAGGTCTAAAACAACTTTGTGCAACAACAAAACCCCTGCATTTGGAAATCTGTTCTACTCACCCAGACTGGAATATGACATGAGCTTTTGGGCACAGGATGAGAATGTTTTTCATGTCTTTGGAGTAAAGAACCGTTCTGTTGTACAACAATGTGCAAATGGATGTCTGAGTCTTCCAAGCTGCTTTCTCTGAGAAGCCTCAGAGATTCTTGTCCTTCTGGAAAGCTTTGATCTGGCTCCTTTATATCCCTATTGCACTGAGAATGCAGCTCCACAGCTTTATTTACTTCATCTACATGAACTGATTTTTCAGGAAGCTTCACATGCTTCTTGTTATCAAATGCCTCCAAAGGTAATTTTTCAGAAGACATAGTCTCTTTTACTAACTGCTGAGGGAACGTTTCATCCACTGTAACTGCTGTGGTATCTAGTTGATAAAATGATTTTTGCTCTTCCAGCTGAATGAGACTTTCATTCCGCAGATCTTCCACTGAACACTGGAGATTAATACATCCCATACTTCTTGACAGCTCTTCATATTCACTTACAGGTGAAATACAGTTCTCATTGCCTCTGTTTTTAATTGCAGGGGTTTGTTCAAAAGGTCTCTGTGACACAGTGTTAAGATCCCCTGGCTGATCAGCATTTTGACAGTCATCACTCAGAGTAGATTCTAATTGCAGTGGGTGAAAAGATTCTTCAGATCCTGTTTCAAAAATTGTCAAAAGTCAAACTTCTTGCTAACAAAACAGAATTTCCACTTTAAGTCTCTCCATAATAAGACTTTCCAGTAATGTATAACAAGAGGTCTAGTAAATAGGAAGAAACATTTTGTTTAAAAGAACTGCTTAAGTTTCCTCAAACATAATCCCATTAACATTACAGAAAATTATGCCATCACTGTACAGAAAACTTTAAGAAACAACACTTTTTGCTGCTTCCTAGAATATGTTTAGGGATGGACTTTGTGATGGTGCTGACATAACTACACTGGAAGTCAATACATTTTACAGCTTGTACTCTGTAAATGGAAGTCCTTTGAGTCTCTTTTGGGCCTGCAACAAAATCTCTAAAGCAGAAGGAAAATTATCCAAAACACCATAACTTGGGCAGAAAATCTTCAAAGTAGAAAGCAACATCCAAATTGGAACAGAGACTACTGTTCCTACAAGCTACAGTATTGCACCCTAAATTACCCTTCTTTATCTGAGCATACAAGTCAAGAGACCACTATTCCCCAGAAGAGGCTGGGCCAAGAGAAAGATTGGGTATCGATGTTAATTACTGGGGAGGCATTTCAGCAGAAGAGCATCTGCCAAACAAACAACAGTGTTGTTTAAATCACCATTTTTTTGTCCTAAGTTTGATACAATCGGTTACACTGACTCCGGCATTGTGCTATCATCAGGCTTTTTATACACACCAGAATGTACCACAGAAACCTTTAATGGTTTCCTTTAGACATTTTTTTGCATTCTCTAATGCATAGAAAATATCTAGTTTTACATGTATAAAGAATATTGTCTGCTGATAAATAGCTGTTAATGGGAAGAATTACACTGCAATATCAGCCATCAACAGAAAATTCTCCAGATAATGCAGTTGCACACTGACCTTCCTTGAACTGACAACCCAAAATAGTTTTTACTTGCTTAGCCTGTTGCTTATGTTATTTTTCCCCTCCTTTTGAAGCATAACAATAATTGCTTTGGGATTATAAAAACACTTAAGAGATGGGAAGATATTGCAGTTAAAGCACAAAGAATGTTTCCGTAAGTAATTTAGAAATAGAATGGTTTGAAGTTAGAATGGAGCTTCCTAAATCCTATTTGCTGTGACCACAGTCACGAAGTCATGAAGTGTCAACCTCTTCTAGCATTTTTTACTACTTTGCAAGTCACAAATATAACTGACCAATAACATTTACATTATAACTACATCTATTACTTAAATAATTGTGCCACACTTCCTGTTCCTGTTCAGCTTTTTGTTGGAGCATCTTGAACCACTGAAACACCTGATTCTTGTTCCAGAAATATTTAGATTACTACTAGATGCATTTGGAATGTTTAGAATTTAGAATTACATGAAATATCAAGTTAATTTAAATTTAACTGCAAAACATGAAAGAATATTTTTCCTGCTATAAGCTGCAGTTAACTCAATCATAAACATCTAATCTACTAAATTAATTACAACATTGTAGCTCAAAAGTTGCTGTCTTATCCTCCACTTTATTTTGTAGAGAGACAAGGCAGTTCTGTAATCAAACCAAGTATCACAGTGTGCAATATAGTGCTGTGACTTTACAGTGGGAAGGGAAAATTGAATTGTTTTTTGAAGAACACAACCTATGTAAAAGACAAATGAGTCAGTTCAGAGAGACTCTAACACATGAACAAAATTTTAATCGATTTTTGGAACCTCCTTAGCTTACTCAAACTTACAAAGTAATGGATACATATTAACAAATATTTGAAAAAGGACCGTTCCAGCCAGAGTTGCTATTTCTTCGCTAACCAAATCACTGCAGAAGGAGTAAATAACATAGTATCCATTACAGCGACTTGAATAAGTCGGTCTGCTTTTGTATCACAGTCATAACTGCTGAAGAAATGAACTTTAAAAAATTGAGGAGTTCTAGCATTGAAAGTGGTGGAGGAGACTGTGTGTGGAAGTGCACAGTTAAGACATTTCGAAGCAGGGCTGAGAGAAGTGAGATCTGTCCCCATTTCAACACTGCAAACCCACGCTAAGGGCTGGTATTTATACACTGGCACAAAGCTGATTTTGAAAGCACTCATCTGACTTCACTGTACATACCCGGAGTAACATTTTCTCTAGCAGACTCGTCTCCTGATGTAATGTTGTTTTGCCCATTTGTTTCAAGACTAGAAGGCAGACTGCTTCTTTGTCCGTTCAGACCAGAGTTTTCCCCATCTAGAAGTGCAGGTATGTCTGGACTTCCTGTTGAAAATTCTGAAATCTAGTGGCGTAAAAAATAAATTTGATTTAAGATTAATTTTCTCAGAAATATGAAGGATAAAAAGATAAAGGTAGTATTTGATTTTTGCTACAATCAGCCATCTACGTATATAAAAAGTACTGTTGTGTTTCTTCTAAATAGAATACAGTATAGGGATTATCCACCTAAATCTTACAAAAATCTTCAGCCAAAGCATTTCCTCCACCAGAGTTTTTTCTGCAGTACCTTGCTAAATTCTCTACTGTGTTGGGAAATTCTGTATTGAGAACAGGATGATGATGATGATGTATCAAAGTCAACACTTGGTTCCAAAGGCTGAAAGAGCTGGTGATGGAAGTTTGGAAAAGGTCTCTCCATTTCAGGAAAACAGAGTTCAGTTGCTAGAGCTATAAGAAAAGAGGTTATTTTAAAAACAAACAAACATCACCCACACCCCCCAAAACAACCCCCCATAAAAATAAGAACAAACAGAAAAAACCTCCCAAACTCCCAGACAATGGACATATCACAAGTTGTTTGTATATACAGTAAATAAAGCCTACAGAATTCTGCAGGTATACAAATACCAGCTTGTAAAACGAAATCTTTACAGCATTCAACTCTTTGACTCCGACACAACGCAGATATAAAAAGCAGTAACAAAGTGCTACACTGATTCAATTTTACTATTCTTTAAATGAAAAGGTGAAGTCCGTAAGTTCTCTGTTCAGCTCTTGTGAGACTGCATCAGAAGTATTGTGGGCTTCTCAGCACAAAACTCACAATGGAGCAAGACCAATGAAGAGCCACAAGGATTAGAGAATGGATGTAGCACATGATGTTCAAGGACCAGCTAAGTAACTGAGTTTGTTCAATCTTAAAAGAAGAACTGGGGGTGTGAGGGAAGTGGGGCAAAAATGTCTGCTGTCCACGACCTCCTAAGAGACAGTACAGAGAATCCTAGAATGGTCCGGGTTGGAAGGGACCTTAAAGATCATCTAGTGCCAAACCCCTTGCAATGGGACACCTTACACTTAACCAGTTATTCAAAGCCCCATCCAACCTGGAGCTTGAACACTTCCAGGGATGGTGCACCTGTACCTTCTCTGGGCACTGTACCAGTGCCTCAACACCCTCACTATGAATCATTTCTTCGTAGTATTTAATCTAAATCTATCCTCTGTCAGTTTAAAGAAAATACAGTCTCCTTGAACATTCAAGAAAAGGTGAAAAAAAAAAGCAAGAAAAGAAGAAAGTTATTAAAATGTTGCTTGCAGGTGCAGAATCTTTGTCCTTGGACTCACTCAGAACTTGCCTGGACAAGGCCTTAATCAACCCGGTCTAAGCTGGCTCTGCTGTGAGAAGGAAGCAGAATTTGGGCCACATAACCAGAAGTCCTCCCTGGTCTAGATTAGTCTATAATTATATGATTTGAAGTTTTCAAACATTCCAGGAGGAAGTAATTTGAACTAAATCTTCATGATAGCTAATAATGATGTTCTTAATTTTCATGAACTGCTACATTTTTCTAGAGAGCATAAAACTCCCACCAACCAGTCAATCAGAGTTTCACCAACTATGTGACCCCCTGTGAACAATAAAGTATTATATAGTATTTCTTTAACTTCCTGAAGTGAAAGCTGTGCATAAACAAGTGACAAAAATGGCACAGGTAGCAAACAGCCCAGCCACGGTGGCAGGAAGCTACACAGAACTGATAGAGACCTGGTCAGTCTACCTTTTTTTTTCTGCGCTAGATAATGCTTTGTGAACATGAAGCTCCAAGAACATCAAAGTATTAAATTCTTGCATGTAGAATCCTTTTTGACTTTAAAATGTAAGCTGAATATAAATAATACAGACCAACGCCTAACACTGAGCAAGCTCCGCATTCTGTATGATCAGACAGCAGCACAAAAATGCTATAAAATAATAAGTACCTTGGAAATGTGTATCGCCCTCTGAGTAAGAGTTTGAGCTCCCAGTAGGTCTCCCCAAGATGTGCTGTATCTGGTTTTCTTTATAAAAGTACATCTCTCCCTCAGACAACTGACTTCCAGATGCTCCAGCCAAATTCTCTTGCTTCTGCTGCAAGGTAAAAGGAAGGGAGGTGTTCCAAGGGTGACTTCCTGTTTCTCTCAGAATTCCATCTTCTCTACTATCAGAAGACAATCCTGAAATAATAAGATAGATGTTCACAGTTTTGCATACAAATCACTTACATTACATAATTTGAAAAGACAGTGCTTAATATCCTGAAATATTCATAAAGAGTTCTGGGGTTTTGTTTCTTTAATTGTCTCCTGTCAATGCTCATACAAACCTTACCACACATTTTCACAAATGCAAGTTGCTAATATCTAATTAGGGAGCAGTCAGTACTTAGCATTTTACAGCTTAGCACTTTTACAGAATGCAGACTTGGGAACTACTGAAATTATAAAATCAGAAAAGAATTAATACTGCTATTTTATGCTAGCTAGCACATCTTTACCTCCTACTGCATATAAATGTGTCAACCCTTTCATGTGATCTTGAATATCTTAGGACAGCCCACAGTGGCTTTACTTGTGCTTAAACAGAAACTGCTTAATACCAACACTAGAAATCTGAGGGATCAAGACAACCAAAATCATGTTCTTAGACAGCACACCAACCCTTCTTTATCTATAAGCTTACAGAAGAATTGCACAGAGCTACCAGAAAAGGCCATTATTAAGCACTGAGTGTATGGTGAAGACACAGCTAGACTTGAAAAATTTATTTAGTCAAGTAACAAAACTTCTGGTATTTTTCTTCCACAACTGAAAAAGGACAGAGAAGAAAAACTACAAGCAAACCATTTTAGAAATGGCTTTAGCTTTCTTACATCAATAAAACACAGATTTGTCACATGAGTTATGAAGTTTACTACTTAAAATGACATCAGTTTGAAACATTAGGGTTAAAATGGGCCACTGAAATCTCAGGCTGTAAAAACTGTAATCTTCAAAAATTTATTTATAAACATGGAATAACACATATACACATGTTTCTTAAGAAACCAGATGTGTGTCAGAATAACACAAGATTAAGCCTCAAAGTAAGTAAATCCAAGGGTCACTCATTAATTTCAAACTTACTTCCATATTCACAAGTAATAATGTCAGGAGCACTTACATATTTATTATAAAGGAATTGTTTTTGTCTTTATGAGAAAACAACAACATCAAGAGGCAGACTACAAACAAAAAATAGTAAGAACATGTATTTCTTAGATAACTATTAAAAGTCAATATGACATTCAAGTGACATTTTCACAAATAAATCATTAAGAATTACTGTGGTGACAAGCAGATACTGGAACAATTCTCTTAATAGCAAGAAAATCACAGCTCTGCAACAATCCATGATATATATTGATTAGGAAACTTTTATCAGCGCATCATTTGAAGATAATTTTTAAAACAAAAACTGCCACTGTAAAGCTGCTAGTGTTACAGTTGCATAATAAAACCCAAAATATCCTTTGCCAAAGCAGATGCATTATAATGTTAAATTACTAGAAAAGTAAAAAATCATGAGCACCTAAGAAAACATTCTGGTTATACTCAACTCTGTAAGATGTATTAATCAACCTTCAGTAAAGTTTGACATAAGCCTATTTCAGAAGAACTTACATTCAGTGAGTTAGACCCATCCTGCCATAAAACTAAACCACCATTTTCCTTTTACAAGAACAACAAAACACTCACCAGTGTCAACAGGGCTTGCATTCAACATTTCGCTGTTTGAAAAGCTGCCAGTGGAAATTGTTGAAGTTACATCACAAGGTATTCGCTGCATGAAAGCCTCTGAACCTGGTACTTCCTAGGATAAAGTAACACACCTATCACCATGCATTCACATGTTCAGAAGCAAAGCTTTAAACCCACACATTTTATTCTGAGCTCAGTTCAAGTGTAGGAGCCTTCATGTTTTGCACAGTCAGGCAAATACAGATTCATCCTTGCTCAGTACAACACATTCACACCCCATGTCCCAGGCACATCACACCCCAACAGCCCCCTCCCCTCTCTCACACACACACAGACACACACGCACTCTTATAAAGCCTCTCAGAGCTGCATACAAATCATGACACCTAGAAGACTGTTTTATCTTCTGGTGGTCAGATTTGGCTATTTCTCATCACAGACCCACTTCACTAGAACTGTGGATCTCAGAGGGACGTATATGCAAAACACTGAAAACTCATAAACTTTACAAGTACTTGCAACACTGAGCTTTCTGCAACAGGAGACTTAAAAATCTAATTCTGTGAAATTAAATGAAAATATACAAAATCCTCTAAAGCATTATCTTCTCTATTTTAAGGTAAGCTCTACAAAGACAAGAAGCAGATAATGAGGGTTCTCGTACTTAAAAATTTTGAAGAATTAGATGCAAACAGTTCTTCTCAAACTCTGACTTAAAATATGCCCTAAGGAAAAAAAAAATCTAGGAAACCCTTCTGCTACATTTTAAATTACTTTATATATATATATTTAACATACATATGTAAAGCATTTACATCCTAAGGTACTTTTATATATCCATGTAATACACAGCATGTTTAAATACTGTTTTTATCTCCTAACAATATGATGGAATCTTTGGGTGAGACAAAAGAGGGATATTGGTGCTGATTTCGGCAAGGCTTTCAACACTCTCACAATATTCCATGATCCCAGTTTGGATGTTGCAACGTGGATGGATAGACAGTAAGGGTAAAAAAACTGGCTGGATAGCCAGGCTCAGAGGTGAGTGACTGAAGGGTTACACACTCTGTGGAGGTGGGGAACAAGTACACAGGGCTCTGTCCTTGGCAATGACCCAGAGGAGGTGCCACCACACTTTTACCAAATTTGTAGGTAAATTAAGGCAGGAGGAGCATCCCATCCTGCCCCTACAGGAATGGTATGAAACTCAGCAAGGGCAAATGCAAAGTCCAGCACCTGGGAAGGAAGAAGCCAGAGCACCAGTCCCAGCTGGGGCCTGCCTGGGGAGTAGCACTGTGAAAAAGGAGTCTCAGCCATCTGAGTGTAAATCCATGGTGTGCCCTGACAGAGGAGCAACAGCATCCCATGCTGTATGAAAAGGAACAGAGCCAGCAGATGCATCACAGTGGTTACCTCTTTACTTGGTGCTTGTTTTACTGCTCCACCTATAATAGTGCACCCACTCTTAGCCACCCAATATGAGAAAGAAAGATTACATCACAAAATAAAGAGTTATAAAATTATTTTGATATTACCAACCGTATCATCAAGCCTGAATGAAGGTCCAGAATGTGTTCTAAGTCTCTCTCCACCTTCAGCAGCAACAACTGGTGAATCTTGAGACACTTGAGAATCCTGGGACTGGGCTGAACACAAAAGTAACAGAAGCAATAAGGAACAAAAAGCCATTTTGGAGTTCACAGTGAGCAGCGCACAGCAGAGGGCAGTAACACTCCACTGCTGCCGGCCTCACTCTTCGGGCACTGATTCTGCCCATCCTTAACCACTTTCACCTACACAACACCTCTTGCTCCACCATACCACCAATTTCATCAGCAACCTGTGGTCCTCCTTGACCCGCCTTCCTACAATTTGTAACTACCCTGACCGCTCTCCACAGAGCAGGCAGGAAGAGCTCGAAACTCATGCTGTGGCTTTGCCAGCGTTACTGCAATCATTTCACTGGAGTGGGGGGAATCTTTTACAATCTACCATTACACTGATTACAAAGAAAAGCAGACATTCCAAGTGAATCAGAGAAACCAGAAACACTGAATTGCTTAACTACAGCATGACTACTACCATGGAACTGAGTCACTTTTGCCATAATGCTCTTACACAAAAAAATAAGTAAGATCAGTATCTGTACAAAAAAACCACCACAGCAGCGCCCAAAAAATGCAATTTCTGCATTCAGTGCTGATAAGCACCTTCAGAGTCTGACAATTCTATGATGACAAATTAATTGCCACAAACAAATACGTGTCCTTATTTCCAGTAACAGTTTTCAAGAAAGAAGTGCTAAGTATGAAACTGAAATGAAACACAAGTGAAGTAGGTATGTTTTCTCTCAATTCTAAAAAGGCTGCTAGTGACAGAGACATTTCAAATCCCTAGCTTTTGTAAGACTCTCTACTTAGGCAGATCTAACTTTCGGTGAATCCTAACACTAGTTTGTACTTTGTATATTGAGCTGAAATTCAATTTCTTACCAGATGTCAAACTCTACCAGTTCCATTTTTTACACTATAAAAAAAAGGGGGGATGTTTCCTCTGTAAAGCAACACCAGTGACGTATTGATATGATGTGACAATAATAAGGACTGTGTTTTCAATAAATATGAAACATTTTGAAACTCATTTCAGGGAGAGGGGAAAAAAATCCAAGGTTTCTTATGGCCACTATTACCCAGTAGACTTCTAGGAGAAAGTACAAAACACAAAAGGAAATTCTAAAACACATTCATTTAGAGACGAAGTACTCTCCTCAAGTCTGCTCCTCTTCCTTGGAGCAGGATACAGGAGACAGAGGATCCTGAAAATGAGCAAGGCCTTCAAGAAAATTCCTAGAAGAAGCATGAAAACTGCAATCATCTAATCAATTGCTATTTAAATACCTCCATAGGAGAAAAAAGTGCACAATACAAAAGATTGCTAAACTTCAAGTAATAACAAGAAGCAGTGTCTAGAAATGGCTGTCAGACAATCAAAAACTAGAAATAGACTATTTATTTTAAAATTTGTTAAAAAAGTAAATGCTGGAACAAACTACCACATAATTCTCTATTTCCTGATACCTTTCCATCAACAGTAGAGATACTTTTCTGAAAGAGGTTATTTTATTTTCTATAGAATATCACAATGACAGGCAGTAATTCAGGATACACTAGAGATGAGATTCAAGCATTTCATAATCTCTTGTATATAAATTCTGTGGACACCTATGTTACAAATGTTTCATTACTGAACTGTAATAACCTGCATTGTTCTTGTGATATTAATACTAGGGATGAACAGTATCAATTTCATGCTACAAACCAAATTATTTCATTAAAAATCCATGCTCATATCCCACGACTTTTTTATATTATTCTTAAAAATCCTGTATTTGGTGATTCATGAAGGAGAGTTTTTCAGTCTTCTCTCCTTCCTCTAAAATAATAGTGCAAGGTTCTTGTTCCTCACAGCATCCTGACATCAACATGGGACTTTCATGTTTTAACTTCCCGGCCAACACAATGTCACAAAGAATTTATATTTAAAAGCTGAATCTGTAATATCCTAAATGCTTTCTTTTCCCCCAACAGAAATGGCAGTAAAATAGCAACAATTCTTTTAGGGTGCAATTTGAAAGACAAATGACCAAAAATCCAACCACCCAGTGAAGACAATATAAAAACAGGGACTAGTCCAAATCCAGCCATGTAGACAAACAAACAAACAAACAAACAAAAGCTAAACTGGTAATGGAAAAGACAGTCTGCTGAAATGCTGAATTATGGACAACTATTTGTGATTACTAAAAAGAAATTGAAATCTCAGGTTAGCTTGGATCACAAAAAAATAAGTCATGCTTGGAATAACATCCCCGTACAGAGTAGCAACGCATGAAGATAAGCACATCTGGAACACTGCTTGAGGAAACCACTGTAGATGAATACAGAGAGACAAGCCTGTTGATATGTCCTGAACGAGAACTGTGTATGTATCAAACCTAGTCACTAGTTCCAGGTAAACTTCTGAAGGAAATTAGGTTTATGCCATCAAACTGCCTTTCTCATCTGCAGGGTTATTCTGCAATTCCCTATTAACAGTTTGAATTTTATTAGCCCTTTCTAACAAAAAAGGATTGGAAAGAACATCAAGTGTTCAAAGTTCCCAACTCATCCTATCATGCATCCACAGCAACTCAGATTTTAGAGTCACTGGTGGCACTCAATGCAGCATCACTCCAGCAGCTACCTGTCCTCTGGCTGCAACCAGCTGAGCAGCTTGTGCAGCACTCGCAACCACTCAAAACTGAGAACAGGGATTCAGCCTCCCCTAACCACAAGCAGTCCTTAAGACCCATTTTACAGTCAGACATGGCTCCCTCTAAATTTGAGAGGCAAATTATATAGGCAGCTAATTACACACTTTTAAAAAACTGCCTGTTACCCAAGGCAACTCTCCTATCAAAGGAAACTCACCTTCGTTGATAAAGCATCTACACGTAAAAAAGATTTACCAACTTTATCTTATATGTCTGATTTGAAAAAGCATTGAGCAGTGACTAAGGATTTGTACACATCTAGTGGTTCTGTAATCATGAAAGCAGTACAACTTGTAAGTTGTCAAGCCTTACATTACTTGGTCAAAGGTTCAAGCCACCAAGAACATAACTTCAAAGAACAAGGTCAAAGATCACACAAAGCACTCATTTACTCTTACCTGTAGAGATATAATTACATCTCTAAAACATGGGAAAAATGCAAACATATTCTGGTTAGAATCAAGTAGCAAAAAAAAAATTAAAAAAACAAATCAAATAAAAAATCATAGCAACAACCTAAAATGAACCTCTAATTTTCCCTTCAGAAACTTTGTATTTAAAGTGTATGAGACTGTAGATTTTCTTGCTGAAATATTACACTAGTTACTGAAAGTACCAAAGAGAGCCTTACAGCCTACACATTATCAAGATTATTGCTGGCACTTTTGGTTGCTGATCTGCCCAAGAGGGCAATCCTCTTAAACACATAATCACAGAAAGCCCTGGGTTTTTTTCTTTTAATATAGATGTTCACATAAAGTCTCCTAATCCTCTTACGTGAACTATTGCATTGTTCATATACAATAGTCCATAATGTAAAAAAACACTACACCAAGATATTTTATATTAATTTGGTAACAGCTGCTCTAGCAACGCTTCTACAACTTACTCAGAAAAATACAAGTCTTTTCTTCAAATACTATTAAAAGACAAAATGCTTTCATGATAATTTGAATTCAAATATAGATATGCTTCAAAAGGGGCATTCTGAGAAATAAAGAAACAGCTGAAGGAAAATGAGCTTATATGTACTTATTCAAAACAACTCCAATTCCAAGTAAATCCGAATGAATTGGAAATGATGTCTCAATGCAAACTAAATGAAAAATTAAAGCTTAGGGCCAGTGGTGAAATTTCTAGCAAAACCAGGAGATGTGTACTATGTAGTTGTATTGCTTGTAACAATGGGCATATGAAGGCTGCCAGGTTTCTGAGAACTCCTTTGCTGCTCCAATAATATTTTAGATGGATACTGAAAACCGTACTGGACCATGCAACACTGTCATCTTGTAAAAAGTTTCAAACTGCTCTAGTGAATGTTTTACAAACTAGTCATCTTTGTCCTTTTATAAAGCCAGACAAGTTACCCATAACATGTTTAGTAGGTTTCAATGTCCCTGTAACAAAATTATTCTGAACATTCACAAACCACTTTCTAAAAAAAACTTCTTGATAACCAAAACAACTTGTTTCATTTTATGGAATCAGAATAACTTTGCCACCTATGAACATGGCCTATCCTCCAAGGTGTTCTTGTTCAATAAAAGCTCTTCACAGACAGAATAGAGCTAAAGCAGTCCTTAAAATATTGCACTGTTGTTCCTTTTGACATATTCAGTGGAGCATGTAAAAAGCCTATGATGGCTACTAGAAAAGGTCAAAGCAAAATGGACCTGTCTTGAATACTGGCTATGCACAGACTTTTCCTAGTCAGGAGACCTGTCACAGCTACTTGAAAATTCCAGGTGTCTGGCTCAACCCTGGCACTGTGTTAGTCTCACAAGCTGAGAGTCAAGGCTAATGCACAGTGAACTGATAGTCACAACTTCCTAATTAAATAGAAATTGCAGAATAGAAATACAGAATAATTACCTGACACTAAACAAGGCAATTGGACACGAGGAAATGGAATGAAGCTGCATTAGGGCAAGCTCAGGTTGGACATTAGGAAAAGGTTTTTCACTGAGATGGTGGTCAGTCACTGGGACACACTCCCCAGGGAAGTGATCATAGCATTAAGGCCATCAGAGTTCAAGGAGCAACTGGGCCATGGTTTAGTTTTAGGTAATCCTGGGAGAAGCAGGGAGCTGGACTCGATGATCCTTATAGGTCTTTAAATTTGAAATGTTCTACAATTCTCAATTTTCATGTCTGTCACACCTAAGACATGAGTCTTTCAAAGTTTTTTTGAGCTGACCATGACCTCAGCCTTCTATTTTTCGTCCAAACCATATTTTTAAGTAATTTCTTATACACACTGATCTTTCAGTGGACATCTACATCAACACATTAACACTCCAGAGGTATTTTGAAGCACTGATTTCCTTTGTATCAATACAAGAATCACTGGGTACTGAATCAGGAACGCCACTGGCCTGCCCAAAACAGGTTCCCACCTGGAAGACCTGCAAACCTTTACAATTCTAAAGGTTACAGATGAAAAGCACATGCCCTGGACAAGAAACTGTTGATCAGCAATGAAGTATACTGCAGTGTGGACCTGTTACCAGAATAGTAATGGATCACAAAAACCCAAAAGATAAAAACTCATTCATTCTGAAACAAGTGCTTATTGAAACTCCCTTTTTTACACTCAAAATTCAATAGCATTAAAGAGCACTGCATGTTCTTTAACAAGTCAGGTCATATTCTACAAATAAACAGCAGTAAAATCAGCAATGCTGAATGGCGTTCACATAACCCCTGAAGGAAGAGGATTTCCTCACCTGAATCATATGAAGTTTCAGCAGCCATCCTCAGCAATTCTTGTAATAATCTCCCTGATGGATTAGTTTGCCTTGGACTTCCATTGGAAGCTTTTCCTTCATAGTTTGTTATGCCCAAAGGAAAGGTGCCTTCACAAAGAGCATGACTGCGACGTTTCACACATGCAAACTCCCCAGAGGTTGAAATCGGAGAACTCTCTCCAGTGCCATCATCTGTTTTATCTGAATTCAAAACATCTGCAATCAGTTTAGGTATAAAAAGGAAGTGTTTTGCACTGCACGAGAAACATTAAGATGCACATCCTATTCTACAGGAATAACCTGCTGAATTTGTATGGTCTCCATTTTAATAAACTTAGCCCTATCACATCAGTCTATGGATTATACAGGCTGAAAGATTATACAGATCACAGACTTCTCAAAAACTTATTCCTAACTCCACCAAAGTATTTCTTAAAAAAAATTCAAACAAATTTTTCCACATAGCAAATCCAACAAAACTTTCAGTAACTTCTCCAGATCCAGAGGCAGTATTACTTCTCTGCTCTAGTTTAAAGATTTCCTTCTCTAAAACCCAGCCCACAAAACAGCCCTTTTTGGCCACCCAATCCCATAAAAATCTCAAGTTTTTACTACCCACCATGACCAATGATTTGATAATATAGGAATGAATCACCTGTGGATCATAATAGTATTACATAGCTAAGTCTAAGTTACTAAACCAAGTGCTTTTGAGAACATAAATATATTCTTCCATCAAAACCTTCCCCAACAGAACTTGCTATCTAATCAAGATATCACATTGGTCCAATAAGAATTATTCTGCATAAACTGATGCTGACTAGCATTACTTTTCTTTAATTGAAGGATGTCCCATATCAGCTGTTTCATTATTTTGCTTGCAATGAATGCCAGCCTGACAGGCCTATAATTACTCAGATTGTTCTGCTGAGTGCTTTTAAGAACGTAACATAAAAAGCTTTGTAAAATATGCATTACATTCTAGATGTGAAGAGACATTGAAAAAAAATTTAAATGTTTACCTTTAGAAAACATGAGTTTGTTGTACCTGTTAATTAATGCTCCTAATAGAGAATTGCAAAGCATTGCCTGCAGACTGTAACAAATATATTTATAAAATTTTAATTGCTCTCCAAATTTTTTTTGCAACAAGCGTTTTTTAACTAGAAAAAACAACCTAAAAAGGTTGTCTAAAAGTTTCTGTAGAGGCTTGATACTAACACCTAAACTGAAAGATTTCACAATCACTTTCTTGGTATGATCAAAAGGTAAACCTTTAAACAAAATCTACCAAATTCTCTTTAGAGTTACTGTGCAACTGCCTATTAATGCAGACCCTGCCCAAAAGACAAATCAACAGGGAACTCAGGACATGGAGTAACTGTGAATTTTCTTTTCCTGGTGAAATTTTGCTTAAATTATGTTTTCCTAGACAGACACTCACAGGATAAAACTTTTTTAAACCACAACTCTGCTAGTACATAAGTTACACTTTAAGAAAGACAACAGTATCAGCTATTATTTCCTAATAATCTCCAAGATTCTTCAGAAAATATTATATTCCTCCAATCTACTACTCATAACAGCACTTATTATATATTTTATATATTACCTGCAAAAGAGAGGCTGCAACTCTTCGGTGTGTCTACCTCTGGTATAACACTAAGTTCATGCTGCTCCAAACCAAGGCCTAACTTGACTTTCGTCACCGGTGGTTTGGAAGATCTCAATTTCTGTTCTCTACAGAGAACTTTCTCAGATTGTTCTGTAAAACAAGCTTTAGTATGTTGCAATAATACGTGTACACACACACACACCCCTCTCAAATTAACTTGGAGAGATGGAAGATAACTCCATCTCAGCTGTAAAGCAGTAAAAATTATAATGAAAAATAACACATAGCCTTACCAGTTTGCTCAACTGGACCAATGCACCGTGAAATCGTTTCACTTCCGTGAAATTTTCTCCTGCCACAATTCTCTTGCTGGTAGTTTTCTGACACTTGGAAGAAGTCAGTTCTATTAATCCTGTCAGGCTTTTGTGCCTCTGTCGTTTCTTCATTTGGGCACATATGTCTCACCTTAGAAGAGGGGAAGCAGTTTTATGTCAGATTGTATTTATACTCCTTCATCAAACAAGCATTTTCTCTTGCGTGTATTCCATGCAGGACAATATCAAGCATGTTGAGAAAGTAGTTGAAGTATGCAGGATACCAGACAGATTTGCTTAGCTCACAAAAACATTTGGACATAGAGGTATTTTACCGAGCTCTACAAACCTAATGTGCTAAAACACAATTAGCTACATTTTCAAGGCCTCTGTGAGATTACATTCTGCACAGGACCATTCCCAAGTCAGAGTAGTCATCATTTTTAACAGGAACAATTTCCGAAAAGTCTGCTTTTAGTTTTTCAGCTCCTGAATTCAAGAATTTTAGCTGCTTGGAGACTGCAAAATCAAAGACAGGAACTATAGGGAACAGTTACTCTTCTAAGATGGCTTCTGTTTAAAAAAAACACAAGGGGAGGCAAAAGGAGGCTCTTCAAAAGCTCAAAAATAAACTTGGATTTTTCTTCTGTTACTGAAACAAACAAATTACAAGTCAAGACTGCAGCTGCCAAACCAATTTCCTAGTGGGAACACACAAAAAGACAAGCTTTAAAAATAATCTATTCAAGATGCTTATGATATCCTTTCAGGTATTGCTTAAGTAATACAAGGGCTATTTTACACATAGAAGTGCATTTACAGATACAAAGACAACTCTACCTACAGGTATTTCAGACAACGTAACAATTTCAATAGGCATTATGTTCAGAGAACAAGCACGGACGTTCACAGGATTTCTGTTAGACTGAACTAAACTGTGCTCTTGGAGCTTTACGGGGGAAAAGTACTGATTACAAATCACAAGTCCTAATTAAAATTTTCATTATGGTAAATCACCTAAAACCATCAACACTCCATGGGGTACACTGCTAATTGGTAGCATTGACTTGTAAGTTTGATCACCTACTAGATGATTACCCATGCAAAATGTTCATAAAGCTTACCTGCTTGTTTAGAAATTCTTTCAAAGCCTCTTGCTGTCTCTGCATCTGTTCCTTCAATCTATCTTGCTTCTGTAAAAGTAGCTTGTCTTGTATTCTCTGTTTAGAAAGAAGAGCTTCTCTTTGTGCATCTAGCTGCTCTTGCAATTCTTTCAAATACTTCTGCTGAGCTTGGATGCTTTCTGATGAGGCCAACACTCTGTCCCTTAAATTCAGTATACCAGAATAATTCACCAAAGATGCATCTCCTGCTTTTGATATCAAGAATTCCTCAACACCCTGGGCTTTAGATTCTTCATGTGCTAGAATCATGGGTTCAGAAAGATTGAAGAGTTGATCAGGGCTTGTTTTGCTGGTGCTCTCTCCAGATCCCTGTTGATACACTAAAGGATCAGTCGAGGCTGATCTCTTTGTTGCTGGCATGAGGGATGTCTTAAATGGATGCTCTTCTTCAGTTTCTGTCTCTGTTTGATAGTTAGATATCTTCTGAGATAACTCTTTAGAGTGTATTGTTTCTGAAGACTCAGAGGAACTTTCTGCAGGCAACACAAATTTAATGTGTTGTCGACGTGCTTCTGCTTGTGTTCTTACTGCAGTGACTTCTTTCCTGACTGACCCTGATGGTAACTGGGACTGGGAAGGTTCCCTGATGTAATTATTAGCAGTTTTGAACATTCCCACTTGTTCCTGTGAAGGGCAGTCATATGGCAAGTGAAACTCTCCATGCTTCAATTCTGGTGCTTCTGAAAACTGCACTGATTTTCCAGGACAAATGTTATGCACTTGCTCTTCCTGCTTCTGTGAAGATGGTTTTTCCAACGTATGCAATGTTCCTGAAAACGCAGGTAATGGCCACGCATATTCTTGGACAGGAACTTGTTCTGATGCCAGGTAGGGTGCTGTCTGTGCTCCTTGCCTCTGTAGGAGTGGCTCTGAGACAGGCTCTAAATTAATTGGTTTTGTTTCCATTGAGCTCAGAGGTACTGCAGAAGTAGACAAGTACCTTTGCTTCAGTGTGTTCTGATACTCCTGTAGATTCTTTCTAGCTTCTTCAATGGTTTGTTTGTGCAACCTGAGCAGAGCAAAAACATGAATCTTTTCAGAGCAGTGCAAAAAGAAACATCGATTTCAATAATCAAGATAATTCAAATTACTTTGAACAAGCATCCCGTAAAGACACTTTACATTTCATAAAGACACTTACCTTTTTTGCTGCAGAAGGCGTTGTTGAAAATTACGGATTGTCTGTCTGTGACTGTCTTCTCTTGGACTCCTGGTTTCTGCATTTCCAGTCTAATCAAAATAAAGTAATTTTAATTACACATACACAACTAACTCACAGGAAACTATTACGGCAGCAACCTTAAGGTGTATGTTCATCCTCCTAAGTTTACAGGAGCCACTGGGTACCACCATGTTTGAAGTCTGTGAGATTTCAGCCTGAGGCAATGAAGCTAAAGGAGTTTCTAGAACAGATGGCCCACAGCCACAGTCCCTCTCTGCAGACACCATCAAAGTCAATGATGCTTACAGCAGCTCAGCCTAAGGAGGTAAATATACCCTGCAAACTCAGGGAGCAATGAGCCAGTGTAGCTGCACTTCCAAGGCAATCAGGCTCTCAAAAGAGTACAGGTTGTGCAAATGAATCAAGATTTTATATATGAAAAAGATCGCTTCCCTTCAACATCCTCCATAAATTCCTCTTCTTTAAGTAGCTGTTTGAGATTTAAACAGAGGCAGATTTTTGAGTCTTTTTTTCCCCACTATGATTTCTTTTTTCCTTCTTGAAAAAGGTTTTGTCTACATGCACAATCATTACGTGACTATAATCAGATTTTACTAACAGGTATTATAAACAGACATGCTGTCCCTCGGACTACAGAGAGACTATACAACAGCGAAAGTCACAATCATAAAATCACAGAATACCTGAGTTGAAACGGACCCACAAGGTCATCAAAGTCCAGTTCCTGGCCCTGCACAGGACCATTCCCAAGAGTCACAGCATGTACCTCAGAGCATTGTCCAAGCACTTCTTGAACTCAGAGAGGCTTGGTGCTGCAACCACTTCTCTGGGAGCTGTTCCAGTGCCCAACCCTCATGGTTAAAAACCTTTTTTCATAGCATCTAACCTAAACCTTCCCTGACACAGATTCATGCCACTCCTTCTGGTCATGTGAAATAGAAGCTTGTACACTAGAAAAGGAAGCATTTATATGTACAAATTTCTAATTCACAGCCTAAGAAATAAAAATTGTCTTGATTAATATAGTTTAAAATTGGTAAATGGTGTTCTTTATTTTTGTTATAATAGTAAATAAAAGCCTACACACAATTTTCTGTAATTCTTCACCTCATGTTCCATTTGGTTCTGCTGATCTGTGGAAGGGAGACTGCGGCTTTGCACCAGCTGACCTTGCTCTTCTTCTTTTTTTTTCTTAGCCTCCTCCAAACAGGTTTGCATCTGGATCTTCAGATAATCAGCCTCCAAAAGAGCTTTCTCTTCCTCAATTTTTTTAATCAAGGCCAGCTGCTCCTGTTTCTGTTTCTCTATTTCCTCATTCTATGGAAAAGAAAAATGAGGGGGAATCTCTAGAACTGAATGACAAAGAAACCTGACTGCTCACACACACTATCACGCACGAACCTTTGTTCCAAATTACAGAAGAAATTACAGACAGGTATTTCCAAATTGCAACAGACCTTTAAAAGTAGTTCCAAAGTTTACAAGAATAACTTTGTTTTACTGGCTCAAGATTTCTAAAAATCCCCGAATCCATTTACTATTGCATTATTATCTGCTCTCAAATTAATAAAATGGATAAAATCAGAATCCATTCAAGAAACGTTATAATTTTCCAAAGACTGCAAAAAGAAGTCTTCTTCTTAAACTTACTTGAGAAATACATTTTGCATTTTACTGAATTTTTCATCAGAGTTCAACATATTTAAACATTAATTCCAGCTTTACAAAAGCTTCTGAAATAGCTAGTGTATAACCACTTTGAGAGCAGTCCACAAACCTCCGAAGTAGTCTGCTTATTTTTATTCTCTTTCCATGTGCCTATCAGCTACAATTCACTTAGATCCACACTAAGCAACAACATATGTGCTTTTAGAAAGGAAGCAAAGAAAAATTTCAAAGTACTGGCAAAGAGGAAGTGGACAACAGCCTTTAACGACAGTCTGAATGGGGATGTCAGGGAAAGCCTGAGAAAAAGCTGGACCTGAGAACAGTCAGTGTGGACACAGCAATACGTACACCTGGCCAGGTGCAAAGTGGCAGGAAATGAAGGTTAAAGAACGTAGCCACACTTCCGTAAAGGAGCCGTTGCTTATTTCTTTTCCTAAAATATTATTATTTTGTCAAATTTTTGTTTCCTTTATTTCTGAACTTAAACTCTACAATTTAAGGCTGCACATAGACCCAGATTTCAACTTTTTTTTTTTAATTGGCAAACCACCACATAACAGCTGGTAGGTCTCATGGGAAACAACAAAAATTAAAACACAATTGAACACATACACAATAGATATAATGAAATAAACCACAAAGTTATTATTTTCTAAATGCAATAAATACAGAATTCCCAGAGACACAAAAAACTTTTTGCATTTTCTTCCTAGATAACCAAAAAAACAATTACACAATGTTTGTATGCTTTTCCTGTCACTCTAAACACAATCCCACAGACTTTCCCACATTATTACACAGGGTTAAGAAAGTTTTCAGAGCTGTGTATTGCTGACTATACCCTCCCTTTATAAAACAAAGGTATTAATGTACACCTGGGATTCTCATTTAACCATGATTACATCGCCTGCCTACAACTCTTGTTGGATTTGAAGAAACTGGGGGTTTCCACTCTATTCTAAATTCCATCTACAGCTTCGCCATTTTTAAAAGGTATAGAAAATGTTACAGTAAAAGTTTAAATGTTAAGAGCGCCCTTAGTTGCTGTATAACCTGAAACATTTTAAAATCTTCTGTAAATCATTTTTTTACACCACAAATGAGATAGGAATAAATAATAACACACTTACCCACTTCTGTCTCTACTCTTCTATTCTAATTTTAGCTGCCTCTTCCATTCTGATTCTAGCTGCTTGTTCTTGAGGATAGATTAGAACTGACTTTTCATCCGCAACTGTATTTTCCAACATTTTCATAGGGTCTAAAATATACATGTTATTTAGCTGTAATTGCAGTCAGAGCAAGCCTTGGATTTTCTTTACATCTTGCTTTACAGTTTCCCAGTATCTCTAAACAAAATGCATAAGCTGCTCTTGAAAAGATCTATATCCTACTACTCTGCCTGTCCCCATAAGCTGAAAAATCAGTTTCTTATATTGTTTAAGTCTTTAAGCCCTTTATTGTGTGTCTTTCTTGAATACACAGTGATGTCCCAGCTTCAATGGGACTGAAAATTACTCCTAACAGATTACTTGGGAGCTGGAGAGCAAGATCACTCTGAAGAATCAAAAGCCACACATTAACCTCTTGGAACAAAGAGGGCCTGAAACTGGCAGTACTGGGCAAATGATCTAACATTCAGCTATTGCACAAAAAGCAAATCTCAGTCCTGTACTGTTAGCTTCATACAGCAGCACATTTTCCCCAAGGCATGGTTTCACTCACATTGCACTCTCCAGTTCCCAGGCACTATGCTGGCATAGCCACGTACACGATGGAACTAGATCACTTTATCTTGTTTAAAAAAACAAGCACCCTATGAAAGCTAAAAAATCCAAACAACCAAAACACATGCCACAACTGGATCCCTTTAAAACTTCAGAAATCCCACTCAGCACACAAGATTACCAATTTCAGCACTAGCCTAACCACAAGGGCACCAAGGACAGACATGGGAAGCAAACCCAGGATGATCTGGCTACCAAACAAATTGCAATGTCTAATTGCTATAAATTCCAATTTTACAAAAGGCTTTTCAGAATGGTGCCTAAAAGCAGGAAAAAACTAATCAGCTTATGCTGGTCTTGGGCATTTATAGCTGTGAATCTCCAAAGAAAGCAGCTTTTCCAGTCCAACAGGAACAGAACTTCAATGCCAACTTCTGCACTGAGAATTCTATCCCTGGAAGCAAACACCTATTAAAGCACAGCAACACCAAGCGTGACAACAATCCATGTGAGATTTGAAAGATAAGAAAGGTACTCTGGACATCTGTTCTCCGCAAGATCTTAATGCACAGGTTGGACATAAGAGCAAAAACCTCTCCTATTTGTGGTTTTGACAAATCCACAATGCCTTGTGGGCACAGATAGGAAACCGTACTTTCATTCAGGATGACAAAACATTTAACACTGGAAGTTCATTAAACAGTTTTGTCATAGTCTCCCTGTACAAGTCTTTTTGCTCCTACACAACTAACTTTGATGCAAGTATGTACTACGTACCTTTGGCTTCAGATACTGTATTTCTCTGCTGCTCCTTGTTAAGTTCTAAATCACATAATGGTCTCTCTTCCCCAGCAATTGTGCCTGATTCAATAGTCTCAAATTCACTTTGACTCTCTTTCTCACTTTTTGATGTCCACTCCTCTTTTTGGCTTCTAATCTTGTTCAACAATTTCTTTAAGGCAAGTTTTGATCGAGGTTGGCAAGTTTTTCCTTCTTCATGCCCTATAAAGAATATATACTGCTAAGAGTTTTGGGTAATGAATATCTTTGTTTCATTAAAAAACCCTATTTTTTTATTGCTTAGAGTTGGACAAACAGCTCAGGTATATTTTTAAAATCTTAGCAATATTTTCTCTTACTTGCAAGACAGAAGCAGTAATTTGTCTCTGCAAGCTATAAAGGAAGGGCTAAGCTGAATGTCCTGTTGCACAGTAAAACTGCTGCAGAAAAAAGCAGTACTATCCCCACACCTGCCCTCTGCTTTGGATCAGCACTGGCAACACAATGCCCCACAGACCAAATACCAGACTGTGCTGCCCAGGGGGTGCAGAAGCGCTTGGCCAAGCAGCAAAGTTCACTGAGACACTTGTGGCTCACATCACATGACCCTGGACATGCCACAGGCAAACAGGACACACTCAGGCATCCCTTCCAGCCTACTCACAATATGCAGCAGCTCAGCCACAAACCTGAACATAAAGGACACACAATAAGCAGACTGTAAAGCTTTAACGTTGAAATATCTCAAAAGCTCACACACCAGCATCAGCCCATAATTTATACTAATTACATAGGAATAATTATGGCTACTAACAGTGTAGTTCTTACAACCAAAAATTATTCTCAGCATTCTAAGGAATGGAAGCGTATCAGAAAAAGAAGTCACATTTTCATTTTTAAATTCGTTATCATTAGGGTATTATCATCTATGCTAAACATAAACCAAATGATACTGAAAATATTTTACACACACTGGGAAGTTTTACTACTTAAGGCATTTTACTTATCACTAAAATTAATTTATTTGACATACTAGACAAATCTTTACTAATATATAAAATGAAGAGGTTTAAGTTAAATATGAAATTTAGATGTTTTACTTTCTGGTTCATTAGGGATGTCCTCTTCTATCCCATGTTCTGATTCTTGCTGAGTATCACAAGGAAACTCTGACTGAGTGTCACAAGCAGATTCATGCTCCAAAGAGATATCAAGATCATTATCTTGAGCTCTGTCAGAAGGGGCTGGCAAAGGTTGTGGCTCAAACTGCAAAATCAGGTCTCCTTTCATGTCTAATTAAAAGAACACAATGAAATAAAATGACCATTTGGAATACAAAGCAAACAATATTGCAAGACTACACTCACACACAAATCCCCAGGAAATTCAAATATCAACAGGTTATTTCACAACAGATTTAATCCAACTTTTTTTCCCCCACCAAAATACAAGATTCAAAACTGTTTAGATCAATGGCTATCTATTAATTCAGAACTTCCACAGCAGTTTCCACTAGAATATGCTATGTTTTTCAAAACAGAAGTTGATGTGATGAAATGCTCAGCTTTACACCAAAAGCAGCTAACAGAGAAAATTACACATGATCCAGTAACTTCATCAGGGAAAAGACACACCCTGACCTGGCTGCTCACAAGGCTGCCACAGGAGAGTGATCACATGGTCCAGGCGTGAAATCCCAGAAGACTGCACAACAGGAATTCTCCTATGATCACCTTACTGACTGAGGGGGTTACTGCCTACAAGGGATGTGGAACACAGGGGAAGATCACCTTGGAATCGTATGCTTGTTACATACACTTAGGGGAAGAACCTAAGGCAGCAAAAGGATCAGATCAAGTTAGTTAGGGGCACAGCAAGTATGAGATAAAAATATAAAAAAAGTGAGATAAAATGAGACAGTCAGTACACTTGTCTGGCCATGCACTGTGCCTGACAGTTTGTTCCGTCTTCTCACTAAACTCCACTTGTAGCTGTTTTCCTATGTGAGGAATGCTGTATTTTGTATGCCTGTGTGTGCACAGATATATAAGGCCCCAACTGGAATGGGGACCAGGAATCACAGTCTACCCAGTGATTCATCCTGGAGCCTGGAACCTTACAGTTACCTCTCATACTCATGTATGCACTCAAACGCACACGTGCTCAAATATGTGCTACAGATCACTTGGTGAATAGCTTTAGACACTCACTCTACCTGGCAGCTGGCCCTTGATCTTTAGTCTTCCCAGACCTGAGGAGGATCTGTAGCATAGCAGATAGAGACCTGGGATACAGGGGACAACTCCTGGATAGACTGAGCGTCTAAGACCAACTGCTGGAGGGATCCATACCATAGGTACAGACATATATTCCACTAACAGGCCTTCACCTTGATCAGCCAGAGCAGTGAACAGAAGGAGGCCATCTGTGCTGTTTGTACTTAATGTGAGTGCTGTGTTTCCCCTGCTGGCCCGCATGGCCAGCTGTGTGAACATGCTCTGGAAGGCTGTTTGTGTGTGTGCCTGTGAATACACACACGGCCTCGCCACCAGCTGGAGCTGGGAAGAGGAAGCTGCAGCAGCCGCTCCTCTACTGGGTACCAGATTCAGCAACCTCCAACAAAGAACTTACTCCTGTCTTCACTGTACATTTCTTCAAATGCAGACTCCAGTTCTCTCTGCCATTCTTCTTTTATTTCCAAGCGTTTGTATGGCGGCACTGAAAGCTGAGGCGGCATCTGTGCGACAACCTGTCTCCTGCGCATCCGATCCTGAGCTTGCATTTGCTCCAGTTCTCCCAGGAGCCTTTCCCTCTCCTTCAAAAATAAAGAAGGGATAATATAAACATTCAGTGCTCACATTCAGACAGCCACACACCAGGACTGATACAAAATGCTTCCATTTGGTGACCATGTTGTTTGGTTAATGTTCAAAGTTAATCTCACTCTAGGGAGAAAGTGCTTCCTCACGAGAAGGCTGTACCAGACCTTCAGACACAGGAATCATCAATGCTACCTAGAAGATCTGATGTTAAACAAAGGATCAGACTCTACACCTGTAGGCCAACTCTCCTCAAGAAAATTAAACCTTCTGTTTTATAAGGTAAACAAGTACTTCTTTTGCCAAGTGACTTTTGTTAGTATATAATTCAGCAATTGCTACTTTTTAAGATGGAAACTAAATACTCTTTGGCACACTGAGGATATGTGTGAAAGAGAGGATGCGTGTTAAAAGAAGTTTGTTGTTTGTTTTTTTTTTCTGTTAATTTCAGGAGCACCAGTAATATTTCCAGAAATCCCCATTTGAGTTTGGTTACTCACTCAAGGCTAACCATATCTCAGCTGATAAAAAGGAAGCTTTTGCTTTTTCTAGCCACCAGAAATACTTGTGAAGCTATCAGACAATAAAAGCTTTTTGAGTGTAGCTCTCAGTACAAAGGCTTTTCTCAGTAGTTCAATTTTTATTTCTTAAAGGAAACAATTTCAACATTTTCAGACTTGAACACTAACAGAATGTAAGTCTTTAAGTAAAAACTTTGGAAAGTCTTCAAAAAATAAAAAACCCTGTTACCTTCTTAGCAATAATTTTTCCCCTAAAGTACAGAATAACCAACTCCCACTAAAGCTAATGTGGAAAAGTAGAACTCATCACCTGTTAAAGTTTTGCTTGACTATTACCTATTGGTTAACACCTAGTCAAACATTCAGATAACAAAAATTAGAGGACGTTCTTTCATTGTCACTCCTTCCAGATGCCAAAACAAGCAAATAGATTCTGACTTTTTGTTTTTCAAAGACATTCTGCAAACTTTATTTAGTCCATCAATTTCCCTCCTGTAAATGTAATTCCTTTATTAATCACCTACCCACAACTCACTTAACAGTGGTCGTTCTGACATTATAAACAGGCAGAACTACTTTGCCTACCTTGGCCAACTGAATCTTCTTCAAGGCGTGACTTCCTCTAACATGTGCCTTTTCAAGCCGCTTTCTTCTCTCCCTCTCTGCGTCCCTATGTAGTTCCTCCAGACGTCTCCCTTCTTCTTCAGCAGCTAAATGAGCATCTGGCTGGCAGTCAATCAATAGTTTAGTCCACAAAGTTCTTTGACAGTTTAAAGCGTATGTAACAATAAATCAATGAATAATTCTGCAGCAAAAGCACTTTTAAAAAGACATACAATGCCATATGAACATCCTTGAATGTTTATGTTGCAAGCAGGACCCAGCTCATTTTTTACCTTTCGAAAAAAATGCGTATTTACGTATTTTGTAAGTTCAGATGTCAAAGTGTTCCAGTTTCAAGCTGTACCAGGGACAATCATTATATGATTTATTTCTTATAGCAGAGTGGTTATTTTTCCTACAATACATGGTAAAACGAATAATATGGCCAACATTATAGATTGAGTACTTCTATCCTCATGGTTTTGTTTTAAACAAGGAGAAAAAAAACCCTGAAATATTTTCAATCTCATTTGAGAAACCAGAAACAATGTGCAATTTTCAAAGAAGAAAAATCTTACCAAAATAAAAATTAAAAAATACTTAGGAAAAAAATACCATTCCAAATAAGCAAAGCAAATACAAGGCAAGTCTGGGAGTACATTGCTAAAAAGAGGGGAAGAGAGAAAAGCAGGGCAACTGCAGCTATCAATTCAGCATAAGCCACAAGTCCTCCAGTTTGCATATTTGAACACAATGCCAGTCTTGTGAGCTCACCTTCTTATAAAGGCCTGTTCACAAGGGACTGCCAGGTGTGATCCCCCAAGGGACTGAGCACGTAACAGGCTTTACGAGCCTGCCCATCTGAGATTTTCTTTAGTAAGTAGTGTAACAGCTGCTTTATACAAGTTCATATCTTTAAACAGGTTCTAGAAAATCCAATAGCTGACATCCAGACACTGTATGCAATGTAAAGAAACACGTATGTAAGTCTGTAGCACGAACAGTGGGAATTAATCACCTGCTCTCCATCCACTTCTCTGTCCACCAAAGCTTCAGCAATATGGTAACGTGTAACAGAAAAGTTGCCAGCACCCCAGGGCTTCATCGCAATGATCTTTTTCACTTCCAAACTCTAGGAAGAAAAGTACGACCACAACTGTATCACAGAACAGTTATCTCCAGCAAAGTAACTACACAGAAGTGATCTGTAAAGCTACATTATTATTAAAAGAAACCCACCCCACCAAATTTTGTCCGGAAAATACTGTTTAAAACTTTATATACATGTAATAATGAATAAATCACATCAGCACAAGGCAGATCTAGAAGGCTTTAATAACTGAGAGCATCTGCCAGTCTCAGGCAAACCCTTCTACACAAACTGATGCTCATGAGTGTCATGTTTCAAAAGCACTAATTTAAAAGCACTTGTGTTTAATGCACTAATACAAACCCCGCTTACAACAGCTGTCACACTCACCTCAAAGCAGGGCAACCACAGACCCACAATATAATTATACCCAACAGCAAAGCAACACTTGTCAAGTACAGACTTGCTCTGGGAAACTCAGAGCCATTATGTCCAATTTATTAGTTGACCAGAGAAAAGAGCATTTTCTGTTACTTCACTGAAAAGTGTCTGTTCATGGAATGCTAAGTTGCTGGGGTTTTTTAAAAGTTTTGGGTACACGAACACATTTCAACTCTTTTCTGGAAGTTTGAACAATGAGCCATCAGACTCACTCTCTTCTCTGGCTTAGCCTCATGTTCTCAGCAGCGAAGCAGCCAGGTTACGTAACTCAATATCCTGTAGGACCTGCCTTTGTGCTTCTTAACGCCTCCTCCATTAATTTTCTCTCAGCTTCTTCTTCCCTCAACTTTCTCCTGAAGAGGGGCTCTTATCCACATTAACTAAACCAGCAAGATTCATAGCTTGAGTGGTTTAAAGCTAACATGAGCATAAAGAAATGGGCACACACAAAGAGCAGCATCAAGTCTCAGGAATATCTTCAACTTATCTCTGCATAAGAGGCATACAGAATTTCAGTCTTGACTATCACTACTTTATGAAGACTGCAGAAAGTGAAGTCTTTAAATGAAAATCAAAGAATCATAGAATTATTTACGTTGGAAAAAACCTTCATCAAGTCCAGCCATTAACTCAGCACTGCCAAGTCCACCACCAAACCATGCTCCTGAGTGCCACAACTCACACCTTTTAGGTATCTCCAGGAATGGTGACTCCACCACTTCCCCAAGCAGCCTCTCCCAGTGCGTGACAAGCCAGGGAAGAAATTTTTCCTAATATCCAGTCTAAACTTCCCCTAATGTAACTTGAGGCTATTTCCTCTTATCCTAAAACTTGTTACCTGGGTGAAGAGATCAATCCTCACCTGGCTACACCCTCCTTTCAGGCAGTTGTAGAGAGTGACAAGGTCCCCCCTGAGCCTCTTCTTCTCCAGGTTAAACACCCCCAGCTCCCTCAGCCACTCCTCATTGGACTTGTGCTCCAGACCCTTCCCCAGCTCTGTTGCCCTTCTCTGGACTCGCTCCAGCCCCTCAATGTCTTTCCTGTCATAAGGGGCCCAAAACTGGTAAAATTACTTTTAGCCTTACCAACAGAACTTCGGTAACTTATTTTATGGTTCTTAAACAAATCATGTTATCCTATCTGGCAAAAAAATAAACTGCTAAATTTCTTAATCAATAAAAATCATACTAATTGCAATAGATCAACATTAACCAAAACACTTGTAGATACTGTTATAGCTTGAAAATAGACAACTCCCAGGCCTAAACCTCATTAGCTGGATTACCAGTGCTTGCCCTGTACTGGGTTACTTTCAGAATGTACAGTTAAACATCTCTTCTGAATAATTTAAAAAATTTAAAATTAACAAACCAAACATTATTAATTACATGTAATCAATCAAACCTCCAGAATTTTATTCAAAAGCTGAGAAGATGTGAGAATTATGTTGGAGGCTGCAATTTTCTAATTAATGTCTAAAGCAATTTAGGCTTAAAAAAATACCATATTTCCATCATGGGTTTGAAACTCCTCCCTCCTTTTTTTTTTCCTTTCTCCAAAAAGCAAATAATTCTATACTAAAATCTGGCTAAACTGGAGCAGCAAAGTGTCATGAAATGGGACAAAAAACCCAACAAAAAAACCCATAACCCCAATTCTACAAATGCTATGAATACTCAAGCAGAGTATAGTAACACTTTTTAGGTTTTATTTTCATTCCATAAAAATCTAAGAGATCATATAAGAAAAAAGTAAGTTTACAAGAACTCTGAAACAGTTTTTAATAAAGTGGTGTTTACAGTTTAACTTCAATTAAGTAACTTTTCATTTGGTCTAACTAAATATGGCCTCAATTCTTAAAATCCGTACTTCTGAGAACCAAAATGGGTTATGACATTAGAGTAAAAATACTTCTTTTCTAACTGGGTAAAGTAACAATAGTAGGAGTATCTTTAGAGAATGTTTCCTATATTTTAAGTAATCATGCAATGAACAACAGTGCCCTAAGTCCTTTTTATGAAATTATAGTCAATTGTTACTGCAACAGAGCATCAGATTATGATTGTAGTTGCATTTAATAAGCTCCTTATGCAAACTGATTCAAAAAAGAAGCAGACATTCTGATGACTCTGTAATTTGCTGTAATTCACAGGATTTAAACAACTTAAATTCAGTGCCTTTTGAGTAACACATTTCCAAGACAAAGCACTAGATTTACCTTCCCCCCAAACTGACAGTCAATATCTTTTGTTTTCTCTCTTGAAGCAGAAACAGGAATAAAAATCTCTCAATCTTTCAATTACTTAACATTTTCTCCCATTAAGTACATGGCATCCAATAACTCTTTGAAGAAAATAACTTTATTCTTAACCCTGTGCCCTCCCAGCCATAGGTCTACAACAAAAGGATTAAAATCTATACAGATATGAAAACTAAGAAAAAGGCTTGAAGTCAGCTAGTCTTTAAATAGAACAAATTGACACACTGTGCTATATTGAAACAATCTCTTTCCTCAACAAGAAGTCAACATGTCTGCAGAATTACTGATTCAGTTTGCCATCATCACAACATGAACTTCATAACAGAAACAAAGTCCACATACTGCAGAAAATCCAGATGTTTGCAAACTCTGCTAAAACCAGTTACAAATCACATTTGTTGAAAAAGCGAGTAAAGTACATTTGCAAATGGCTGGGAATGCATTAATTTTTGGAAAGGAACAATACTCAGATAGAGCACTGACCCAGACACGTCATTCAACACAGTTGTATATGCAGTTCTGGTTTCATCAGAACCTGGAGAAACCTGGAAACAAAGCCTTCTTGTTTCCCCTGGTGACAAAATACTGAAGAATGAGGAGAAAATTCTGTGTTTATAAAATGGAAGGGGAGATGCATCATTGATGTTGCTAGACAAAAGTATTAAATAAAAGTATTACATATTAAGTACTGCGTCATTTCAGTTGTTACAGTGGTTAACTGCGGTGACTATCTATGGGGAGGGGTTAAATGCAGTGTGATGTAAGACACATTCTAAACTGCAAAAGTTACTACAAAGCACAGCCACAGCACCTCATGCTTTCCCAACAATGCCAAACTGAGCAACAGAAGCACTTGAAACCCAGCAAATAAGGAGTCAAAGTCTGAACTGATACAGACTTCACCTGCTCTACACCAGACACACCAGGAACACAACATGTGGAACAACACAGAGGGGAACAGCAGCATGAAAGAGTGTGTGAACTTACCTGAACTGTACCAGACAGGACCTTATCCTAAATTTCAATACTGCATACACTTCACCAGAAATAACCCCAAACTTTACCACTCCCACAAGTGCTGTAACACTTGTTTTAATCTTCACTCATATCCAGCTTACACAGCATGAAAACCCTTGGGCGGCCAATGAGGAGATCTTGTAGAAGAGAGTAGAGAGATCTTGTAGAGTAGAGAGAAACTTGTACTAATGAAAGCCCATGGTTACTCCGTCTGATCATTCTGAAAACTGTGAGAGTCAGACCTTACTCCGTTTTTCCAGATACAACACCAAATCCCTATCATCCTGCACTCTAACCTGTAAATAACATGCTGGGATGTAGCTGGGAAAAGTTTTGTAAGCTTCACTGGCTCTGAGTGGGGCTAGTATACCTCAATCCTTTCTTTTCTTGTCAGTATATCCCTTGAATATCCCTGAACCCAAAAGTCTAAAAGGGCACAACACCACATGAGGCAACCTAAACTCTGCATTCATGAAGTTCTATTAGGTAACTCAAAAGTAAAAATGCACATAAAGTTCTTTCTGCAGTTCAGATCTGCAATACTACAGGAAATTCTACACCTATGCCAGCCCTAAGGAATCAAAGCAGCATGAATGGGGTACAAAGCCACACCTAAAAAGCCTGCAGCTTCCCCAAGAGACTTGGGTGACAGTTTTCCTGTCAAAATTAGAGAGTTTCCCCTTTATTCAGTACTCCCTACAAGAAAAAGAAATTGGAGGGAGAAAAAAACCCCAACAAAGCCACCCCACAGCTAAAAAGACAGAACTGTCTTTATTACAGAACTAAACAAAATGCTAACTGCATCAGTACGACAGAAGGCTGAGGAGGCATGTAATGTACATGCTGAGAGAGATAATTGTAAAGTTTCATACCACTGGGGCTACTAAAGGAGATATAATGAAAATTTAAAAAAACACATTAACTATAGGAGTCCGATGACAAGAAATAAAGTCCACATACAACAAGAGATCAATAAAGTATCAAAGCTTAGTAACAAGAAATCTGCTAATATGTAATTAATTCGTTCTCTTGGGTTTTGCTGAACCACTCTCCTTATAGTATGCAAATACCAACTCTGGATGTCCTATTGTGAGGAGTCAGACCAATAAATATATATGGTACCCTGAAGTTGTCATCACTGCTGTATCATGGATACATACCTCAAAAGGATGTGGTGGAGGAGGTGGCAGGCTTGCAACTTTGGCTGCTCTTTGTCTTTCCACTTCCAGAGCACGTTTACGTGCATCTGTTCGTCTGCGGGGACAAAACCAAAATAACCACAAAAAAGAAGAGAGAAGGAAAATTATTCAAGCAACAGTGACAGAACAGTGCAAAATAAAAGGTAAACCTAAAATCAGATTCCTAAGTACCTGCATTAAATGCTTGGGCCATAGGGATGGGGAAGTGTACTAAAAAGACAACAGAACTTAGGCTGGAAGGCAGCATTAAAAATTACTTTCTTCAAGTTATGCAAAAATGTTAATACATACAAGCATCCCAAAAGCAATGCAAAATCTTTGCTTTCGACTTAAGTTTCCAGAAAGCATAGTGCACTTCAACACACTTTAGCTGCTTGAGTGTAGAGACACACTTAACTATTTAATTTACAGGTCTTAGCTCTACTCAAGCACACCTATGCCCAAGAGGACACAGACCTTTTTCCATGCCAGCTCAAATTTGGTCCAATCTGCTTAATAAAAAAACCCTAAGGAAGACCATGACAAATGCAGTAGGTCCTTTTTCCAGGTGGTTAACTATTCATCAGGAACTGGTCTGACAACATTTCACTTCATATGTCACTGAACTCCTGAAGAGTTTATAAGGCCAGCTTGAATACTGACCTTCTTTTCTTGGTTTTAAATCTAGTTTTTATCAAAATCCACAAGAACTGTCCAAGAGCATTACCTCTCTAAGCCATAAAATTTCAAGATTGGAAAAGCTCCAAGCAAGAAGCATCAACATTTTTGCCCTTCACCTTGTGACACTGTAAAATGCGTTCTTAATGAAACAAAATAACTACTGCATACCTGGCTTGCTCACGAAGTAATTCTTCTTTTTGCTGCTTCTGCTCTATCAGAGCTTTTCTGTGTCTCCTCTCTGCTCTTTGTTTCCTTTCCTCTGCTTGCTTTGCCAGAGCTTCTAAGTCAGGTTCCTTAACATTAAAATATTATAATCACTTAATACAGATTTTTACTCACATCTCATACTATTGGTATGATATTTCGAATTACATACTGCTGGTAAGAAGCACAAGCTCAAAACTACCTTCTACTGTATTCGGGTAAAAGTAACTCAAATAACTTTTCCTTCTCTGCCATCGTTATTTTCTTCTTCACCACCACCAACATCAGAGAGCCTGCCACATCCCTCAGCCAATTTAACCAAATATTAATGTAGAAATCTTAGCTTCTTCTGCACCAGTTTGAGGAAAAGAATAATTTAAACAGTTATATAAACACCCTGTAGCAAATGCAGACTAAACTGTGTAGAAAAAGTGTGTTACTACCTTTCAGTCATTAACTGCAACAATCACATATCAACAGAATCATTTATTAGTTCTCTGCTCCTCTAACACTGATTCCACAGTTTTTTGCTAACTCACCCATCCTAGCATTGCAACAAACTTTATAAAGAAGTTGATTTAAAGACACTGATATATGCAAAAGCATAATGCTACTTTACTTGGGTTTAAAGATCCTGACTAATTCAGGAAGCTACTCCACAAAATCCACGCAAAAAATCTATGGCTGATTTCTATAAACCTGCATCAGAGTCAAACCTATTGAAAAATTCTACCCAGCAATCTCAGTGATCTCTCAAGTAGAGCCTACACAAGTTACAGGATTTTAAAGAAAGTGAAACCAGTTTATAGGTGCAGAATTAAAAAGTGACACCCATTTGCAGTCCAGGTAAAGGCCTCTGAAGCCCTTACCAAGGCTTTCCTTGTCACTGAAGCACTGAAGGAAAAAAAATGTTAAGTGTATTTTCTTAACCATAGGAAACATCCATGGTAGAGAAAAAATTACTGTATTACTGGCATAATTGAGATAGCGAGTCATTATGGGCAATTTAGTCAAGTACAAACATACATGATCATACAAGCTAATACAAACAAAGTAACTTTAAAGTCTGCCCAGCAAAAGCCTTAGCAGATAGGCCCATAGACTATCTCGTGGGAAGATACCCACAAAAAAGTACATAACCACTTCTAAAAAGTTTCCACCCTTAAAAAGTTGTCTATTTAGGTATCAGGACTCCAAAATCAGAAATGTCAAAGGAAAATCCAAACAAACAGCAATTTTGATATTTTTAAAACATCAAAAATTTCTCTGAAATATGCTGGTATTGGCTGGAATAGAGATAATTTTCTTCACAGTGGCTGGTATGAGGCTGTGCTTTGGATTTGTGCTGAACACAGGGTTGATAATACAGAAATATTTTTGTTATTGCTGAGCAGAGCTTACACAGAGCCAAGGCCTTTTCTGCTTTTCATGCTGCCACACTGGTGAGGAAGTTGGGCATGGCTGGGAGGAGACACAGCCAGGACAGGTGAGCCCAACTGCCCAAAGAGATATTCAAGATAATGTGGCATCATGCTCAGTACATAAAGTGGGGGAAAGAAGGAGGAAGGGGACAATGTTTGGAGTGATGGTGTTTGTCTTCCCAAGCAACCATTACATGTGATGGGTCCCTGCTGCCCTGGAGATGGCTAAACACCGGCCTGCCCATGGGAAGCAGTGACTTAATTCCTTGTTTTGCTTTGCTCTGTGTGTGTGGCTTTTGCTTTCCCTAACAAGCTGTCTATATCTCAACCCATGAGTTTTCTGGCTTTTACCCCTTCTGATTCTCTCCCCGATCCCACTGGTGAGGGAGTGAGCTAGCAGCTGCCTGGTGCTCAGCTGCTGGCTGGGGTGAAACCATGACACAATAATATTAAGCTCACTTACGTTCTCCTTGGCTTGTCGATGACCCTCCCCAATTGCTCTTAAGCTTGATAAATACAGTTCTTCCAGGGCTTTCATCTTCTCATCCTGTGCCTTCTGCCACTCAGCTCTCAGTGCCTCCTCTAACTGATGCAGTTGTTCTTCTCTTCTCTGCTTTACCTTCTGCCTTATCTGGTAGGAGATATACTTCTGCTGCTCTCTGACCTGTAGAAATAGCATTTATGTTTTGTCAGCAATTCAAGAAAAATACAATACTTTTTGCAGCAAGACTTTCCACAACAGAGTCTACCCTCCTTCCATCTTTCCATCTCACCTACGACTCCATTCACAATCTGTCCAGAAAATACTTTCAAGTTACTGTTAACTTTTTCCAAAATTAATATATAACATAATAAATTCAAACTTAATTAAACACTTCAGTTAAAGTCCAAAAAGTGACATACAAGTGACAAACTGCAAAAACTGCTTGGAATATCCTTCCCTCCAAAAATACAACAGAATAATGCACAAAAGACTCCTATTACAATTCAACATGGTTTAAAAAAAATCAACCACTATACCAAAAACTTAGTAAACATGCTTTATTATTTTCCACTTTGTATTTCAGGCATTTTTTTTTCACAGAAAGGGTTGTCAAGCACTGGAACAAGCTGCTCGGCAAAGTGATTGAGTCACCACTCCTTGTAAAGTTCAAAAGACGTGCAGATGTGGCACTTAGGGACATGGCTTAGTGGTGGACTTGGCAGTGCTGGATTAATAGTTGGACGTGACTGTCTCAAGGCTCTTTTTCAATATAAAAAATCCTACAATACTGTTACCTTGAAATTTAGCTTACAGGAAATAATCTTTTCAGTTACTTTTCTTAAACTATTTGTTACATCATCAAATGAAATACAACACATGGAAAAATACAGGCATACCTGTTGTAGCCTCAGTTTTCTTCTTCTTTCGTATTCTTCTTTCAGAAACATGGCTTCTTCATTAGGACTAAGCCTCAATTTCCCAGCTGTTGCGTGTTTCCTCTTCATCTTTGAATACGCTGAATAATCAACTTCTATGAAAACAATGCAAAGAAAAAGAGAAATTGTGCACAAATGACACTGGCAAAACAGCTATAAAAACAGGGTACCACCATAGTGTCAACTCTGTCATGGTATCTGCGAGTGAGAGCTACAACTGTTCACATCTGTCCCAACTGGAAGCTGGACTTGACGATCTCAGAAGTCTTTTACAACCTTAATGACTCTTAACTCTAATTGACAGCATTGACTCTTTGTCACAGTCACAAAAGATAATGCTTTTGAACTATTCTGAGCTATGTACCGAACTCTGCAGCAGCATCACTTTCACAGTTCACTCTGTGGACCAGCTGCGAACATTTGCAAAGTGAAGGGTGAACACAGTTCCACTGCTGGGAAGATTTAAAAACAAACCCACAAACTCCTGAAAAGCACACTCCACAGTAAAGCAGGCTGGTCACTCAGGTGATTTGTACTGAAATACTTTCATAACTGTTGTAGAGAAGACGTAAGATACAACAGCAAATTTGTTAATGTTTTTGGCGGCACTCCAAAGTTTTCTGCCATACAGGCTCTGAAACTCTAGCAACAGCCTGCGTGCCAAGCATTTCACTGGAAAGCTGAAACTCCTCACTAATGATTTTTTATTCAAGTTTTCTTAAGAAGACAAATTTCAAATTATGTTTCCCCTCGAGATTTTACTGTGAAACAAGAATCTTCTGCTCCCCATTTTCCTTGTAATTACAATTTTCATGTGCACAAAAAAAAACCCAAACAAACTTCTTTCATCTGATATGTAGCCTAGTCTAAAATCCCCCTCCCCCAATATTTTTGCTGGATCTTTAAATATTTACAACCCTGGAACTATTCGTGTGAAACAAGCAAACAAAGACTTTCAAAAGCCACTGTTTAATTCTAAAAAAAATAGTGAGCAATTCACATAGCACTAACAGCTTAACCAACATGTCACACCTGGAAACATTTATTTTCAGCATCATATATACTGATCTTGGTATATTCAGAGACAGAAACAGTATCAGAGATAAAACAACAAGACTGTAAAGAAATCAGGCGAGGTGTAAAGCTGAAGACCCATGAGACACTTTTGGTACAGAGTTACTAAAGCAATGAAACCCAAGCTGTTTACAGTATGAAGAGACAGTAGCACCCTGGTTCCGGCCAACCCTCCCTCAGTCACCCGATGAGGTACAGAAATTTATCACGGCACAAAATTGAGCAGCAAGTTACTACCTTCTCTCTCTCTCACACACACACACTCCTAAAGAGAGGGGAAATGTAGAGGATGACCAATGCAAAGCCTAGATACAAAGGGTAAGAGCCGAGGCAGAGGTCGCAGACGCCGCGCTTGCCGGGGCCCAGCCGCAGCACGAGGCGGGTGGTGCGGGGCGGCGAGGGCCCCGGGTGCGCCCGGGCCGCTC